>JADNSB010000001.1:0-600000 GCA_019695575.1 Angomonas ambiguus | reverse complement strand
AAACTTATTAAATCTAAATCTTTTCTCATATGATTAATAGAATCAGTTATATCTAATAATGAATCTATCAATGTTCCATCTAGATCTAGTAAAACTGATGAGATTTTATTCATAATTTAATTGTAAAGCATCAGATTTTTGAATTTCCATTCTCATGGCACTAATAGTTTTTTTATAGTTATCAGATTCGAATATCGCAGATCCTGATACAAAAGAATTTGCTCCTGCAGAACGAATTTTTGCTATATTATCAACATTAATTCCTCCATCAACTTGTAGCACGATGGATTTATTGCGATTTTGTAAAGACCATTCATTTATTTTCTTGCGAATATCTTTAATTTTTTGGATAGACATTGGTAGAAACTTTTGTCCACCGAATCCAGGATTTACAGACATAACTAGTATTAAATCAATTTTATCCATTATATAATCTAAAATCTGCAAATTACACGCAGGATTAATAGCTAACCCTACTTTACAGTTACAGTCTTTAATTAGAGACAAGGTTCTGTCTAGGTGTTTTGATGTTTCTGGATGTATTGTGATAATGTCAGCACCTGATTTAGAAAATTCAGGAATAAGTAAATCAACATTTTCTACCATAAGATGTACATCAAGTGGTATTGTTGCAATTTTTTTTATTGCTTTACAAACTATTGGTCCAATTGTTAGATTTGGTACATAATGGTTGTCCATAACATCTATATGGATCCAATCTGCCCCAGCATTTGTGACTTGTTTTATTTCTTCACCTATTGCTGAAAAATCAGCAGATAATATGCTGGGTGCTATCAAAGCAGATAGATTATTTGTATTCATTTAAGTCTCAAAATTATTATTTACAGTTTGCGTATAATGTTATACGGCAATTAGACAATATTTACATACTTGTCTATTATAAATTAATTAGGATTTAATTAATGGTATATTTTTTTAGTATTTGAGTATTTATATGATATATAACAAAAATTATCGAATTCTTGTAATTGTAATATTTTTTATAATTTTTGTAAGCAATGTGTTTGCAAAAGAAGAATTAATTTTAAGTGGTGACGGATATAATGGATCATCAGTCAGTTTTAAATCTGTATCTTGGGATCAAGTACCAAGTTGGTTTGATGATGATTTTATGACTGTTTGGGATGTTTTTTTAAAAAATTGTAGATTTATTATTAAAAACAAAGATTGTAAAGGAATACATAGAGTTGTGTCTTCTGAAGTATGGAGTCCAGTATGTAATGCAGCTTTTGATTATGAAAATTCTTCTAAAAATAAAGACAATAAATCTATTAGGGAATTCTTTCAAAAATACTTAGATCCATGGGCTTTCACCTCTAATAATAAATTGGTTAATTGTAAAATGACCGGTTATTGTGAACCCTTTTTCAAAGGATCTCGTCATAGAACTGATAAGTATCAATGGCCAATATTTGCTGTCCCAGATGACTTAGTAACTATTGATCTAGGACTGTTTAACTTAGATTTAAAAGGTATGATTATTAGAGGCAAATTATCAGGATCCAGGGTTATTCCTTACGATTCTAGAGAGAGTTTAGGAAATAGAAGTGAAGAATTGCCAATAATAGCTTGGTTAGATAATGCCTTTGACAGTGTTTTCCTAGGAACTCAAGGTTCTGGAAGAATTTTTCTGCAAGATGGTCCGGATAAAGGAAAACTTATCAAAGTTGGTTATGCATCTAGTAATGGATATCCATTTGTATCAATTGGTAAATGGTTGTTAGAGAATGAAGGAATTAATCCGTCATATAAGAATATAAAAAAATGGATGCTAGAAAATCCAACAAAGACAAAAGATTTGATTAATAAGAATCCAAGAGTAGTATTTTTCCATGAGGTTAATGAGCTAGATATTGCTGTTGGTCCTATTGGATCTTACGGAATAGAACTTACTCCTATGAGATCAATTGCAGTTGATAGTAATTTTATCCCTTTAGGGACGCCGATATTTTTTTCAACCAATAATTTATTAAATTCTAACGAATTGTTATATGGAACAGTGTTTGCTCAAGATACAGGATCTCTTATTAAAGGTGCAGATAGGTCTGATTTTTTTTGGGGTTCAGGATTTGATGCTACTGAGAAAGCAAATACTACAGACTATTCTTATAGAATGTGGATTTTATGGCCTAAGAACAAATGGTCTTCATTTTTTAATTAGTTTATAGTTCTTTCATTTTTAAGGGTAAGATATTTCTACTCCTATAGAACAATCTTGAAAAGCCATTGGTTTCTCAATTGTAATATTTAATGTTTCTATTTCTGGAAATTCTTTGATTATTCGATCTTTGATTTTATCTAAAAGGGTCTCTACCAATTTGATGTGTTGTTTGCTTGTTTCTTCTATTATTATATTTCTTAGATCTCTATAATCCAAAATAGATTTAATGTTATTGTCATCTAATATATTCTTATGTTTTATACTAAATTTGGCATTTATTACTATAGTTTGCTTTTTATTAATTTCATGTTCCAATATTCCTATATTGGTTTCTATAATTAAATTAGAGATAATAATTTTTCTATATGCCATTTATTGGTTTTCCTGTATTTTTTATCCTATAGAGTTTATCTGTAGTTGATAACCTGACTGTTACAGATGTTAATTCATTAAGATGAAATAAATGAACTAATATTTCATCTCCAATTTTATGTAATTTTACTATATCTATAAGGTCTTGAGTAGAATCTAATCTTAGGTTGTTGATTGCTATCAAGATATCACCAGAAGATATTCCAGCACTATATGCTGCTCCATTATCTATAACATTCTTTACTATAACCTTACCATCTTTATCAAATGTATTCATTTGTAGAGTGGGTTGTAATTTATTTATACATTCTAATTTCAATCCATAGTAATCTAACCATTGAGCGATTGGTATATCATCTATATCTTTTACATATTTATTAATTATATAACTAATATCTATTCCAGTAGCTTCTTTGGTATCTTTCACAAAATCGTCGTTAGATAGTCCTTTTTGTATTGTAATATAAAAATATTTTCCATATTTTTGCCATAAAAATCTCATAAGATCATCTAAGGAATATTTGTTTTCTGATTGTTTCCGAATTTCAGTATCTATTCCAAATGCGATCAAGGATCCTTTTTCATAATAGTTTACAGTTGAGTTTATAGAGTTTTCATTTTGTTTATAAAATTTAATCCATGCATCAAAAGAACTTTCTTCTAGGGTTTGTTTATATTTGCCGGGATAATTTATCGTTTTATTAATTCTTTCTGATAATATATTTAAATAATAATTTTGATTGATTAGTTTGCATCTCAATAGAAATATATACTCGTAATAAGAAGTAAAACCTTCAAATATCCACAATAGATTTGTTAGTGTTGGTTTTCTTAGATCATATTTTATGAAAGAGGCAGGTTTGATTCTCTTAATAAGCCAGGAATGAAAATATTCATGGCTTATTAAGCTTAAGAATTCGCTATATTCTTTTGGTTGTTTTTTGATATTTTCTGTAGGTAGAAATTTTCTTTTTGTGCTAATAACAGTTGATGATCTGTGTTCAATTCCTCCAAAATGTTTATCATTTATGTTTATGATAAAAATAAAAATATTTCCATTATCTATGAATGGGGGTATCTTGGTGTATGGATCAAAGAAAGAAATTTGCTCATCACAAATCTTTTTTATGTCAGTAGATATTCTATTTTTATCTATCTTTGATGAAAAGCCGGAGAAGACTATTTTATGTATTGTTCCAAAGGAAAGAAATTCACAGATGGTTGGAGTTCCAATTTCTACAGGGGAGTCAATCAAAGCATCATAAGAATTTGCAATATAGGTATTATATTCATTATCATTATTTTGTTCTTTGATAGAATTAATTTCTTGTAAGCTTGTGTATATTTGCCATTTTTTTTCTTTGCATTGGGTTGTTAATTGAATATTTATTATGCAAGGCAAGTTTTCTAAGTTATCTATGCATAAAAATACACTGGTTCCATTAAAAAAAGCTCTATTTATGTCAAGATATGCTCCTCTTACAGAATCGTCATAAGCATATACTATATACTCTATCTGGACAGGATCTTGACATTCATCTATTATCCAAGTGCTGTTATCTAATTTAGTTATTTGAATAGATTTTTTCTGAGAATAAGCTTTAATTTGTTCTATATTGCTAGAAAAATCTCTTATAACATAACTTCCAGGTATCCACGTTGGAATATATACGATCTGCTTATTATTTGTATTGTCTAGGTTTATTGTAACTTTGTATCTATGTCCATATAAGTCAAAAATTTCTATGTTGTATAATACAAAATTATCTGGTAATTTTTCATTTTTAATCATTAACATATTTAATTTAGTTTTCTATTTGTTATATACTTTCACAAATAATTTATTCAGAACTTATTAAGTGGAATATTATTGTTTAAAAGATTACTATTAGGTTATTTGTGAAATGAAGTATATAGAAAAATTTTCTATTGAAGAAATAGTTTTATTCCAATTGTTTTTTGCATTTTTTGTTGCTGTAAGTTTTTTTCTTAAAAGTGCTAATCTTGGTTTTTCGTCTATGCTTGGCGGACTGAGCTGTGTTATACCAAGTTTATTCTTTATGCTTTATTGTAACATTGTAAATAATTTTTTTTATATTTATTCTGATTATTTGTTTTTGCTTGGTCTTTTTATAAAAATGTTTTTCTCTGTTTTTTTGGTATGTATGTTTTCATATCTATTTTGTGATTGTTTAGTATGGTATGCTTACATTTTTAGTTTGTGGTGTGTTTCTAAAAGTTTTGTAGTGCAGATACTTTGTAAGTATTTGTATAGTTTATTAATTTAATTTTATCTTTTTAATAAGATTAATTATTTATAGAAATAATAAGGTTAGAATATGCTATCTGAAGGTGATATATCTCCACAATCTTTATATATTCAACATCATTTAGTTCATATGAATAGTATTGGGGAACCGCAGGGTTCTATAGTACAGTTTAATGTAATTAATTTTGATTCATTGTTCTGGTCTATTTTTATGGGTTTATTGGTAGTTGGTTTGTTGCTAGTGGTTGCAAAAAGAGCAACTTCTGGTGTTCCAGGTAGATTACAAGCTTTTGTTGAAATTATTTTAGATATGGTTGATGAGCAAGCGGTTTCTATTCTGCCAGATGAAAGAAGTAGGGCCTTTGTATCTCCGTTGGCTATGACTGTATTTCTTTGGGTTTTGATTATGAACTCTTTAGATTTTCTACCTGTCGATTTGATTTCAAGGATTTTTAATCTGATGGGTCTTGGTCTAAGTGAAAAAGATTTGTTTTATTATCATAGAATATTACCTACAGCAGATATAAATATTCCCATAGGGATGTCAATGGGTGTTATTTTGCTTGTCATATATTATAGTATTAGATTAAAGAGTTTAAGTGGCTTTATTAAAAGTATGTTTACCTCACCATTTCATGCGAGTGGTTTGGGTCTATTGTTTTTAGCTCCGGCAAACTTTTCATTAAATGTGATCGAATATCTCGCAAAGACAGTTTCTCTTGGAATGAGATTGTTTGGTAATATGTTTGCTGGGGAATTAATTTTTATGTTAATAGCTTTGTTAGGTGGTTCTTGGACTGGCTTAAATTTCATGAGTTGTTCTTTAGGTTTCGCTCATATATTAGCAGGTTCTTTATGGGCTATTTTTCACATACTCATAGTTGTTCTGCAGGCTTTTATTTTTATGATGTTGACGCTTGTTTATATAGGTCAAGCGTATGAAAATCATTAATAATGGGTTTGTTGCGTCGTTTTTATTTTTTATGAGTTTATTTTTTTTGTATATTAAAAAGGGGTTATCATGACAAATGGAGCTTTCGTTGCTATTTCTTGTGCTTTTATTATTGGAATGGGTGCTATTGGCGCTTGTATCGGAATTGCTATAATGGGTGGAAAATATCTTGAGGCATCTGCTAGACAACCAGAATTGATGAATGCTTTACAAACAAAGATGTTTTTGCTTGCTGGTCTTATAGATGCTGCATTTTTGATTGGTGTTGGTGTATCTATGTTATTTGCTTTTGCAAATCCATTTGTTTAAGTTTTAATTAAAAATTTTCCATTGCTAGTATTTTTGTTTAGCTATTTTATGTATTGTTTTTGGAGATGAGATAACGTGAATTTAAATGCGACGATTTTTTTCCAAATGGTTGTGTTTTTTATTTTTGGTTGGGTGACAATGCGTTTTGTTTGGCCTCATCTTATTAGTGCTGTTGATGAACGACGTCAAAAGATAGCAGATGGATTATTAGCTGCTGAAAAAGGTGTTAATAGTCTTTCCGCAATTAATGAGAAGGTTAAGCAAATATCTGATGAAGCAAAAAAAGAGGCTCAAACTCGTATTTCTAACGCTGAGAAGCAGGTCGCTAGAATATTAGAACAAGCTCGTAATGATGCTGAGTTAGAAAGAGCTAGGATTTTGTCTCAGGCACAAAATGATGTTGAGACTGTTTTGTGTCATGCTAAAGATGAATTAAGGAAGGATATTGCTCTTCTTTCTATAAAAGGGGTTGAGCAGATTCTGATGCGAGAAGTTAATATTGCAGAGCATAAAGAAATACTAGATAATCTTGAGGCTCGGCTTTAAATTTTAGGTTTTTTATGGCAGATTTTTCAATAACAGCAAAATCCTATGCTGAAGCACTTTTTGTCATAGCGCAAAACGACAATTCGTTAGAAGATTGGCTTGGTTTCCTTGAAGATATTTCTTCATTAATGTCCAATGATTATTTTTTTCTATTTATAGATCATCCTAATTTTGAAAAATCTATAAAACTTGATTTGTTTTTGGAGCTATTGTCACTAGAAAAAACAACGAAAAAAAGTGCTTTTATTAAAGTTCTTTTAGAAAGGAAAAGATTTGTTATTGTTCCTCAGATTCTATGCTTTTTGAAAGAGCTGAAAGACAAACATGAAGGGGTAGCATTAGCAAAAATTTTTACTGCTTTTCAAGTTTCTGATGAGCAAATTAATAATATGATTTCAATTTTTGAGGCAAAATTTAATTTAAAGTTAAGGCCTCAGGTTTTAATAGATAAATCTTTGATAGGTGGCGTGAAAGTTGTCGTTGGAGACAGGATTTTAGACGCATCTATAAAAAATAAGCTAGATGAGCTAAAAAATGTACTTTTAGCTATATAAAATAAATATTGATATATTCCAGGAGTTATTTATGCAGCTCAACCCCTCAGAAATTAGTGAGTTTATTAAAAACAAAATAGAGGGCATGGATGCTTCTATCAGCATCCGTACAAGTGGTACAGTAGTTTCCGTAACAGATGGCATAGCACGTGTTTATGGGTTGTCTGATGTTATGCAAGGTGAAATGATTGAATTTTCTAATAATATAGTTGGGTTAGCTCTTAATCTTGAAAGTGATTCTGTCGGTGCCGTAATTCTTGGTGATTATACCAAAATATCTGAAGGTGATCAGGTTAGAACTACAGGTCGTATCCTAGAAGTTCCAGTTGGTCCTGAACTGAAAGGAAGAGTAGTTAATGCATTGGGCGAGCCAATTGATGGTAAAGGACCCATAAATGCGTCTGAGACAGATGTGATAGAAAAAGTAGCTCCTGGTGTTATTGATAGATATACTGTTTCTCAACCTATGCAAACAGGTATCAAGTCTATAGATTCTATGGTTCCAATAGGTAGAGGACAGCGGGAACTGATTATTGGAGATAGACAAACAGGCAAAACAAGTGTTGCAATCGATGCAATTATAAATCAAAAAGATAAAAATGTTACCTGTGTTTATGTAGCAATTGGCCAGAAAGCATCTTCTATTAATAATGTGGTTCGAAAACTTGAGGAATACGGAGCATTAGAATATACAATTATAGTTGTTGCAACAGCATCAGATTCGGCTGCTATGCAGTATATAGCTCCTTATGCAGGTTGCACTATGGGGGAATATTTTAGAGATAGAGGCGAGGACTCTTTAATAGTTTATGATGATCTGACTAAACAGGCATGGGCTTATAGACAGATATCCCTTCTTTTAAGGCGACCTCCTGGCAGAGAAGCCTATCCTGGTGATGTTTTTTATCTGCATTCTAGATTGCTAGAAAGGGCTTCTAGAGTTAGGCCTGAGTATGTAGAAAAATTTACTAATGGTGTTGTAAAAGGTAAGACAGGTTCGTTGACAGCATTGCCTATAATTGAAACTCAGGCTGGTGATGTATCTGCTTTTGTTCCAACTAATGTTATTTCTATTACAGATGGTCAAATATTTTTAGAAACTGATTTGTTTAATTCTGGTGTAAGGCCTGCTATTAATGCTGGTATATCAGTTTCTAGAGTAGGTGGAGCAGCACAAACTAAGGTAATAAAGAAATTATCAGGTGGTATTAGAACTGATTTAGCGCAGTATAGAGAGCTAGCAGCTTTCTCCCAATTTTCTTCTGATCTTGATGAGGCTACTCGTAGACAATTGGAAAGAGGAAAAAGAGTTGTAGAAATATTGAAACAACAACAATATCAACCTTTTTCAATATGGGAACAGTCTGTTTCGCTATTTTGTGTAACTAAAGGTTTTCTAGATGATGTAGATGTAAATAGAGTTTTAACTTTTGAAAAATTATTGAAGGATTTTTTAAAAACTAACTTTGCTGACCTTATTAATCAAATAGAAAAATCTAGTGAATTGTCTAAGAATGATGAAGATGTTTTGACTGAGGCTATTAAAGAGTTCAAGCAAAATACTGTTTTTTAGCTATAAGAATTTTTTCTTGTAATTTAGTTTATATTTTAGATTGGAAGTTTTTAATGCCTGGAATTAAGGAAATTCGCACTAAGATTAAAAGTGTGCAAAATACTCGTAAGATTACTAGGGCTATGGAAATGGTAGCCGCATCTAAGATGAGAAAAGCTCAAGATAGGATGCTTATATTTAGGCCATATGCGAGTAAATTATGTAGAATTGCTGCTCATTTGATGCAGGCTAACCCAGAATATTCTCATCCATTTTTGTTAAATAGGGATGTTTCCTCTGTTGGTTTAATTTTGATTTCTACTGATAAGGGCTTGTGTGGTGGTTTAAATACAAATGTAGGTCGTTTAGTTTTATCAAAGATTAAAGAATTTAATCAGAAAAATATTGATATATACGCAACAGCTTTTGGTCAGAAAGGTCTTAATTTGTTGACTCGTATCGGAGTTAATCTTTTATCTCAAGAGGTGCAACTTGGAGATACGCCTGATTTAAATAGGTTATTGGGAGCTATTAAGGTACAAATTAGCGCTTATATGGAAGGTAAAATTGATACTTTGTATGTAGCAACTACTAAATTTGTAAATACTATGAGACAAGTTCCTGTATTTCTGAAACTATTGCCTCTAACTAATGATTTAAAAGATCCGTATGAGTTAGATTCGTCATTATATAACAACCAAAATAATAGCATTTATAATTGGGATTATATTTATGAGCCAGATATAAAGACCGTAATAGATGAGCTTTTAAATCGATATGTAGAGGGATTGATTTATAGAGCTGTTGTAGAGAATATGGCATCTGAACAATCTGCTAGAATGGTAGCTATGAAGTCTGCATCTGATAATGGTAAAAGAGTTATAGATGACTTACAGACTATCTATAATAAAACAAGACAAGCGGCTATTACTAAAGAAATATCCGAAATTGTCGGTGGTGCGTCTGCTGTCTAATGTATAAATGTTAAAATTAAGGAAGGATAATGAGCAACGGAATTGTCGTTCAATGTGTGGGAGCAGTGGTTGATGTCCAGTTTCCTAAAAATCAGATACCTGGTATATATGAAGCATTGGTTTTAATAGAAGAAAGTAATACGTTTATAGAAAATAATTTGACTTTAGAGGTGCAACAACAATTGGGTGATGGTATAGTTCGGACTATTGCTCTAGGGTCTAGTGATGGTTTGCGTAGAGGAATGAGATTTTCTAGGACTAACTCGCCTATTTCTGTTCCTGTTGGAGATGGCACATTAGGTCGTATTATGAATGTTCTTGGTGATCCAATTGACCAGGCTGGACCTATATCTCATGTAGAAAGACGCCCTATACATCGTGAAGCTCCTCTTTTTGAAGAATTATCTCCTTCAATAGAATTATTAGAAACAGGTATTAAGGTAATTGATTTGGTTTGTCCATTTGCTAAAGGGGGTAAAGTTGGTCTTTTTGGTGGAGCAGGTGTTGGCAAGACAGTTAATATGATGGAGTTAATTAATAATATAGCAAAACAACATAGTGGTTTATCTGTCTTTGCTGGTGTTGGTGAACGTACGAGAGAAGGTAATGATTTTTATCATGAAATGGAAGAATCTAATGTATTAGATAAAGTATCCATGGTATTTGGTCAGATGAATGAACCGCCTGGTAATAGATTAAGAGTTGCTTTGACTGGTCTTACTATAGCAGAAAAATTTCGTGATGAAGGGCGTGATATTTTGTTTTTTGTAGATAATATATATCGTTATACGCTTGCTGGAACTGAAGTATCAGCTTTGTTAGGTAGAATGCCGTCCGCAGTAGGGTATCAACCTACTCTTGCAGAAGAGATGGGTAGATTGCAAGAAAGAATAACTTCTACAAAAACAGGTTCTATAACATCTATACAAGCTGTTTATGTGCCTGCAGATGATTTAACAGATCCTTCACCTGCGACTACATTTCAGCATTTAGATTCAACAGTTGTATTATCAAGGGATATAGCAGCACTTGGTATTTATCCAGCTGTTGATCCACTTGATTCTACTAGTCGTCAGTTGGATCCTCAGATTGTTGGTGAAGAACATTACTCTGTGGCAAGAAGTGTTCAGCAGACTTTGCAAAGATATAAAGAGTTAAGAGATATTATAGCAATTCTTGGTATGGATGAGTTATCTCAAGAAGATAAAGGTATAGTTGCTAGAGCTAGAAAAATACAGAGATTTTTATCACAACCTTTTCATGTAGCTGAAGTTTTTACAGGTTCTCCTGGTAAATATGTACCTTTATCAGAAACAATAAGGGGTTTTAAAATGATAGTTAGTGGAGAATGTGATGCTTTGCCGGAGCAGGCATTTTATATGATTGGCTCTATTGATGAAGCTATAGAAAAAGCAGATAAATTAGCTAATCAATCTAACAAATAATTATGAGTTCATATTATGGCTAAATTAATGTATGTTGATATAGTTAGTGTTACAGAATCAATGTATGCCGGTCAGGCAAGCTTTGTTCTTTTGCCTGCTAATTCTGGCTCTATCGGAATATTGCCTGGTCATACACCACTAATTTCATTAGTTCGTCCAGGGGTTATCAAAATTGTTGATGAACATGGTAAAGAGCATAATATATTTGTTGCCGGAGGTATATTAGAAATTCAGCCTAATGAAATTACTGTATTGACTGATACGGCTATTAGGGCAAGCAACTTAGATGAAGCCAGAGCTACAGAAGCAAGGAAGAGAGCAGAAGAAACTTTGCGAAATGCTAAAAATAAATCAGATATTGCTGTTGTTGAAGCAGAGCTTAATGTTTTAGTTGCACAAACTCGTGCTGCTCGTATGTATGGTAGTAATAATTCTAACAAATATTGATTATAACATCTGTTCGTTAATTTGTTAATAATTCTTAAGGTATTAGATGATTTTGAAAAATGATTTCTTTTTACGCTCTTTACTGAGAAAATCTGTCCCTTATACTCCAGTTTGGTTTATGCGACAAGCTGGTAGATATTTGCCTGAGTACAGGAAAGTTCGTAAGCAAGTTGGTTCTTTTATGAATTTAGTGACGAATCCAGAGTTTGCTTGTGAAGTGACATTACAGCCTCTAGAGCGTTATCCACTAGATGCTGCTATACTATTTTCAGATATTTTAACTATACCTCATGCTATGGGTTTAGGTTTAAATTTTGTAGAGAATCATGGACCGATATTTTCTCATCCGATTAACAATGAAGAAGATATCATAAAATTGACAGTCCCTGATCTTAATGATTTAAATTATGTTTTTGATACAATAAATTTAGTTAATAAAGAATTAGATGGTAAAGTTCCTCTTATAGGTTTTTCTGGTAGTCCTTGGACTCTTGCTTGCTATATGGTTGAGGGTCAGAGTAGTAAAGAATATAAGACTATAAAAACTATGTTATATTCTAGACCGGACCTATTACATAAAATATTAGAAGTAAATACAGAGTCTATAATTCAATATTTAAATAGACAGATAGAGGCAGGTGTTCAGGCTATCATGTTATTTGATAGTTGGGGTGGGATATTATCTGATGAAGCTTTTAAAGTATTTTCATTAGATTATAATAAAAGAATTTTTTCAAAAATAAAAAAACAATATAATGGTAATATAATTCCAATTATTCATTTTACAAAAGGTGGAGCTGTTTGGATTAAAGAGATATCTAGTAGTGGTTGTGATGCTATTGGTGTTGATTGGACTATAAATTTACAGGAAGCTAGGGCTAAATCACAGGATAAGGTTGCTATACAGGGTAATATGGATCCTATGGTTCTGTTGGGTAGTCATAAGTTTATTATTTCTGAGGCAAGAAGAGTAATAGACTCTTTTGGAATTATTGGTAAATCTGCAGGTCATATATTTAATCTTGGTCATGGTATGAATAAAGATACGCCACATGAATTAGTATTAGATCTTGTTAATGAAATACATTCTTACAGCAGACAATATCATGTTTAATAGTTATAAGTATTTTGGAATTTATCCACAGATTGTTTTGCTTTATATTGCTTCTTTTTGAAATATAGCTTTATATAAAAATATATAACACTATGTTTTTCAATAGTTTTTTTAGAGTTATGTTTTTTGTATTATATATTTCCACATGGTCAACATATTTTCCACAAAGTTATTAACATATTTGTTAACATTGATTGTAATAATATAGGTTTGATCTTAAATAGAGATTTCTATAATAAAAATTAATTATATCTATGCAAAATAGTCAAGACTCTGATATTGGTAGTTATTTTTGGTTGAAAGTAGCTATTAGAGCTCCTATGGGTGGTGTTTTTGAATATAAAAGTAAGGAAAAAATACTATTAGGGTCAAGAGTGATTGTTCCATTTGGAAAGAGAACTGTAATAGGCATAGTATGTAGTTATTTATCAAAACCATCTTTTGAACTATCACAAATGAAGATGGTAATAGAAGTATTAGATGATTTACCTCCATTTAGTAGCGATTGGTTAAGGTTAATAAAATTTACTTCAGAATATTATCAAAGATCTTTAGGTGATGTTATCTATTCTGTCATTCCTGCTCCATTGAGAAATATTTCTGCTTACCAAGGTAAAAAAAAGGTTAAGTTAAGTCCTGTTGTTAGAGCTAACTTAAAAACTACGAAGTATAATGTTTGTTCAAAAGAGTCTACATATGATTTGAATAATCAGCAGCAAGAAGCTATAAATAAAATTATTTCATTAGATAATTTCAGGACTGTTGTATTGCATGGTGTAACTGGTTCAGGTAAAACAGAAGTATATCTTAATAGCGCAAAATCATTTCTTAATACTGAGAAACAAATTCTATTTCTTGTTCCAGAGATAAATCTTACTCCACAATTAGAAAATTCAGTAAGATCATATTTTAATAATTTAATTAAACAAGAAGAAATAGTTGTTATTCATAGCGGTTTATCTATTCAGGAAAGAGTCAAATCATGGTCTAAGATACAAAAATCACAAGCAAGAGTAGTTTTAGGAACGCGTATGGCTATATTTACTCCTATGAATAAGCTTGGATTAATAGTTATAGATGAAGAACACGATATATCATATAAACAGCAAAATGGATTAAAATATTCAGCTAGAGATATTGCTATATGGAGAGCTAAGGATTTAAATATTCCAATAATTTTAGGTTCTGCTACGCCTTCTTTAGAAACATGGAACCATGTTAAGAATAATCATTATTTACTAATATCACTAGACAAAAGAGTAAAAAATATAAAAATGCCTGTTATAAGGTTAGTTGACACTAAGAGCATATCATGTTCTAGTATTCTAACGGACGAGCTTATAGAAGCTATAAAAGTAAGAATGAGCAAAAAAGAACAATCTTTAATATTTATTAATAGAAGAGGTTATGCTCCAGTTTTCTATTGTTATGCCTGTAATTGGATTAGCAATTGTCCTAGATGTAGTGTGTATACTGTTATACATAGTTATTCCAATAACAATTATAAACTACATTGTCATCATTGCGGTTATCATACCCATATTCCTAATATTTGTCCTAGTTGTGGAAATCAAGACTTAAAAACCATAGGTTTCGGTACTCAGAAAATTGTAGAAACTCTTTTTTCAATTTTCCCAGAAGCTAGGATTGTTAGAATAGATTCTGACACAACAAAAAATAAGGGTAGTGCCAATTTATTATTATCAGCTGTTCATGGAGGGGAAGTAGATATTTTAGTAGGTACACAAATGGTTACAAAAGGCCATGATTTTTCTATGGTTAGTCTTGTTGGTGTTATTAATTCTGATTCGATGCTATTTTCACAGGATTTTAGATCGCCAGAACGTTTATTCTCGCAGTTAATGCAGGTTTCAGGAAGGGCAGGTCGTCATATTGATGGTTCTGAAGTTATTATACAAACATCTTTTACAGATCATATAGTATATCAGTCATTAATTAAACATGATTACGTCGGTTTTGCCGATGTTCTTTTAGAGGAAAGAAAGAAAACTTTATTGCCACCATATGTTTTTCAAGCTCTGTTAACTGCTGAATCTAAAAAAATTGATATTTCAATGAGTTTTTTAGAAAAAATCAATTTTTCCATTAAGAATGATATTCTTCAACAATTTAAAAAAAGAAATCAAATTATTTGTTATGAGCCATTGCCAGCAAGAATTGTTAAGCTTTCTAATGTAGAGAGAGCTCAATTATTAATAGAAAGTAGCAGTAGATCTACCTTATTAAGTTTTTTAAGATTATTAATATCTAATATTTCTGTTAATAAAATCAGTAAAATTAGATGGTCTTTAGAAGTTGATCCTTTAGAAATCTAGTTTTTATAAATATATTGATTAAGTATTTCGCGTGCTGCTTCAGCAAGTTCGCTAGCTGTCATTCCGATAGGTCCTTTATTTATAGTAGCTAAATATTCTGCAGCTTTACCATGTAACCATACAGCTCCAGAAATTGCTTGCTGTATATCATCAGTTTGTCCTAAAAAACTTCCTATCATTCCTGCTAAGACATCACCTGTCCCAGCAGATGCCAATCCTGGATTACCACTAGTGTTAATTAATATATTTCCATTTGGACTAGATATAATTGTTTCAAATCCTTTTAATACAGTCCATGATTTATATATTTCACTAATTCTTCTAGCTGATTTTATCCTATTTATTTGGATTTCTTTCGTAGTACATTTTAATAATCTAGCTGCTTCACTAGGATGAGGTGTCATAATTATAGTATTAGAAGAATTTTTGAATATTTTGTTTTGTTTAGCAATAATATTAATGGCATCTGCATCTATAACAATAATTTTATTTTTTATACAATATAGAGCTTTATGAAGAATAATATTGGAAATATTATTTTGCCCCATACCACATCCTATAATCCATATATCAATTTTTGTTAAAAAATATTTTAGTATCTGACTAGCAGTTTGTAGCATAAGTTCTGGTTGAATTAAATCAACAGTTATAGGTATGTTTTCTTGAGTAAAACCTATTAAAACTTTGCCTGACCCTATTTTTATAGCTGTTCGTGCAGCTAATAATACTGATCCTTCCATTCCACGGTTTCCTCCTATTATTGATATAGTTCCAAAATCTCCTTTATGGCTATTTTTTTCTCTTTTTTTTAAAATGCTTTGTAGATTTTTAGGTTCTACATATTTAATAATTATTTCTTTAGAGGAAATATTATTCATAATAGTGATAAAATATAAATAATTTTAAAAAGGCATCCGTAGTTCAAAGGATAGAATGAGGGCCTCCGAAGCTCTTGATACAGGTTCAATTCCTGTCGGATGCGCCATATTGCTTAGAATATAGTTAATTTAGCAAAGCTCCAAGCTATTTAATATATAATTTTCTAGACTTTCAGATTCATTTTTCTCGATATTTTTTTGTAATTCAATTGAATTTTCAGAATGGTAATGATACTCAGCCAGAGTTTCTTTGCTTATCTTATGCTTCATTATATTCTCATAATGTTGTTTGCTTTTATCAAGAGTATAGTCATGTAAGTTTTTCTTATTTTTCTGTATCTGATTTAATATATCGAAAGAAGGAGTTAGTTCTACATTATTAATTTTTTTAAGTTGTGTTTGTAGCGCTTTACTATATGGTTCACCTATATTATTTTTGTCTAATAGCTTAGCATAAGGTTTTATTTTATCTATTATTTCATTTCCCCATTCTACTAATGAAATACTGTTTTTATTGTTTAATAGAAGATTAGGTTTTCTGCCATGTGTAGATACTTTTATAAAATTATCATAGTAATGTTTATAGTCACTATCATTATAAAAATTTGGACTTTCATTTACAGCACAGAATAATAAAAAAGAATCTAGAAATAAACAAGTATCTTTTGATATGCCTATGCTGGAGTTAGGATCTATATCAAGACATCTAATCTCTATATATTCTACACCTCTTTTTTTTAGTGCATTTATTGGTCTTTCGCCATTTTTAACGGTGCATTTTGGTCTAATACTAGAATAATATTCATTTTCTATTTGCAAAATATTAGTATTTAATTGTAACCATTCGTTGTTTTTATATGTTCCTATTAATTCATATTCTGGCCAGGATGTTTTTAAACCATAAGTAATTTTTTCAATAAACGTATCTAGGTCGTTATAACATATTTTTAATTGTTTTTGCACATTGCTTTGATAACCTATATCACTCATTCTTAAACTTGTTGCATAAGGCATATATAGTGTTTCATTATCTAGAATATCTAATTTGCAAGTATGATTTGGTTTAAAAAATGTTTTTGATATTGCTGGTGATGATCCAAAAAGGTATAGTATTAGCCAAGAATATCTTATAAAATTTCTTATTAAAGAAAAATAACCATATGATCTAATAGAATCCATGGTTATTTTAGAACTATCATATATTTCTTGCCAGATATCATCATTAATTGAAAAGTTATAGTGCAAACCAGATATGCATTGCATTGTTTTTCCATAGCGATGAGCTAACCCTTTGCGGTAAATATGTTTTAATAAACCAGCATTAGATTCTCCATAATAGGCTATAGGTATATCTTTTTCATTTGGCATTAGCAATGGAGGCATTGAGTTATGCCATAGTATCTCTTCTTCTAAGGATTCATAGACGAAATGATGAGTATCTAATAATTCTTTGATTAATTTATCTATATTATCATTTGTACCAGTAATAAGTTCTAACATAGATTCAGAATAATCAGTAGTTATTTTATCATTTGTAAGAGGAGAACCTAGTTTTTTAGGATGTTTTTTACAAGATAACTTGCCAGTATTATCTACACGCAATCCCTCTCGTTCAATACCTCTTAGTATTTTATTTGAAATATTAGATATGTTTCTAAGCCTATCTAGTTTATTTAAAAATGGTTCTTTAAAAGATATATTTCTTGAATTATGCATTATTAGATTGTTTTCTTATAATATATTCGTTGTTTATGATTGACTTTAGGAAATTAGGTGATAAAGACAGTAATCCTATAACTTTCTTATCATATAAGACTTGTAATTATATTAATAGTTGTATCTAAGTTATCGAGTTTGAAATTATACAATATACATGTATATTATATTCATAGCAATATTTGAAAGTAATTAATAGAGATTTTAACTTTATTATATTTGATTAATATTTTGCATTAATTATTGATAATAAGTAGTAATTGTAATTGTTTTCTTCAAAGTTCCAAAAGTTATTTTGGTTAGATTATTTGACAATTAGCTTATTATATTTATATTGTATAATAACTCCTTAGTTTATTATGTATATATTGTAAATAGAGCATAATATTTCATTATAAGAATGAATTTCATCATTTTGGGTTTTTAGGATATTTTATGCATAGATTAACTTTAAATAAATTTATGTTTGTAATTATAATTAGTTTGTCAATTTTTTCAATTTCTTTTAATGCTGATGCAAGACGTATAGGTAATGGAGGATCTTATGGTAGACAATTTTCAAATATGAGTAAAATACGGAATAATAATTATTATTCTAATAAATCTAATCATAATAAATCTTCATTAAAGAAAGAAGCTATAAATAAAAAAGATAGAAGTATGTTAGGTGCAGTTTTAAGTGGTTTATGGTTAGCTACTATTTTTTCATTTTTTGGCGTAAATAATTTATTTTTTAATTTTTTCACTAATTTATTTATTTGGTTTTTTATTGTAGGAATTATAATTTATATTATTAGGAAATATGCTTTATCAGAATTTTCTGTAGACTCATTAGGGGTAAATTCTAAGTTTGTAAATAAATATAAATCTCCTTATGGAGAAACAAATAATGAAGATATATCAGAAGCTAAGATTATATCTGAAGATTTTTATAATATTCCAAATGATATTGAATTTAACAAAGATAGTTTTTTAAATGAAGCAAAAAGAATTTTTATTTATATTCAAGAAATATGGAATAAAAGAGATAAGGATAATTTAAAAGAATATTTGACAAAGGAATTATTACTAGAGCTTCAAAATCAATTTGATTCTAATTCAGATATTAATACTAGAGTTTTAGAAGTAGAAGCTCAACTTTTATCAATAAGCAAGTTGGATGATTGTTATTTAGCTAGTATTTGTTTTTCTGGTACTATTGATTATGCTAATAATTCGAGGCCTTTATCTTTTGAAGAAATATGGAATTTTCAGAAATATGATGGTACAGGATGGTTGCTATCAGGAATTCAACAAAAAACCATATAATTATTTTTATTTTACTTCATATATTTAAGTAGTATTTATTAAAGATAATTTATGGTTAAAACCATTTGTGGAAGTGATGTAATGGACCATAACCTTGACCAACTTTTAGTCTGTTCGAGTCTATAATAGAATTAGTTAAAAATAATTTTGCTTTTTCTGCTGCTGATAATACATTTTCTCCTCTAGCTATAAAGGCTGTTAAGGCTGCTGATAAAGTGCATCCGGTACCATGTGTATTATTAGTATGTATTTTTTCTCCAGGTATTTCTATAATATTTTCACCATCAAAAATCATATCAACCATTTCATTTCCTGGTAAATGACCTCCCTTAAGAATTACCCACTTATTATTAGAATTGTTAGAAATCATCTTACTATGTAATTTTTTTATAGTAATTTTCATATCTGCTAAGTTTTGTGCTGGTGGTTCTCCAGTAATTATTGCTGCCTCAGGTATATTAGGAGTTATTACTGTAGATATTGGTAACAGGTGATCTACCAGGGTTTTCGTAGCATTAGACTTGAGTAAATAATCACCATGTTTAGATATCATTACTGGGTCCAATATTATGTGGGCAGGTTTCCATTTTATAAGACTTTCTTTTACAGCCAATGTAATTTCAGAGTTTCCAAGCATTCCTACTTTAACTGCATTGATATTGATATCTTGGAAAATAACATCAATTTGTTTGGAAATAAAATCTGTAGGCATATATGATATCCCATATACACCAGATGTATTTTGTGCTGTAACTGCTGTTATTACAGCACAAGCATAGACGTTTAGAGCACTCATGGTTTTTACATCTGCTAGAGTACCAGCTCCTGCAGATGTATCAAAACCTGCTATACTTAGAGTATTAACTATATCTATCTTATTCATTTAGGTCAGTCGTTTTTACTAGTATGAATTAATCCTTCACGAGGAGAACTAGGAGAACTTTCATATGTTTTTTTAGGCATACGTTTTGCTAAGAAAGCTTCTCTACCAGATTCTACTGATTTTTTCATTGCACTAGCCATCAAAATAGGATTGCCAGCACATGCTATAGCAGTATTCATTAATACACCATCACATCCTAATTCCATTGCAATAGCAGCATCTGATGCTGTTCCAACTCCTGCATCTACTAATACAGGTATTTTCACATTATCAATAACTAACTGTAAATTCCATGGGTTTAGGATTCCCATCCCAGATCCTATAAGTGATGCTAGTGGCATAACGGCAACAACACCTATATCTTCTAAAATTTTACATTGTATTGGATCATCAGTACAGTATGCCATTACTTGAAATCCTTCTTTAACTAAAATTTCAGCAGCTTTAATTGTTTCTGGCATATTTGGGAATAATGTTTTTTCATTTCCTAGAACCTCTAGTTTTACTAAATTGTGACCATTAAGCAATTCTCTAGCTAATCTCAAAGTTCTAATTGCATCTTCTGAGTTATAACATCCTGCTGTGTTAGGTAAGAGCGTAAATTCAGATGAAGGTATGAATTCTAATAGATTAGGAGCTTCTTTATTTTGACCAATATTAGTCCTTCTAATTGCTACAGTTACAATTTCAGCACCACTTGCAACTATCGCTTGTCTTGTCTGTTCAAAATTTTTATATTTGCCAGTACCTACAAGTAGTCTAGATGTAAATTTTCTATCAGCAATACAAAAAACATCTTCATTATTCATATTAATTTCCAGAATTTATATATTAATAAGGTTATATAGTTATTGGATGAGTTATAATAATTAATTATAAGATGATTTTTATGTTATTGATGATTTAGACTACCAATACTATATAACAGATTTATTTATAAGATAATTATAATATTACACCTATTTATGATATATGTGAATTACTCGTTAGGTTTTAATAAATTTATTTTATTTAAGTATATATTAGAGATTAAGGATTATTAATTTTGTGTTTAAAGTTGGTCTAACTGGTGGTATTGGTTCTGGTAAAACTCTAGTTTCTAATTATTTAAAACAAATAGGGGTTTTTATTATAGATACTGATCAAATAGCTAGGGAATTAACTAGTGTTGGTGGAAAAGCTATTCAACATATTAGGAAAGCATTTGGTTCTGAATCTATAAATGATAAAGGGGCATTAAATAGAATATGGATGAGGAATAGAATTTTCTTAGATTATTCAGAAAAAATAAAACTTGAGAATATTTTGCATCCATTGATTATGGAGCTTGCTTTTTTAAAAGCAGCCAGTTTCTATGGAAATTATGTAGTCTTTGTTGTTCCTTTATTAATTGAATCAAAAGATTGGATTAATAAGATTGATCGTATATGTGTAGTTGATTGCAATATTTGTGATCAAATAAAACGGGTTAGGGATCGTGATTGTATTGAAGTAGATTTAATTATGAGGATAATTAAATCTCAGTCACCTAGGTTTATGCGTTTAAAATATGCAGACGATGTTATCTATAATGGTGATAATATTTCTACTGACGAGTTATATAGGCAAGTTTTGATTAAACATAAAAATTGGTGTTTGTTGTCCCAATAATGTTCAGTAATTTTATTGTAATAAATTTTTTAATTTTATAACTGGATTTTTATATAACGTGATTTTTTTTGAACATCCTTTTAATGAGCATATTCGAGCATATTTGCGTTTAGAATATTTGTTTGATAGGTTGCTTTTTGCAATAAATAGCAATGATATTAGATTACATCAGTTAGCAGTCTCTTCATTTTTTGATATTATTGATCTTATTGAGCGGTCAGATATTAAAGGTGCTATTCTGCAAGATTTAGAGAAGCAACGTTTATCTTTTTTACGTTTTCGTGAACATAACGCGGTTAATCAAAAAGCTCTCGAGGGTACACTGACTGAAATAAAAAACATTAGTGCTAGATTAATAACATCAGGCAGACCAGGTAATATTTTGAGAGATAATGAATGGTTAAATAGTGTGAGAAGTAAACTCTTGGTCTATGGATGTGCTGCACAGTCTGATATGCCTTCATATCACTTTTGGCAACATAAACCAGATGAAGAAAGAAGAAATGATTTATTGTCTTGGTTTTCTCATATTAGCCCTTTATTCGATGCTTTGAAAATAGTTCTTGAATTGTTAAGAGAGTCGGGAGAATTTTCAGAATTTTTAGCAGAAAAAGAAGGATATAAACAAATGTTAGGTGGGAAAATATATCAATTATTAAGGGTTGGTGTAGATAGGAAAGCTGGAGTTTTTCCAGAAATAAGTGCTAATAAACATATGATTTGGATAAGGTTTTCTCTTCAAGATGAAAATTTTAAGTCTAAATATGTAAAAGAAAATATTGTATTTGATATGGCTTTATGTAAATAAAATATTTTTATATAAAAGCTCGGATCCCTGCTATTCCATGAGCTCCATGTTGGTATGCTAATTCTCTGCAATTTTCTGATTGACCACCTAGAGAAAATACTGGTAGTTTTGCTTCTTTAACTAATCTTTTAAAATTACTCCATCCTATCCCCAATTCGCCAGGGTGTGTTAGGGTATTATTTACAGGTCCTAGCACAGCGAAATCTGCATTTAATTTGCTAAAGGCAAATTCTAAATCATTGCTATTATGTGTTGATACAGCTGTTAAAAAATTAGATTTAATTTTATTAGACTCATAGGAAAAATTTTCCATATCTATAGAACGTAAATGTACTCCATTTGCTTCTTTCCACCATGACTCTGGATGAGAGCTGTTTATTAATAATCTAGCATTGTATTTTTTGCAGATACTTAATACTAGATTCATTGCTTTATATAAAGATTTTGATGATAGCCCATCTGGCCAATTTGGTTCTCTAAATTGTACAAGAGATAGTCCTTTACTAAGAGCAGCATCTAGTCTAATTAAGAATGACTCGATATTTTTTTCGTTCTGAATTGAAGTTATTCCATATGTATTAGGTATTTTTAACCATTTTATTGGGTAGGAAGCACTTGGAAGCAGATTATCAATTTTGTTAATTTGATTTATATTTGTCCATTGTAGATTTTGTTTTTCTTTACCATAAATATTTCCTTGCCATTGAATTACTCTGTAGAATAATAAGTGATATTTTATATTCTGTTTGTAGAAGATATGATTTACCCATGGATAAGATTTTATTATATCTATGTCTAATTCTTCTTTAAGTTCCCTATTTAGGGTTTCATTCGGAGATTCATTTTTTTCAACTTTGCCGCCAGGAAATCCCCAATAAAATGGATAGGATTCATTTTTAGGCCTTTGTTCTAGCAAAATTTCATTATGTTCATTTAATATTATTCCTATAGATACTTTTATAGTTATATTATTTGCCATTTTTTGATACCCAATGACGTGCAAATTGATTTGCTATTCTTCCAGAACGTGACCCTCTTTCTAATGCCCATTGTAAAGCTTCTAAACGGAATTCATTTTGCTCTATTTGTTTTGTTCCAATTTTGTTTATCCAATATTGAACTATATCTAAGTAAGTGTCTTGATTGAAATTATAAAATGAAATCCAAATTCCAAATCTTTCTGAAAGAGATGTTTTTTCTTCTATAGTTTCTCCTGGATGTATTTCTCCATTAATATCGTTAGTAGTTTGTAAATTTTCTTTAAAATATTCTGGAATTAAATGTTTTCTATTTGAGGTAGCATATATTAATATATTATTTCCAGTCGACAAGATTGAGCCATCTAGGAATGACTTCAGTGCCTTATATCCAATTTCCCCTTCTTCAAATGATAAATCATCACAAAAAATAATAAATTTTTCTGGTCTATCATTTAATAATTCTACTACATCGAATAGGTCTCCTAAATCTGATTTGTCAATTTCAACTAACCTCAGATTTTTTTTGCTATATTTATCAAGCATTGAACGTACTAATGAACTTTTGCCTGTTCCTCGAGCCCCGGTCATCAATACATTGTTAGCAGGACGACCATTTACAAATTGATAAGTATTATCATCTATAATATTCTTTTGTCTTTCTATATGAGATAAATCATCTACACTTATTTTAGAAAAATTAAATATAGAGTGTAAATGGCCTTTAGGACCTAACTTTCTCCATTTGTATGCACTAGCACTCCAGTCTACTTCTTTTGGTACAGGAGGAAGCCAGTTATGGATTTGAAGTAGTACTTTTTCAGCCAAAGCGTATAACTCGTTAATGTCAATATTTTTCATGCTATCTCACTAAGAACGGTAATCTGCATTTATCGTTATGTATTCATGGGAAAGATCACAAGTATAAATAGTTTCATGAGCTTTTCCTTGGTTAAGTGATATTCTGATTATTATTTCTTTTTGTTGTAGTACATATTTCCCATCATATTCTATGTAGTCTGGATTTATTTCTCCATTTTTAACAATAAGAACATCATTAAGCCATATGAATAAATTATTAATTGATATCTTTACATCTGAGTATCCAACTGCAACTAGAATACGTCCTATGTTAGGATCAGATGCATAAAAGGCTGTTTTAACAAGAGGTGAATGAGCAACTGCATATGCTACTTTAAGTGCTTCTTGTGAATTGGTTGCTTTTTCTACATTTATAGTAATGAATTTTGTTGCTCCTTCAGCATCTCTAACAATTTTCTGTGCTAAATCTATTGCGGCCTTTTTTAATAATTCAAAAACTTTTTCATAGCTAGGGTCATTTTCATCGTTAATTTCTAGGCCTGATTTGCCTGTACACATTATTATGAAAGAATCATTTGTTGAAGTATCACCATCTACTGAAATACGATTAAAAGAGAAATCTGCAATTTTTTTAATCATATTATCTAACAATGATTTTTCTATTTGAATATCTGTACCAATAAAACCTAGCATTGTCGCCATGTTAGGGCAGATCATACCAGCCCCTTTGCTTATGCCGGTAACTGTTATTTCTTTCCCATTAATATCTAACTTTTCGGAAAATATTTTTGGTTTTGTATCAGTTGTCATGATACTGTAAGCAGCATCTTTCCATGTATATTTTCCAAAATTACTCAAAGTTTTGGGTAGGGCATTTATTATTTTATCTTCAGGAAGTTGTTCCATTACTACTCCTGTGGAGAAAGTAAGTATTTCCTGTGGATCTATTTGTAAGTGTTTTCCAAGTTCAGTACATATTTTTTGTGTTTTTTCTATTCCCGTGGATCCAGTTCCTGCATTTGCATTGCCAGTATTAATAATTAATGTTTTTATTTGTTTTTTATTTGCTAAATTTTTTTCAGAAATTATAACTGGGGCTGCTTTAAATAAATTCTTTGTAAATATTCCAGCTACATTAGTTCCCGGTGATAATTTAAATATTGTGAGATCTTTTTTGTTATTTTTTTTTATGCCAGCTTCTCCAATTGCTATTTCTATTCCATTAATTGGAAAAATTTTATTGTCATCTGGAATATTTAAATTGACAGCCATATCACTAAACTCCAATATAGGTAAAAGTATAAACTTGTTGATTAAGCAATATACTTAGTAATTGATTACTATAATAACTTTTGTTTTTAGAACTAAAGCTATTATAAGTATAATCGTAATTATAGATATGATTCGTAATATAAATTATTAATAAAGAAATAATTTGCTATTTAATCTTGTGGGATTACTAAATATGTAGATTAAGGAAATTTAAGATTTGATTTAAAAATGGTGGCCTGGGGCGGAATCGAACCACCGACACAAGGATTTTCAGTCCTCTGCTCTACCGACTGAGCTACCGGGCCTTATAATCTAGTAACTATATATAAAAAAATGTAATATAACAATACCAATTGCAAATAATCGGTTGTTAGTTCATCATATATCTTGCAAGACACTGGATCTATGACGATTCTAAAACAATAAATGTTGCTTTTTTAACACTAAATTTTTACAAATGATAATAGTTCCTATTGTTATTGGCTTGAATCATACGTCAGCCCCTCTCGTAATTCGTGAGCAAATTAGCTTGTCTGTTGATGTTATAAGAAAGGCACTATCTGACTTGCCGATGTTGACTGATGATAAGATTAATGAGGCAGTGATTCTTTCGACTTGTAATCGTACAGAATTATATTGTGTTGCTAATCCTAAATTTCTTAATAAATTATTTTTATGGTTTGCAGAAATAGGTAGTATAGATCCAGATGTTTTTAGAAAACATAGTTACTATTATATTGATTTTGAAGCTGTACATCATATTTTTAGAGTGTCTAGTGGTTTGGACTCAATGGTTTTGGGAGAGCCAGAAATTCTTGGTCAAATGAAGAAAGCAGTAGTAATTGCTAATGAGACTAAAAGTATAGGTTTTTTCTTTCACCGTCTGTTCCAGGATGCTTTTTCTGTAGCTAAAACTGTTCGTACTCAAACTGATATAGGTAGAAATTCCGTTTCAATTGCTGCTTCATGTTTAAAATTGGCTAATATTAACATGAATAATGTAATGCAAAATGCCAAAGTTCTATTTATTGGAGCAGGGGAGATGATAGAACTCTGCATAAAACATTTTAGTTCTGTAAATTTTAGAGGGATGGTAATATCAAATAGAACTTTGGCAAAATCTAAAAATCTTGCTGATAAGTTTTCTATTGATCTTATTCCTTTCGAACAAATATATGATTATATATCAGATTTTGATATTGTTATTTCATGTACTGCAAGTAATAAATTCATCATCGATAATTCATATATTGAAAAGATATCTTATGGCACAAATAAATTAATGATAGATTTAGCAGTTCCCAGAGATATAGATCCTATAATAGGCGATTTAAGCAATGTTAACTTATATTCAATTGATGATTTAGCAGGTATTATTCAAAAAGGCTTGGAAGCTAGGAGAGCTTCTATTCCTAAGGCTGAGCATATTATATTGGAAAAAGTAAAGATATTTATGAAGTGGGCTCATCAAAGAGATTTGACCTTAACAATAACTAATCTTATTAATAAAATTGAAAGTATTAAGCTTTTAGAAATAGAAAGAGCTAATAATATGATTCATAAGAATTTTAATAAAGAATATGTTATAAGTGTTATGGCTCATAGGATAACTAAAAAGTTCTTGCATGGGTTAATAATTGCTATGAAAAATAGTGAAGAAGAAGATTTTTCACATATCCATAGATATTTGTCTAAAGTAATAGATAGTCAAGATAAATAATTTATTTAATATAACAGTATTTTTGTAGTGTGATTTTCATGAAGCAATCGATGCGTAAGAGATTGGAAGAGTTATCTGATCGTTTAAAAGAAATTGATCTTATGCTTGCTGAGTCAAGTGTATTTACTAATATTGATGATTTTCGTAAGTTGTCCTGTGAAAGGTCAGAAATAGAACCTGTAGTCAACAAGTTTGCTGAGTTAGTTTCTATTGAAAACTATATTGCTGAAGCATATGAAATGATTTCTGATCCAGAATTAAAGAATCTGGCAGAAGAGGAGATTAAATCAAATAAGCAAATTTTGGAAGAATTGGAAAGTGCATTACATATTTTATTACTACCAAAAGATCCTAATGACGATCGTAGTTTTTTCTTAGAGATAAGGGCAGGAACTGGTGGTGATGAAAGTACTTTATTCGCTGCTGATTTATTGAGAATGTATATTCGTTATGCGGAGCGTAAAGCTTGGAAGACTGAATTGATTTCTGAAAGTCTATCAGATTTTGGGGGTTATAAAGAAGTTATTATCAGAATTGATGGTCGTTCTGCTTATGCTCATTTAAAGTTTGAATCTGGTGGACATAGAGTTCAGAGAGTGCCTGATACAGAGACTCAAGGTAGAATACATACTTCTGCATGTACTGTTGCCGTTATGTTAGAGGCAGATACAGTTAGTGATATTGTGATAAATAATAATGATATAAGAATTGATACTTTTAGAGCTAGTGGAGCTGGTGGGCAACATATTAATAAAACAGATTCTGCTGTTAGAATTACTCATTTGCCTACTGGTCTTGTTGTAGAGTGCCAGGATGACAGATCACAGCATCGTAATAAAGAGAAAGCCATGCGAGTATTGGCTGCAAGGTTAAAAGATAAAGAAATAAGAGATTTGCAAAATAAAGAAGCTGCTGAAAGAAAAAGCCTAGTAGGCTCTGGAGATAGATCGGAACGCATAAGAACTTATAACTATCCTCAAAGCAGAGTTACTGATCATAGAATTAATCTGACTTTATATAAATTATCACAAATTATGGATGGTGATATGGATGAAATAATAGAGAGCTTGCTTGCAGAATTTCAAGCAGAACAGTTAGCTAATATTAGCTTGTAGTTTTATAGGTATAATTATTGATGGTTTCTATTAAGAATTTAATAATTGATAGTGGAATCTCTAGATTAGAAACAATGATTTTGCTAGAAATGATATTACATAAATCTAGGTCATGGATTATTGCTCATGATGATGAAGTTTTATCTGATGAATTTGTAAATTCATATATGGAATTAAATCGAAGGAGGTTGAATGGTGAACCTATAGCTTATATAGTAGGTTATAAAGAATTTATGAATTATATGTTTATGGTGAATAGAAATGTTTTAATACCTAGACCTGAGACAGAATTAATAGTTGAGCATGGTTTGAAATTATTAAGAGATAAATACCTGAATCCTAGGGTTATAGATTTAGGTACTGGTTGTGGAGCTATAGGAATATCAATTGCTCTGAATAGGCCAGATATCAACGTTGTTGGTTGTGACCTGAGTTCTCAAGCGTTAGAAGTAGCTCGTCATAATGTCATTGCTTTGGGAGCTACAGTAGAGCTTATAGAAAGTGACTGGTTCAAGTCCATTAACCCGGAAGAGAAGTTTGATCTTTTATTAGCCAACCCTCCATATATTTCTAGAGAAGATAAACATCTTATGATGGGTGATTTAATTTATGAACCACGACTTGCCCTAACAGACGAATCTATAGATGGCTTGGGAAGCATTAGCAAAATTGTAGAGACATCTCCCGCTTATATGAAAGAGGGGGCATCTTTATGGATAGAACATGCCTGGAATCATGCTTCTAGCGTGAAGAATATAATGGAATCAGCAGGGTTTAAAAATGTTTATAGTTTGAGTGATTTGTCAGGTATTGAAAGAGTAACAGGTGGTTTTATATAGTATCTTTAGAAGAATTTATTATTTTTAATATATAGGTATTTTTATGAAAAGTATAGAGAAAGTTATAGAAGATATAGTAAGTAGTAATCGTGTAGTTTTATTTATGAAGGGAACAAGTAAATTTCCTCTATGTGGTTTTTCAGGTAAAGCTGTAAGAATATTGATTGATTGTGGTATATCAGATATTTTCACCGTCAATGTTTTAGAAGATGAGAATTTACGTCAAGCCATAAAAGATTATTCTAATTGGCCAACAATACCTCAATTGTATATAGATGGTGAGTTTATAGGAGGTGTTGATATTATGAGTGATCTTAACGATACTGGGGAATTAAAGGCTTTGCTTAATAAAAAGAAGTAGTATGAGTTCAATTTTGATTTTATTTCATAGTATTATTATAATTACAATGTAATATTATACTATACAATATATTCATTCAATTTTCATATCAAAAACATCAGTTTTGTAATTTCTTATTAGTAGGTCGCCAGTAGATATTAGGAAGTATGCTCCATGTACTTCTAATGATCCATTGTTTACTTTTGTTTTTATAGAAGGAAATGTTAGTAAATTATTAATGCTCTGTTTTATCACTCCTAGTTCTAATTTTTTGCTATTTTCTTTAGAATATTGGTTATCTATTTTTAGAGAAGAAGATACTGGTGCAATTTGGGACATCCATTTACCTATAAAGTCTACATTACTTAGAGGTTTTTTGTTTTCTATGAATGATTTTATTCCTCCGCATGATTCATGTCCCAGTATCACTATGTATTTTATATTAAGAGCGCTAACAGCATATTCTATAGCTGCACTAGTTCCATGGTAAGAAGAATTAGGATCTTTATCATATGGAGGGACTAAGTTAGCAACATTACGGACTACAAACATTTCTCCTGGTTTTGAGTCGAAAATTAATTCAGGAGATACTCTTGAGTCACAACATCCGATAATCATTATTTCTGGATTTTGACCAGATTTTGCTAATTCTTTATACCTAGTTTTTTCGTTAGCCAATTTTCCATTTCTAAATGAGAAATAGCCATCTAACAGTCTTTTGGGAAACATATTTATTTAAATTCATTTTTTAATTTATACAACAGTTTCTAATGTAGATAATAATTATAAACTGTTGTATTTATTTATAGAATAATTAAGAAATTATTATCCAGAATTTCTTAATCCTGCAGCTATTCCATTAATAGTTAGGTGTATAGCTCGTTGTATTTTCTCTATTTCATTAATTGATAAATAATCTTTTTGTGATCTATATCTTTTAATTAGCTCAATTTGTAGGTAGTTTAATGGATCAATGTATATAAATCTATCATTTAGTCTAGATAGCAAAGTAGGGTTATCTTCTAATAGATCTCTTTGTGTCAGTAATTGGAGCATTTTGATTGTTTTATTATGCTCAGTATTTATTTTATTAAATATACTACTTCTTAAAAATTCATTTTTAACTAGTTTTGAGTAGCAAGAAGCAATTTTAATATTTGATTTTACTAATACCATCTCCATGTTAGATAACAATGTTTTGAATGCTGACCATTCTTTGGTCATGGCTCTTAATTGATCAAGTCGTTCTTGTTTGGACTTTGTTGAGTTGTTACCAACTTCTATGTAATGTTCTATAGCAGACCCTATGCCATACCAGCTAGGTATCATTAGTCTACATTGAGCCCAAGAGAAACTCCAAGGTATTGCTCTTAGATTTTCTATATCTTGGTTTTTGCTACGAGAAGAAGGTCTTGAGCCTATATTAAGAGCTGATATTTCATTTATTGGAGTCGAGGAAAAGAAATATTCTGAGAAACCTGGATTAACATAAACTAAATCACAATATAGTTTTTGTGCATATTCAGACATATCTGACATGATGTCGCCAAATTGTTTAATATGTAAGTCTTCTTTAGAGGCAGTTTTTCTATCTATACATAAGCTTGACTCTAGAGTCGCAGATGTTAGTAGTTCTAAATGCCATTTTCCTACTTCTGCATTATGATATTTTCCTTGTATAACCTCTCCTTGTTCTGTCAACCTAATTTGACCTGATACTGTTCCTGGAGGTTGTGATATTATTGCATCAAAACTGGATCCGCCTCCTCGTCCAACTGATCCTCCTCTTCCATGGAATAGTCTTAGTTTTATGCCTCGAGCATTAAATACATTAACCAAGGATCTTTCTGCTTGATATAAAGACCAATTTGAGGTTAAATATCCTCCATCTTTATTACTATCAGAGTATCCTAGCATTACTTCTTGAGTATTATGTTGTGCATTAGTAATTCTTGTTTTTATTTCTGGGATATCTAACCATGCAGCCATAATTTTAGAGCAGTTTTGTAGGTCATTTATGGTTTCAAATAAAGGGACAATCATTAATCCATTGTCTTGTTCAATATCACTAAATATGGGTGGTATTAACCCAGTTTCTTTTTGTAGCAATAAAACTTCTAATAGGTCACTTAGTGTCTCTGTATGTGATACTACATAGTTTTGTATAGCTTGCTTACCAAACAAAGATCTAATTTCAGCAGCTGTTTTTAAAATGTTTAGTTCTTTGTTTGTTTCTTCGCTATAATTTATCCATGGAGATAATAGAGGTCTTCCTTGATTTAATTCTTTTATGAGAAGTTCTATTTTTAAATTCTCATCTAGTTCTGAGTATTTATTCTTGCCTTCTAGATAAACACCAGCTTTTTGAAAGAGTTCCTCAAGAACTCTTTCGTGTACATCTGAATTCTGTCTAAGATCTATGGTGCTTAGATGGAAGCCGAATACTTTGATGGACTGACGTAATTTTTTTAACCTTAGATCACTAATTGTTTTTCCATGGTTGTTAGCAAGTGATTTATGGATTACAGTTAGATCTTTATAAAACTCCTCGGGATTAGAATAGGGATGTGCTTGCATAATATCCCTTCTAGCAATATTTAATCCAATTAATTTTTTCGAAGTAAAAGCTAATCTTGAGTAAATCCCTATTAAAGCACGGCGATAAGGTTCGTCTATTAGATGACTAGATTCATCCCCGCTTCTATTAGCAAGGAATAAAAGTTCGTCATCTACTTTTATTAATAGGGAACTTATGGATAATTCTTTTTTTAATGCATACACTTCTTTTAAATAATACTCAAGAATGACAGTGGATTGTTTTGTTGCTGCTTGTTTTAATGTTTTTTCATCTACATAAGGATTTCCATCTCTATCTCCACCTATCCAACTACCCATTCTTAGAAAAGGATTAATAGAATCAGGTAGGACTGTTTTATTATATTTTTTGTTAATAATATTTATTAATTCATTGTATAGTTTGGGTATTGCAGACAAGAAAGTACTTTTGTAATAAGACAATGCATTTTCTATCTCGTCTATCACAGTTAGACTTGAATAACGAAGCATCCTTGTTTGCCAGAGCATTGAAATATAACCGTTAAGTTCATAATCTATATCATTTTTCTCTTCGTTTGTTTGAGCTAGGTAACGTTGAGATAGTTTATCTGCAATATGCAAGTGTAAATCTAGGATGCTTCTGCGTTGTATTTCTGTTGGGTGAGCTGTAAGTACAGGCATTATGCAAGAAGATTCTAATATTTCAGAAATTTCTGACGATTCTACATTATTAACTATAAGTTTTTGCACAATATCTTTTAAGCTTCCTCTTTGGATTGTTTTAGAAGAGACATCTATTTCTTTTTGTCTACGATTTTGATCTAAATCCTCAGATATATTCAATAATTGCAGTAAAAAACCAAAAGCTCTCGCAATATAATTTGTATCATTGCTATCTAATTCATTGATTAGTTTTTCTAACTTTTCATTATTAAGAACTGCATCATTTTCTTCTATATTTATAGCAACTTTTCTTATGGTTTCTATTGTATTAAAAAGTCTTTTGCCTTCGCATTCTTGTATAACATTTCCTAGGATCTTTCCTAATAATCTTATTTCAGAGTGTAGATATGATTTTCGAGATTCTTCAGAGTGCATTTTTAATAGTTTCTTTAGTTGTTTAATAAATAAAATACTTGTTTTTTCTTATTGTTTGATAGTACAAGTATAAGTGTTTTTGGTTTTAAAAAACATACAAATAATATTGAAAATAGATATAAGTTATTACATATAAAAAGGTAACCGATAATGAAAGTACATAATAAAGCATTAGTATTGTTTTCAGGAGGTCAAGATTCTACTACTTGTTTGGCTTGGGCTTTAAAAATTTATGATGAAGTTGAAACTATTTCATTTGATTATGGTCAGCGTCATAACGTTGAACTACTTGCTAGATCAAAAGTGTTAGAGTCTATTAGATCATCATTTCCAGATTGGGATAAGAAATTAGGTAGTTGTTATTTAGTTGAAATAGATTTCATAAAAAAAATTTTGGAAACATCTTTAACTAGTAATATTGATATTGACATAAAAGATGGAATACCAAATACTTTTGTACCAGGAAGAAATTTATTATTTTTTAATCTAGCTGCTACATTAGGCTATAAAAAAGGAATTGAAACTATAGTTGGAGGTATGAGTCAGACAGATTTTTCTGGATATCCTGATTGTAGAGATAACAGTATTAAATCACAACAGATAGCATTAAGTCTTGGTTTTGGTAAAGACTTTATCTTGGAAACGCCTTTGATGTGGAAGAATAAAAGTCAAGTATGGGCTTTTGCAAAAGATATAGGTGGTCATAAACTCATAGATATTATTATCAAAGATACTCATACTTGTTATGTTGGAGATCGTTCTAAATTAAACGATTGGGGATATGGTTGCGGAAATTGTCCATCATGTATTTTACGTAAAAGTGGTTGGGAATCGTGGATTAATGTAGAATGATTCCAAGTAACAATTTGTTTATTTTTTTAATATAAATATATTATAGGTTTGAGTCATGCCACATTATCGTTCACGTACTTCTACTTATGGTCGCAATATGGCTGGTGCTCGCGCTTTATGGCGAGCTACTGGGATGAAAGATAGCGATTTTGGAAAACCAATTATTGCTGTCGTAAATTCCTTTTCGCAGTTTGTGCCAGGTCACGTTCATTTGCGTAATTTAGGAATGTTAGTTGCAAAAGAAATTGAATCAAGTGGTGGGGTTGCTAAAGAGTTTAACACTATTGCTATAGATGATGGAATTGCTATGGGTCATGGGGGAATGTTATATTCATTGCCTTCTAGAGAATTAATAGCTGATTCTGTGGAATATGTTGTAAATGCTCATTGTGCTGATGCAATGGTATGCATTTCCAATTGCGATAAAATTACACCTGGAATGTTAATGGCTTCTATGAGGTTAAATATTCCTACAGTTTTTGTTTCTGGTGGTCCTATGGAAGCAGGTAAAATTGTTTCCGTTGTAAATAATGTTATATCTAAAATAGATCTTGTTGATGCTATGATAGTTGCTGGTGATTCGAATATCAGTGATGAAATTGTGGAAGAAACAGAGAGATCTGCTTGTCAAACCTGTGGATCTTGCTCTGGTATGTTTACAGCTAATTCTATGAATTGTTTAACAGAAGTAATTGGATTGGCATTACCTGGAAATGGAACATTATTAGCTACACATGCTAAACGAAAAGACTTGTTTAAGTCAGCTGGCCGTTTAATTGTAGATTTATGTAACCGTTATTATAAGAAAGAAGATTATTCTGTCTTACCAAGAAGTATAGCTACCAAAGAATCTTTTGAAAATGCTATGTCTCTAGATGTTGCTATGGGTGGATCTACTAATACTGTATTGCATTTGTTAGCGGCAGCAAGAGAAGCAGGTGTTGATTTCACAATGGTTGACATAGATAGGATATCTAGAAAAGTTCCATGTTTATGTAAATCTGCACCTGCTACTAGTAAATATCATATAGAAGATGTACATAGAGCCGGTGGTGTTATGGGAATATTAGGTGAGCTTTCCAGAGCAAATCTACTAGACTTATCTACAGTTAATATAAATGGTGGAACATTAGGTGATGTTATAAAAAAATGGGATTTAGCAGATTCTCCTTCTGAAGAAATAAAAACTTTTTATAAGGCTGCTCCTGGCGGTATAAGAACAACTGAAGCTTTTAGTCAGGATTCTTATTTTGATCATTTGGATACTGATCGTGTTTCGGGATGTATACGTAATTTAGAAAATGCATATTCTAAAGATGGAGGTTTAGCTGTTTTATATGGCAATATAGCAGAAAAAGGTTGTATAGTTAAAACAGCTGGTGTTGATGAATCTCAGTTAGTTTTCCAAGGGAGAGCTCGTGTTTTTGAGAGTCAAGATTCTGCAGTTGAAGCTATTTTGGGAGATAAGATCCTAGCGGGTGATATAGTTGTTATAAGATACGAAGGTCCTAAAGGAGGACCAGGAATGCAGGAAATGTTGTATCCAACTTCTTACTTGAAGTCAAAAGGACTGGGTAAAACATGTGCTTTATTTACTGATGGCAGATTTTCAGGAGGTTCATCAGGTTTGGTTATAGGACATGCTTCTCCTGAGGCAGCTGAGGGGGGTGCTATTGCGTTAATTGAAGAAGGTGATAGTATTTCTATAGATATACCTAATAGGAATATTAATCTTTTAGTTACTGATATAGAGTTGATTCGTCGTCGTAATTCAATGCTAGCAAAAGGTGATAAGGCATGGAAACCATTAAATCGTGATCGTTTTGTTTCTAATGCATTGAAAGCATATGCTTTACTTGCTACTTCAGCTGATTGTGGTGCTGTAAGGGATATATCTAAACTTGATAAGTGTTAATTACTCTGAAGTTAATAGCCTTACTTCTTCAAAGAAGTAAGGCATAGTGTTCATATTTTTTTAAGTTACCTTATGTCTCCAGTATTACCCCCATTTTTAATAGTTCGTTGGTTATTGTTATTGATTATAGTAACAGGACTTTATTTTATAAAAAGTTTTCTAATGCCTTCTTTGGCTGCGCTAATTATTGGTTTAGCTAGCTGGCCAATTTATCAGCGTGTTTTGTATATTTTTGGTGGTAGAAATACATTAGCTGCTTCCGTTTCCTTATTGTTTTTTTTATTGGTTTTAGTTATTCCCATTACATGGGCTTTTGCTTATACAGCCCATGAAGCTAGTATTTTCATCAAATGGGCAATTACAGCCAATAGAAATGGAATAGAAATTCCGACATGGATATCTTCTATACCTCTTTTAGGAGATAAATTATCAGATTATTGGAATTTGTATTTTGGTGAATCTTATGCTTTAGGTAAGACAGTACAAATGATAAGTGGAGAACATCTTGGTAATATATATCGTATGTTATTGTCTGCTACAGGAAATGTTTTTCATTCATTATTATCAGTCTTCTTTATGCTAATTACACTGTTTTTTGTATATAGGGATGGTAAGAATATTTTATCCCAGATAGATATTCTTGGGAAAAGCATGTTACCTGATAGATGGATTCAATTATCACGATTAGTGCCAGCAATGATTAGTTCCACAGTGACAGGAATGGCTCTTATTGCAATGGGTGAAGGGGTAATTCTTGGTTTTGCTTATTGGGTTTCTGGTGTGCCTTCATTTGTTTCATTAGGTTTAATCACATGTTTTTTAGCCTTAGTTCCTGGTGGAGCTCCTTTTATATTTACCATGGTTTCATTATATTTGTTAGCATCAGGAAGAGTATTTGCAGCTATAGGTTTATTTATTTGGGGCACTTTAGAATTATTTATTGTTGATAAGACTATTAGGCCTAAATTAGTAGGAGGTCCAGTGAAACTACCTTTCTTACCAACATTTTTCGGTTTGGTAGGGGGGTTAAAAACGCTTGGTTTGATAGGTTTGTTTATAGGTCCTGTGCTAATGGCATTGATAGTTTCTATATGGCGCGAATGGGTTTCAGATACCAAAAACAAAAACCAAAATCAGATAATTAATAATGATTAGAAGAGATATTGGTGCCCGGGGCCGGGTTCGAACCGGCATGCCTTTCGGCGGGGGATTTTGAGTCCCCTGCGTCTACCAATTTCACCACCTGGGCAACTTATGATCGATTATACACTCTCTTGAAAAATTATGCATCATCTCCATACTAAAATTATGGTTTTTTAAATTTTATTCTTTTAATTTAACTTTCATTTCTTAATTATGAATCAAAATAGTCAATCTGTACAATCTGAAAAAATGAGTTTTCAAGCTGAAGTAAAACAATTGCTTCATTTGATGATACATTCTTTATATAGCAATAAAGAAATATTTTTGAGAGAGTTGGTTTCTAATGCATCAGATGCATGTGATAAGTTGCGTTTTGAATCTCTAGATAATCCTGATTTGCTATCAAAAGATTCAAAGCTTAGTATAATTGTTTCTTATGATAAAGATAAACATATCATTACCGTTTCTGATAATGGTATAGGTATGTCTAGAGAAGAAGTTATTAATAATTTAGGAACTATAGCAAAGTCTGGTACTAAAGATTTCTTTAAAAATTTAAGTGGAGATAAACAAAAAGATGCTCAATTAATTGGTCAGTTTGGTGTTGGTTTTTATTCTTCTTTTATTGTTGCTGACAAGGTTAAAGTAACTACTCTTAAAGCTGGATTAGGCAAAGAGTCTTCTATTAGTTGGGAATCTGATGGATTAGGTGAGTTTATCGTATCTGATTCAAATCGCGATACACATGGAACTGATGTGGAATTACATCTAAAAGAGGATTCATTTGATTTATTGAATGGTTGGAAGTTGAGAGAAATTTTACAGAAGTATTCTGACCATATATCTTTGCCTATATACATGTATAAAGAAGAGTGGGATGATAATAAAAAAATACAAATTCAAACGAAAGATTTGGAAATAGTTAACAAATCTAATGCATTATGGGCAAGACAAAAATCTGATATTACTGAAAGTGAATACAAAGAATTTTATAAAGCTTTATTCCATGATTTTGAAGATCCGTTATTTTGGACTCATAATAAGATAGAGGGTCGTAGCGAGTATACTCAATTATTTTTCATTCCTAAACATGCTCCATTAGATATATGGGATAGAGATAGTAGTCATGGCATCAAGCTATATATACAGCGTGTATTTATTATGGATGACTCAGAACAATTACTTCCAAGATATCTACGTTTTGTGAGAGGTATTATAGATACAGCTGATCTTGAATTAAATGTCTCTAGAGAAATTTTACAAGAAAGTAAAGATTTATTTGCTATAAAAGAAGCATCTATTAAACGAATATTAGGTTTGTTAGATGATGCAGCAAAAAATAAAGCAGAAGATTATAAGATATTTTGGAATGAATTTGGTCAGATTCTTAAAGAAGGGATTGGAGAAGATTTTGCTCATAAGGAAAGAATTGCTAAATTGTTAAGATTTACCTCAACTTATGGAGAAGATGATAGTCAATCTACATCTCTTTCTGAATACGTATCTAGAATGAATTCTACGCAAGAAGGTATATACTATATTACAGCTGATTCTTTAATGGCTGCTAAAAATAGTCCTCATTTAGAGATTTTCCGCAAAAATAATATAGAAGTTTTATTATTGCCTGATAGAATAGATGAATGGATGATTTCTAATTTGAGGGATTTTGATGGAAAGCCTCTTATATCTATAGCAAAAGAAGGTTTTGATGTAAGTAAAATTGGTGGAGAAGCAGATATAAAGGATCCTGATGAGCTACCTGAATCTTCAAAATCAATAATAAAGAAAATAGAAAGTGTGTTGAAAGATCGCGTTAAATCAGTTAAAGTTTCTTCTCGTTTAGTAGATTCCCCTGCATGTGTTCTTGTAGAAAAAAATGAACTAAGTCCTCATATGGTTCGTATTTTAAAAGATGCAGGACAGAATCCGCCAGAATCTAAATTTATTTTGGAAATAAATCCTGAGCATGATTTTTTTAAGAAATTAAGTGATTTAGATGAGGCTGCTTTTGAGCAATGGTCAAACTTGTTGCTTGACCAGGCGATTTTGACTAGTGGAGGTAATTTAAAAGATCCAGCTGCTTTCGTGAGATGTTTAAATAGTATCCTTTTAAAAACTTAATAAATAGTTAAAAAGAGTCTGCAATATTATTTGCAGCTCTTGCTAGCTATTTGCTTCATGATTTAATAAATATATACGTATGCTAGATAATTTGACTAAGCGATTTTCAAAAATCATAAAGAAAATAAAAGGAGAGGCTCGTTTAACTGAAGCTAATACTAGTGATATGTTGCGTGAAATACGAATAGCTTTGTTAGAGGCCGATGTTTCTTTTGTTGTTGTTAGAGATTTTATAGATAGTGTTAAGAAAAAATGTCTTGGTGTTGAGGTTATTGATAGCTTAAATCCAGGTCAAGTTTTGGTTAGTGTTGTTCATAAAGAATTAGTTAGAGTTATCGGCGGAGACTTTGGAGAGTACTCGACAGAGATATCCTTAGATTCTAAACCACCTGCCATTATTCTTATGATTGGTCTACAGGGAGTAGGTAAAACTACTACTTCTGGAAAATTAGCATATTGGTTTAAAAATGGGCATCATATTAGAAATGGAAAATTAACAGGAAAGAAAAAGGTACTATTAGTTAGTACTGACATATACCGTCCAGCTGCAATAGAACAATTAAGAATTATAGCTGATCAGATAGATGTAGATTTTTTTGAGGTTAAAACATCTTTAAAACCATGTGATATAGCTATTGAAGCTTTAGATTATTCTCGTCGTCATTATTATGATATTGTTATTTTTGATACGGCTGGTCGTCTTGGTATAGATGATTTTATGATGAATGAAATAAAATCATTGCATAAAATAATTAGTCCTATTGAAACATTATTTGTTGTTGATTCTATGCAAGGTCAAGATGCTATAAATACAGCTAAAGCATTTTCTGAAGTTGTTCCGATCACAGGGATTGTTTTAACAAAGTTAGATGGTGATTCTAGAGGTGGTGTAGCCTTGTCTGTGAGTAAGATAACAGGAAAACCTTTAAAGCTTGTTGGTATATCGGAAAAAATAAATGGGTTAGAACTATTTTATCCAGATCGTATGGCTAGTCGCATACTAGGTATGGGAGATATTCTGTCTCTAGTGGAACAAGCTCAAAAGAATATAGATTTTGATAACAATAAAACTATAAATTTATTAAAATCTAAGGATAAATTTGATTTTAATGATTTTTATGCGCAAATTACTCAAATGAAAAAAATGGGTTCTATGAGTGAATTGTTAGATAAATTACCAGAAGGTTTACAGATTTCTGGCAAAGTTTTAGGAAATAATAATCCTGATAAAATGATCATAAAAACAGAGGCCATCATTAATTCTATGACTTTATTAGAAAGGAGCAAACCAGAAATAATCAAGTCATCTAGGAAACGTAGAATAGCCAAAGGATCAGGAACAACAGTTCAGGATGTTAATAATTTAATTAAACAGTTAGACCAAATGCAGTCAATAGTTAAAAAAATTAAAAAGAATGGTTTTAGTAAAATCTTTCGTTCTATAACCGGGGCTAAAAATTTTTTAAAATAGATTATTAATTAACCACCACCTATAGCTGATACTATTTCTACAATATCTTCGTTTTTTAAGAATGTTTCATGGTATCTATTTTTTTGTATTATATTTCCATTTAATTCTATTGCTATTTTCTTATTATCATGCTGTAAGCTTGATAGCAGTTCTGATATAGAAATATTGTTTTGAACGTCTAATTCTTTGCCATTAAGTTGAATTTTCATTTTTTGTACCTTTTTGTACCATTTAATATATATTATTGCAATTTAAAATTTGATTTTATCAGATGTATAAAATTTATCAAATCTATATTGCCTCCAGTAATTATTATTCCTATTCTTTTATTTTTAATTTCGTTCCTGATATTCTGTATCGCTGCAAATCCTAAACAACCTGTTGGTTCTGCAATAATTTTTAGTTTATTTGCCAGTGTGGACATAGAGTCAATTAGTTGTGAGTCGCTTACTGTTAAAATATCTTTCACATATTTTTGAATAATAAAAAAATTTTTTTCTCCTAGAGATTGGGTTTGTGCTCCATCCGCTATAGTTTGAGGAGTGCCTATTCTGGTTAGAATTCCTGTTCTTAATGATATTTGTGCATCATTAGCATTTATTGGTTCTACACCATATACGTTACAAAGTGGTTTTTTTTCTTTTATATATAATGATGAGCCAGATAATAAACCACCACCTCCTACTCCCATAAATACAGCATCTAAATCATAAACTTCTTCAAATAGTTCTTTTACTACTGTACCTGATCCAGCTATCACATCATTATTATTATATGAAGAAATTGGGATGGCTCCAGTCTTTTTTATTAATTGATCTAATATTTGTTCTCTATCATCATTATACCTGTCATATAGTATTATATTGCAATTGTTATGTTTTTTAGTATTAGATATTTTAATCTTAGGTGCATCTTTAGGCATGAGAATAGTTGATTTTATGCCCAATATTTCAGATGCTTTTGCTATTGCTTGAGCATGATTGCCAGATGAAAAGGTAATAACTCCTAATTTTTTTTCTTGTTCTTTTAAATTTACCAAAGCGTTAAATGCTCCTCTAAATTTAAATGCTCCTGTGATTTGTAAATTCTCACATTTGAAAAAAAAATTAGCATTAAATTTATCATTAATATCTGTAGATACTAAAACTGGTGTTTTACAAACATAACCAGCAATTCTTTTAGATGCTAGCGCAATATCTTCGGCATTTGGTAATGAAAGATTATTTTTCATGTTTGTTTAATAGGTTATATTTTTATTTAAACATTTTGCAGTTCATTGCTAAATCTTTAAGAAATTTAGCTTACTTTCATGCCAGGTAAAGCTCCACTGTTCGGTTCTATTAGATAGATTTTCTTATTTGGGTCTTCTTTATTGCTTGCTGCTAGGATCATCCCTTCTGAAATTCCAAATCTCATTTTTCTAGGCTTCAAATTAGCAACAAAAATTGTTAGCTTCCCAATGAGTTCGTCAGGAGTATACGATGATTTTATTCCTGAAAAAACATTTTTGGTGGAGTTATTATTACCTATATCTAAGGTCAATTGTAGTAGTTTTTCAGAATCTTTTACTTCTTCGCATTTAATAATTTTTGCTACTCTTAGGTCTATTTTCATAAAATCTTCTATGCTAATAGATTGGTTTTCTTGTTTATGGTCCATATTTTCAATTGTAGATTGATTATTTTCAAATAATTTTGTAAGTTGTTCTTTTTCTGCTCGTTGCATAAGATGTTCAAATTCGTTTATAGTTATTGGTAATTTTTGGATATCTTCCCAATTAAAATCTTTTGTCATGCCAAATAGTTCTCTAGCTATTTTTCTAGATGTTTTGGGTAATATAGGGCTTAACATTATGGATAAGGCTTTGAATCTAGCTAATGTGCAAGAGCAAATAAATTGTAGCTTTTTGTAATAACTACAATTATAGGATTCTATTTTCTTTGAGATTTCCCAAGGTTTTTCGTTATCAAAACATTGATTTGTGTAATCAGCATAAGACATTATTTCTTTAACAGCTTTGCTGTATTCCCGGTCTTCTAAGTTTTTTCTAACTGTTTCTGAGCGCAAGTATATTTCTTGTGATATTTCTTTTTCTTTTTCGTAATAGTTAAGTTTACCACCCAGATACTTTGTTGTTAATCGGCATGTACGACTTGCAATGTTAACATATTTACCTATCAAATCACTATTTATCTTCCTTATAAAATCATCAATAGTAAAGTCTATATCCTCTATCTTAGAATTTAATTTTGATGATAGATAATATCTTAGCCATTCTGGATTTAGGCCTAATTTTAAATATGATAACGGTGAGATTCCTGTGCCACGACTCTTAGACATTTTTTCGCCATTTATAGTAATAAAACCATGGACATTAATTTCATCAGGTGTTTTTCTTCCAGAAAATTTTAGCATAGCTGGCCAAAAAAGAGCATGAAAATATATTATGTCTTTGCCAATAAAATGAATTTGTTCTACATTATTATTAGGATCTAAAATTTCATCGAAATTAAGATTATGAGTTTTGCAATATGCTTTCATAGAAGCTAAATAGCCAATAGGTGCATCTAACCAAACGTAAAAATATTTTTTGGGAAAATCTGGTATTTCTATTCCAAAATATGGGGCATCTCTGGAAATATCCCAATCGTTTAGATTGACATTGGAAGGATCTGACCCCAACCATTCTTGTATTTTAGAGAATACTTGATCCTGTAACTTTTTTCTTCCTTGTTTATTTTTGCTCGTAGTCCAATCTATTAAAAAATCAACACATTCTTTGCTAGATAATTTGAAAAATAAATGTTCAGATGATTTGAATATTGGTGTTGCTTTTGTAAGAGAAGAATAAGGATTTATTAGATCTGTTGGTTTATATGTGGACCCACAAGATTCACAAGAATCTCCATATTGATCTTTAGCGTGACATTTAGGACATTCTCCTTTTATATATCTGTCAGCAAGAAACATTTTTTTTAATGGGTCATAGAATTGATTTACACTTCTTAATTCAATTAAATTATTATTTTTGAGGCAGTTATATATTTCTATGGCTAGCTCTTTATTTTCTTCTGAATCTGTTGAGTGCCAATAATCAAAAGCGATATGAAATCCATTCAGGTATAATGGTCTTTCTAATGAATAACGAGCTGTTAGTTCTCTTGGAGATATGCCTTCTGCTTCCGCTTTCAGCATAATAGGTGCTCCATGGGCATCATCTGCTCCAATAAAATATACTTTGTGTCCAGACATTCTCATAGATCTTACCCATATATCAGCTTGTATATATTCCATGATATGTCCAAGATGCAAAGAGCCGTTAGCATAAGGTAAAGCAGTGGTAACAAAGAGAGTACGTTGCATATAATTATTATAAATTTGAAGTGTTTCTTGTATTGCCTATGAATAGCATTCATACTTAATATATGATGATAATATATTTTATATTAGATCCTTTGTATTGTTAAATATTTGTTTGCTTAATCGTAGATATTTATTCTTATTATAATGATTATTTTTTTTTGAAATTGTGAGTTTATTTTAAATGAGTATAACTGCAGAACAAATTAGAGCAATATTACATGGTATAAAAGATCATAATGGTATAGATATTTTAAATAAATACTCTAAGGTTTTTATAGATATAAAAGAAGAATTGGTAATAATAAATTTAGAGTTAAATTATCTAGTTAATGAAGCTATAGATGTATTAATCAGAGAAAAAATTATTCATGCTCTTGGTAATTTAGGTGTTTTAAATACATCTATTAATATTAAATACCAAGTTATTGCACATGTAACTAGTAACTTACTAAAATCATATCCAGATGTTAAGAATATTATTGCAGTTTCTTCGGGTAAAGGAGGTGTTGGAAAGAGCACTGTTGCTGCTAATCTTGCTTATTCATTAAGCTTATTAGGAGCTAGGGTAGGCCTAGTTGATGCTGATATCTATGGTCCTAGTATTCCTATAATTTTAGGAGTTAATGATCAACCTGAAATTGTTGATAGTGATAGAATGCTTCCTATTTTAAAACATGGTATTCAAGTAAATTCATTAGGGTTCTTATTGGATTATGATTCGCCAGCTATATTACGTGGGCCAATGATTACGAAAATATTTGAACAGTTAGTCAGCAAAACCAAATGGTGTGATTTGGACTATCTTATTGTGGATATGCCGCCAGGAACTGGTGATATCGCACTCAGTTTGGCAAAAAATATTCCTACTGTAGGGGTGGTCATAGTTACGACACCACAAGATGTGTCTTTGATGGACGTTAGGCGTTGTATAAAGATGTATAAAAAAGTTGGAACTAAAATACTTGGAATTATAGAAAATATGTCTTCTTATATATGCCCTCATTGTATGAATACCAGTAATCTTTTTGGTAGTGGTGGAGGCAAGCGTATATCTAAGCAGTATGGTATACCATTAATGGGAGAATTGCCGTTTGATAATTATATTCGTAGTCAGTCTGATATTGGAGAATTTTTAATATTTCATAATCCATCAAATAATATTGCTAATAAATATTTAGATATGTCTATTAGACTATCAAGATATATAGCTCTTTTACCAAAGAATGATAGGAATGTTTTTCCACCTATAGTATCCAGATAATTATAAAAATATAAAATGAATCGTTTTATAATCAAAATATTTATAATTCTACAATTTTCAATGATGTTTTTTTCATATGCATTTTGTCATACTGAAATCTTAATTGAATCTGAAGATTTGCCTAGAGAAGTTGTAGATGCAACTTTGAATTCTGTTCGTTCTATTGCTCAGTTAATTGAAGATCAAGATGGAGGAGAGATTAATAGGCTACGACGTAGAGCTTATGATTCTGTTATGACATCTTTAGCATCTGAGGGCTATTTTTGCCCAATAGTAAATTTTGATATTAATAATGAAAGTTGTAATGAGAAATGGAAGATAAGTATTACTTCTGGCAAACGAGCTATAGTTTCAAAATTAAATCTAAGATTTACAGGTCGTATCAGTCATCATGATTATGAAGATCGTATAGAGAAATTAAAGAATAGTTGGGTTCTTCCAGTTGGTAATGTTTTTACAAATAATAACTGGGCTAGTGCTAAAAAAAAATTATTATACTCTATAACATCTAGAGACTTTTTATTAGCTAAAATAACTAATTCTGAAGCTAAAATAAATACAGAAACAGCAGAAGTGGAATTATCATTAGCAATAGATAGTGGCCCACTTGTTTTAACTGGTGCAGTTCACACTCATGGTTTTGTTAAGATTCCACCTAGTATAGTCTATAGGTACACAAATTATCAACAGAATCAACCTTTTAATCAGGATCTATTAGATGATTGGCAGCAGTATCTGCAGTCAACAAAATTTTTTAGTGGTGCATTTATAACTATTGACTCAATGCATGATAACCTTTTTAAGAAAAATATTTTTATTAATAGTCATGAAGATAAATACAGTTTATTTAATTTTGATAATAACCTAACGATCAATTCAAGTCAGCTTAATTTATCTAATTATGATAATAAAGAAGAGGTTACCTTACCAGTTCATGTAATAGTTATTGAATCACCATTAAAACAGATGGTGTCTTCTATTGGCATTGATGATGGTGCGGCAGGATTAAGGTTCGAAAGTGTTTATAAGCAAAACATGGTTAAAGATTTTCCAGTTACTTTGTCTTCTGGAGTTGGAATCGATAGGCTACATAAAAGATTTTTTGTTGATATCAATCTTTTACCACAAGCTAATGGAAAAAGGGATTCTTTTGGAATTTTGTGGGATACTTCTGATGCGCATGGCTTAAAAGTAACTCGTTCTGCTTTTGGTTTTACAAGATCAAATAATGGGTATAATAGCATTTATCAAGATAAAAATAGCATAAGTTATGAAACTAGTTATCACTCTTTATTGGCGTATGATTATATTGAGGTAAAGCATGACTGTAGTTTTTCTTTGCCGACAGTTACTAATACTTTTTCAGTGTCTCGTTTTAATGTAGATAGTAAATATAATCCTAAGCAAGGTAATATTTCAGCTATGAGTCTAGCTATAGGTTTGTCTTTAAATAAAATTAGTCCATATGCACGTATAAAATTTAGGTCTCAATATTGGTGGCCTATTTTTAGTAATGGTATTGCTACTTTGAGAGCTGAATTTGGTAAAATTTGGCCATCTAATAACCAAATATTAATCCCAGACGATTTTGGTTTTCGCATAGGTGGAGCTAGATCTATTAGGGGATATGCTTATCAAAGCATAGGATCTCAAAGAGAATTTGCCGTTGTTGGAGCTAGTATGATGTCTGTTGTAAGTGCTGAGTATAATCATTACTTTAATGAAAGATTTGGATTTAGTTATTTTATTGATTTAGGGGATGCTTTTAATTTTGTTAATCAGATGAGATTAGCTATGGGCTACGGTATTGGGTTGAGAATTCGGACTCCAGCTGGTCCATTATCATTAGATTTAGCTTATAGTCATAGGTATCATGATTTGAAATTACATTTTTCTTTAGGAATTGTATTTTGAGTGTTTTTCGCCAAAAAATCCGTAATTTTTTTAGTTGGATGCTACCGATATTTTCCATTTTTATAGCTGTTATATGTGGTATGGTTTTTTGGGTTGTTTGTTCTAACAGTGGTAGCAAAATGCTAGTCAACGTTGTTGCTAATTATTTTGGAGGTAGAGTATCTATTGTTAACGGTACAGTTGTTGATGGTTTGAATTTAAAAGACCTTCATTTAAATGTTTCAAATTCAGAATTAGAAATAGCAGACCTACATATTAATATAAAATTAGAGTCTTTGTTCAGAGGTATTTTTAAGATTGCTGATTTGTCAATTTCTTCCTTATGCGTAGAAGTATTGGAAGATAGACAAAATACAAGTAGATATAAACATATGTTTACATCAGATAACAAATTTTTTTTTCCTATAGAAGTAGATAATATTAGTATAGAAAATATTTTTTTTAAATATAGCAATCAATCTTTTGGTGATATTAAGTTAAGCAAACTATTTGCTAATTTTAAGATTGATCAAAAGAAATCATTATTTTCTATAAATAATTTAGAGCTTAAGACAAATAGATTTGATAGTGATTTAACTGGATATTTAGTATTTGAAAATCAAAAGTCTACCATATTTAATTCAGAATTTAGATTTAAAAATAAAAATAATAGTATTACGAGTACGGAGGATTATACGTATGGTTTTTTAAATCCTGCTTTATTCGATTCTTCAGTACAAGTGACAGCTAGTGGCTCTTTCGACCAAATTATTATTTCTATCAATGCTGAGAATAATGAGATGGTAGCTAATAGTGCAATTGTTTTACGAAAACAATCAGGTTTTGTAATTAAGAAAGTAAGTATTGATTTATATCAATTTAAGGATTCTGGTTCTGTTTCTTTGGTAGCAAATAATATAAACAATGAATTAGTAAATGTTAATCTTTCTCTATCTAGTTTAGATAGTAGTCTTTTTTTTATAGGAGATATTCCTAGAATCATAATAGGTCTTAATTCTGAGGTCAAAATAGATTTTAATAATAATGAAACAATAGATGTTAGTGTTGATTTTATAATCGATGATTACAGTAAATGGGGTGATAGCCCAATGAAGGGTTATTTCGGAATTGGATTTAAAATTTTTAATAATGTTAATTATCTTAATTTTTTAGATATTTTAGAAAGATATAGTCTTATTAATAAGCTGAAAGGTTCTATAACTATCGGGTCTAATAACGTAGAGATTAATAGTGATACTAAAATTAATAAAAATATTTTGAGTATTAGGGCTTTAATGCCTGATATTAAGAAAATCTGGTACAAGTTTAGTGGTGCTATTGATATGCAAATTAACTTGTCAGGAGACTTATCTAACTATCGTGGAGAAATTAAAGCTTATTTTGATAGAGTAAGATTTAGTGATTTTTATAAATGGAAAGATCTAGAAATACAAACAGATTTTAAAGGTGCTCGTAATAAAGCTAAGAACATAGATTGGGATCTAGATATTTCAAGATTAGATATTAAATTAGATAATGTTAAGGTAACTCTTATAGATGTATTAACTTTCAAGTTGTTTATTAAAAATTATTTAGAGTGGCATTGGTCAGTTGATCAATTCAATATGATTTTTGAATCTATTGGTAATGGCAAAATTCTTTTTAATAGCAAAAATTCTAGAGGTACACAGAATGGTTGGGAAACAATCGGACAATTTAAAAATTCAGTGTTTGATAGTTCTGTGTTTTTAGATCTTGCAAAAATTCTTGGTATAAGTCTCACTTTGCCTAAAATTGAAAGAGATATGCCTGATAATTCAAAGAAAATGTTTATGTATGGCAGTTGGAACGTTCAATATGGGCAGAATTTATCTGGTAGTATTTCTTTAAGGATTTATGAAAATGATGATAAAGAAAAATCAGATCAAGTATTTTTATTGGATATAAATCTAGAACATATCAAAAATATAACGAATAAATTTGATATGTTACTAAAAATACAAGATCCAAACATTGGAATATTTGATGGTTTTTGCTCTATGTTTTTTGATGTTGATTCGAGAGGTTTTCCAATTTTAGATAAAGAAAAAATTTTTGTAAAATTAAATGCTGATATAACAGATTTATCTATATTAAATTATTTTTTGAAAGATAATATAGAAATTGGCGGTGCCACAAAAAGCAATATAGAAATAAATGGTTTTGTTGATAAAGAATTAATTGTTAGTGGTTTTATTAATGGTGAGAAGTTAAAACTAATTAGGGTTGATGATGGAATCAGACTATTAGATGGTAGTTTAGATGCTGATTTATCAAATAGTCAGCTTATCATAAAGCGTCTTTTTTTTCCTGCTAATCATAGAGTGATACCGCAAGATATTCGTTTGCGTGACCATCTAACATTGATAAATAAGAATGTCACAGAAGGTTATATTTCAGCTAGTGGTAATGTAGACTTTTCTTCTAATTATAGTAGAGTAGAATTTGATGTGAAGCAATTTCCTATTTTGCAGCGTTCAGATTGTTATGCTGTTATTTCAGGTAGATTGTTTACAGATTTATTTTATAAAAAAATATATGTTGGTGGAAAGTTGCTAATTGACACAGGATTGGTATGCCTAGATTCTTTTAGAACCTATTCTTATTTAGATGATGATGTAAAATTAGATTCATTCGTAATTGAACCATATAAAGAGAATTCTAGAAATATAGAAGTAAAATCTGATCTAGTTCTTGATTTAGGAAATAGATTTTATTTGACAGGACTGGGGTTTGATACAGGTTTATTAGGTTCACTTAGATTATCTCTTAAAAATGATGGTCGTTTTTCTTGTTTGGGTACAGTTACGGCCTCGGAGAATGGGGTAATAGAAGTTTATGGCCAGAGATTAAGTTTTAATAGAGGAAATCTTACTTTCCAAGGACGCATAGATAATCCATTAATTGATGTTGAGGCTGTTAGATTAGGAAAACAAGTCGAGCCTGGTGTGAAAATATCAGGTACGTTACAACATCCCATTATAGATTTAATTTCTTACCCTAATGTTAGTGATGTTGAGAAAATTTCATGGCTGTTGCTTGGGAGAGGTCCGGATGAACAAACTATGGATATTAGTTTTTTGCTTTCGGTAGGAGCTGCATTTTTGAGTGGAGGGCAACCTTTTTATCGGCAATTTGGATTGAGTGGTTTTGATATCCGTAGCGGTTCAATTGGTAAATCTGGCAGTATTTTACCAGATCACATAGTAGCTGGGGGTATTAATAAAGATAATTATAATGATTTTCCAACACAGTTTGTTGTTCTAAGCAAACAATTTGCTAATGGTATAAATTTAAGTTTAGAACAATCTCTAGTTGCTAGTGAAACAGTTGCTAGGATTAGCTATAGACTTTCTCGTCGTTGGTCTTTTGATATGAAAGGCGGTTCTGTAAATGGAGTTGCTTTTATTTACCGAACTTTTTTTGATGACTAGTGTTCTTATTGTAATTAATACGATAAAGATATTTTGAATATTTTTTCTTGTTCAGATCAATAAGCTCACGAGTGTATAAATATATTTTAATAATTATGAGTATTAAGAGTGATCGTTGGATTCGTGCTGCTGGAAAAGAGGGAATGATTTGTCCATTCGAGCCTTATTTGGTAAACAAAAATCAAGGGCGTCGTATTGTTAGTTATGGCACTAGTAGCTACGGATATGATGTGCGTTGTGCAAAAGAATTTAAGATTTTTACAAATATTAATCATGCTATAGTTGATCCTAATGCTTTTGATGAGAAATCTTTTGTAGATTTTTATGGTGATGTATGTATTATCCCTCCTAATTCATTTGCTTTGGCAAGAACCATAGAGTATTTTCGTATTCCTCGTAACATACTTACTATATGTTTAGGTAAAAGCACTTATGCTCGTTGTGGAATTATCGTTAATGTAACTCCTTTAGAACCTGAATGGGAAGGGCATGTAACACTAGAGTTTTCTAATACTACTCCTTTGCCAGCTAAGATATATGCTGGTGAAGGTTGTGCCCAGATGTTATTTTTAGAAAGTTCTGAAACATGTGAAATATCATATGCTGATCGTAGTGGTAAATATCAGAAACAAACTGGTGTTACTTTACCTAGGTCTTAATTTTTTATTGTTTTTTGTGATTTGATTCATTAGTTAAATTGTTTAGGATATATTCACATGAAGTTCTTGTTTCCAATTTTTATCATAGATGAGGATTATCGGTCAGATAATGCTTCTGGTTTAGGAATCAGAGCATTGGCGGATGCTATTGAAGCACAAGGTATGCAGGTTATTGGCGTAACTGGCTATAATGATATAAGTTCTTTTGCGCAACAACAAAGTAGGGCAAGTGCTTTTATTCTTTCTATAGATGATGAAGAGTTTGATGTCGATTCGCCAGAAGATGTGGCGACTGCTATAAAGAAATTGAGAGTATTTATAGGGGAAGTAAGGTTCCGTAATTCTGATATTCCAATTTATTTATATGGAGAAACAAGAACATCAGAACATATTCCTAACGATATATTGCGAGAGCTACATGGATTTATTCATATGTTTGAAGACACACCAGAATTTGTTGCTCGTCATATTATTAGAGAAGCTAATAGTTATGTAGCTAGTCTTGCTCCTCCATTTTTTAAAGAATTGGTTAAATATGCTCAGGATGGTTCTTATTCTTGGCATTGTCCTGGACATTCTGGTGGTGTAGCTTTCCTGAAAAGTCCTGTAGGCCAGATGTTTCACCAATTTTTTGGTGAAAATATGTTGCGTGCAGATGTTTGTAATGCCGTTGATGAGTTAGGTCAATTACTTGATCATACTGGTCCAATATCTGATTCTGAAATTAATGCTGCTCGTATTTTTAATGCAGATCACTGTTATTTTGTCACTAATGGTACTTCTACATCAAATAAAATAGTATGGCATGCAAATGTTGCAGCAAATGATATAGTGCTAGTTGATCGTAATTGTCATAAATCTATATTACATGCGATAATTATGACTGGTGCAATTCCTGTGTTTTTAAAACCTACTAGGAATAATTTTGGCATTATCGGGCCAATAGCTCTAAGTGAATTTGATCCAGTAAATATTAGAAAGAAAATAGAAGAGAATCCTCTTACTAAAAATCTTAAAAATAAAAATCCAAGAATTTTAACTTTAACTCAAAGCACTTATGATGGTGTGATATACAACGTTGAAATGATTAAAGAGTATTTAGATGGTTATGTTGATACCTTGCATTTTGATGAGGCATGGTTGCCACATGCATCTTTTCATGATTTTTATCGCAATATGCATGCTATAGGACAAGAAAGACCACGTAATGTAAATTCAATTGTTTTTGCTACTCATTCAACACATAAATTATTAGCTGGAATATCGCAAGCTTCTCAAATTATTGTGCAAGAGTCAAAGAATAGTAAATTTGATCATGCTTCTTTTAATGAAGCTTATTTGATGCATACATCTACTTCGCCCCAGTATGCAATTATTGCATCTTGTGATGTTGCTGCTGCCATGATGGAACCGCCAGGAGGAACTGCCTTGGTTGAGGAAAGCATAAGAGAAGCTATGGATTTTAGGCGAGCTATGCGTAAAGTTGAATCAGAGTATGGCAAGGATGATTGGTGGTTTAAAGTATGGGGTCCAAATAAAATAATGCCTGATAGAATAGGTAGTCAGGATGATTGGATGCTCGATTCAGATAATCAGTGGCATGGATTTGGACAGCTAGCTGATAATTTTAATATGCTTGACCCAATTAAAGTTACAATAATTACACCTGGATTAAGTATGTCTGGTAGTTTTGATGCAACAGGTATTCCTGCTTCTCTAGTATCTAAATATCTTACAGGGCATGGTGTTGTAGTAGAAAAAACTGGTCTTTATTCTTTTTTTATTTTATTTACTATTGGAATAACTAAAGGACGTTGGAATACTTTATTAACTGCTTTACAACAATTTAAGGATGATTATGATCGTAATCAACCAATGTGGAGAATATTACCTGAGTTTTGTAAAATAAATAAAAAATATGAAAAACTTGGTTTAAAAGATTTATGTGATCTTATACATGAAGACTACCGTAAATATGATGTAGCAAGATTAACTACTGAAATGTATTTAAGTGATATGGTTCCTGTTATGAAGCCATCTGATGCTTTTGCTAAAATTGCTCATCGTGAGGTAGAAAAGGTTGAGATTTCTCAATTAGATGGTCGAGTTACAGGTGTCTTACTAACCCCATATCCGCCAGGTATTCCATTACTAATTCCTGGGGAAAGGTTTAATAAAATTATTATTAAATATCTAGAGTTTGCTCAGATTTTCAATAATAATTTCCCTGGTTTTGAAAACTATATACATGGTTTAACAATTGATAACAATACTAAACAATACTATATAGATTGTTTAAAATAGTTATTCCATAATAATCCTCTTGCTATTTTTTTATATATTACAAAATCATATTTGAGACCATTTTCTGGTAGTTGATGGTCTCTTTTTTCTTCTAACCATAACTCTTTATTGATCTTTGGGAAGAAGGCATCGCCATGAAATTCATGATGAATTTCAGTAGCTATGATTTTAGAAGATAAAGGCAGGAATTGTTTATATAATTGTTCTCCTCCTATAATAAATACTTTCTGTGTAAAATTACATTTCTGAAGGGCGTCATATAAAGAATATGCTGTTATTCCATCACTGAATGTAATATTAGTATTATTAGTTATAATAATATTTTTTCTATTTGGTAATGGTTTTGTTTTTAGTGATTCCCATGTTTTCCTACCCATTATTATTTGATTATTAATAGTTGTTTTTTTAAAATGTTTCATATCCCCAATTAGATTCCATGGAATGGTATTTTGGTATCCTATAACTCTATTTTGTGAATATGCTACTATTATAATTATTTCCATAAAGTAAATTTTGTTGTTTATTAAACTGCGACTGTAGCTTTTATGTGGGGATGATGTTTGTAATTATTTATTTCAAAGGATTCATACCTATATTGAAATATAGAATCTGGATTTTCCTTAATCTTTAATGTTGGCATAGCTAAAGGCGAACGAGCTATTTGTATTTTTGCTTGTTCAATATGATCTTTGTATATGTGACAATCACCACCAGTCCATATTAACTCAGATGCTTCTAGATTACATTGTTGAGCAATCATATGTGTTAGTAAAGCGTAACTTGCTATATTAAATGGTACTCCTAAAAAAACATCGGCACTTCTTTGATATACCTGGCAGGAAAGTTTATTATGTGCAACATACATTTGGAATAATATATGGCAGGGAGCTAATGCCATTTTATTAATATCAGATACATTCCAGGAAGAGACAATAAGTCTTCTAGAATTAGGGTCATTCTTAATTTGATCAATAAGATTGCTTATCTGGTCTATGTGTCCCCCATCACTAGTAGGCCATGATCTCCATTGGACTCCATAGATAGGGCCTAAATTACCATTGTCATCGGCCCATTCATTCCAAATTCTTACTCCATTTTCTTTTAGCCATGATATATTATTATCTCCATTTAGAAACCAGAGCAATTCTATAATAATACTTTTCATATGTATTTTTTTTGTTGTGACCAGAGGAAATCCTTTCATTAAGTTAAATCTCATCTGATAACCAAAAATTGATATTGTACCGGTTCCAGTTCTGTCTGCTTTTATAGATCCATTATCCAAGATGTACTTTAATAGTTTCGTATATTGATACATATATAGTTTTATTAAATTTGGTGAAAGATATTTTATGAAAATTATTATGTAATTTATATAATACTCTCTGAGTATAAAGTTTTATAAAGAATAAATATTATTGAAATTTTTTAGATTTATTTTTGTTCTAATTTTTAGTAGTAAATTATATTCTATAAATATATTGATTATAATACTATAAACAATTGTGTATTGTAGTAGATCTGAGAATTTATTATTTATGTTCTGTGAGTTTTTTAAACCTATATTTCCATGTCATCATTAATGCAATATAGATTGGATGTTTAATACTAAGATATTATGAAATATTTGGGGAATCTTATAAGAATAATTAAATGAATTACTCGCCCTATAATTAATCTTTAAGAGAAAAGTATACCAATGAGCTTTTTAAACAGTCTAGCATCAATAGTTGGATCTAATTATGTATTGACAGGAGAAAATGCCATACCTTTTTTATCTGATTGGCGTGGTCGTTATAAAGGTGATGCTATAGCAATAGTTCGTCCTAGTAATATTCAGAGTGTTATAAAAATTGTACAATTATGTAAACAATACAATATTGCAATTGTTCCTCAAGGAGGAAATACTGGATTGTGTGGTGGAAGTATACCTAATAGCAATTCGAAAGATTCTATAATAATATCTACTACTAGACTTAATCAAATTAGAGATATAGATCTATCAAACAATTCTATAGTTGTAGAAGCTGGTTGTACCTTACATAAACTACAATGTATATCTTTAGAAAATAATAGGTATTTTCCATTAAGTTTGGCTTCTGAGGGAACTTGTACTATTGGTGGTAATTTGGCAACAAATGCTGGTGGTACACAAGTTCTTAGGTACGGAAACATAAGAGAATTGACTCTCGGTATAGAGGTTGTTAGCCCTGATGGAGATATTATTGATTTGCTAAGAGCACTTAGAAAAGATAATACTGGTTATAGTTTGAGGGATTTGTATATTGGGAGTGAAGGAACTCTTGGTATTATTACTGCAGCAACATTAAAATTATTTCCTATTCGTGATAAAAAATGGGCTATTTTAGTTCCTTTATCTTCTGTAGAGGATGCTATTATATTATTGACGGAGGCTCGTTCTGTTTTCGATGCTTCTCTAACTGCTTTTGAATTAATTAGTCAATTTTGTTTAAGACTATCGTTGAATTTCTTAAATGACAAGAAATATAGATTAGATAGTAATTTTATTCATCATCCATGGTTTGTTTTATTGGAAATATCAGCTATCGGTGATATTAGAGAAGTTGATGATTTTATGTCTAATAGAATTAAATGTTTCTTGGAGAAGTGTATTGATATTGGGTATATAGATGATGCCATTATTTCATTTGATAACTTACATTTTGCATCTTTATGGCATTTAAGAGAAAGTATACCTTTAGCAGAAAAAGATTTTGGTAAAGGAATTAAACATGATATATCTTTGCCTATTTCTTTAATACCAAGTTTTATTAGTGATATGGAAAAATCTCTTGATTTATATTTCAGTGGTGTACAAATAGTTGTCTTTGGCCATCTTGGCGATGGTAATCTACATTATAATGTTTTCAGATCTATTAATCAGTCAGAGGAGGATCTTTTATCTTTACAGTCTCAAATTTATGATTTAGTGCATAGCAAAGTGCATGCCTTGGGTGGATCTATTAGTGCTGAACATGGTATAGGTCAATTAAAAGTTAGTGAGTTACAAAAGTATAAGAACCTTAGCGCTTTGGATCTAATGCTTAGATTGAAGAAATCTATAGATCCAAATAATATAATGAATCCAGGTAAAATATTAGATATCTAAATAATTAGTTTTGACAATTTGGGCAATAATAAGTTGACCTTTTGTTTTGAAAAATTTTTATGATGTAGTTTTTATGACAAGCAACACATTTTTCACCTTCTTTATTATATACACAAGCATGTTGCTCTATATATCTACCAGATATACCATTAGTATTTACAAAGTTTTTTAAAGAACTACCTCCTGAGTCTATCGCAATATAAAGAATATTTTTTATTGCGTTTGCGAGTAAGTCGCATTCTTTGAAAGAAAGTGTTCTAGCTATTTTCATAGGATTGATTTGTGCTTTGAATAAACTTTCGGATGCATAAATATTGCCAGTTCCTACTACAATTTTTCCGCTAAGTAGCGCTTGTTTTATTGAGCAATTACGTTTTTTTAATTGATCGAACAAATATTGTCCATCTAATTCTTTAGAAAATGGTTCTAGCCCTAGGTTTTTTATTAGAGGATGTTCTTCTATGGAACCATCTTCTTTAGAGTGCCATATAACAGCACCGAATCTTCTAGGATCATTTAGCCTAAGAGAAAAATTTTCAAAAAACCATTCTATGTGATCATGTTTTGCTAAAACATCATTCTCTTTGCTAAGTTTTAATGATCCTGACATTCCCAGGTGTATTAACTGTATTCCATGTTCAAAATGAATTAATAAGTATTTGCCTCTTCGTGTGCAATTTATAATTAACTTGTTTTCTAAGATCTTATTTAAATCTTGTCTGACAGGCCAACGAAAACGGTTTTCTCGAACAACAATTTTTTTTAATTGTTTATTTGTAATTTTATTGTGTAATTCTTGTTTTATTATTTCTACTTCTGGTAATTCTGGCATCTTTAATCTACTTGATTTAACATTATAATAATTAATTTACTTAGGAATAATATATGTAATTTATATTATCTTTATTTAAGTAAAAAATAATTAATATTTATATAATTATGAGTTTTTAACATAATCTTATTAATGTTTTATAATGTATTTTGCTATTATAATCTATGGAGTATAATTCCTATATGCTAGATATAACCTATACCTATAGATTTTGCAAATATAAAATATGCCTTTTAGATACTAGAGTTATTCTATGATAAGACAGAAATTATTTGAGATATAGTGATAATGTTATATAAGTATTGTTTCATATTAAAAAATTATATTTAATTTGAAATTCATGTTTATTATGTTTAATATAATTTTTGTAAATTATATTATTTTTTAAGTTATTTGATGTAATAGGAAAAAGCATGGCTAATTTTTTATTGATAAAACTGATTTATGGTATATCCACTAGTTGAGTCAAATATTTACATAAATATAAGAATATTTAGTCAATTTTCTTTGAAAAAAAAATTAAATCAGGTTACAATTATGAAGCTTATGAAGCTTTAAGTTTTTTAGCAAGGATGATTTATGGTATGTCATTCATAATAGTTTTCCTGTAGTCAGAAAAAGAGTCGATTTTGTAAAAAGTGTGGTTTTATTTGGACGTTTGTTCTTGGTCATATATTTGTAAAGTATAATATACTTGGTAATGCCTTTTTGGCAGAAAGGAAAATAAATACTATAATGAATATAGGAAATGGAATCTTAAAGAATTTGAAGTTTATTTTTTTGTAGGTCTTGTTCTAGTCTTGATATTCATTCACTATAAAGAATTGGTTACTATTTAAATTATTGGGGAGTCGCCAAGTTGGTTAAGGCACCGGATTTTGATTCCGGCATTCGAAGGTTCGAATCCTTCCTCCCCAGCCAATAAATAATTGGTTATAGTAGGAGCCATTTTTCAAAAACTATTTCTACGAACTTTGTTATGACAAAACATAATTTTATGGTTTTTACAGGCACAGCTAATAATAAATTGGCTATGGATGTTGTTAATTACTTAGGTTCTTCTTTGGGAAATATGACAATAGGTCGTTTCTCAGATGGAGAAGTTATGGTTGAAGTAGAGGAAAATGTTAGAGGTCAGGATATATTTGTTCTGCAACCTACATGCGCTCCAACTAATGATAATTTGATGGAAATTATGGTTATTGCTGACGCAATGCATAGAGCTTCGGCTGGTCGTATTACAGCGGCTATTCCTTATTTTGGCTATGCTAGACAAGATAGAATTTCTAGATTTGCCAGAGTAGCTATAAGCGCTAAGGTAGTTGCCAATATGTTGCAGAGTGTTGGAGTAAACCGTGTATTGACTATGGACTTACATTCCGAGCAAATTCAAGGTTTTTTTGATATTCCTGTTGATAATATTTATGCTGCTCCTATCTTAATAGAAGATATAAGAAAAAAAGATTTAACTGATATAGTTGTTGTTTCTCCAGATATAGGAGGTGTTGTTAGGGCAAGAGATTTAGCAAAGCATTTAAATGCTGATCTTGCTATTATTGATAAACGTCGTCCTAGTCCAAATGTTTCTGAAGTAATGAATATTATTGGTGAAGTTAATAATAGAAATTGCATTCTTGTGGATGATATGGTAGATACTGCAGGAACTTTATGTAAAGCTGCTTTTGCGCTAAAAGATCATGGGGCGAAATCTGTTTATGCATATTGTACACATCCAGTTTTATCTGGAAATGCTCCATCATTAATAGACTCATCTGTTTTGGATGAGTTGGTAGTTACTGATACAATACCTTTGTCTAAAGAGGCAAAAGATTTTAGCAAAATAAGGCAGTTATCATGTGCTTCTCTTTTAGGTAAGACTATATTGAGAATTTGTAATGCAGAATCTGTTGGTTCTTTGTTTTCGTAGTTAGTTTTATGATTTTACATGTTGGTCGCGATATATAAAATCTTTTAAATTTTTTATAAATATTTATTCGGAGTTTTTTGTGAAATTTGATGCCACATTACGTAGCGTTCATGGTACGAGTGCGAGCCGCCACCTGCGCAATAAAGGACGTATTCCTGCAATAGTTTATGGTAAAAATTCATCGCCATTAAACATAGAACTCGATCATAATTATATATATCATGCATTGCGCAAGGAAGAGTTTCATTCTTCCATTTTGAATATGAATATTCTTAATAATAAGAAAGTTCAACAGGTAATACTGCGCTCTGTCCAATGGCATCCTTATAAACAACAGGTTTTACATGTTGATTTTCAACTTGTAAGTGCAAATCAGAATATTAATACTAAGGTTCCTTTACATTTCTTGAATGCAGAAATATCTCCTGCTGTTAAATTAGGAGGAGCGATAATCAATCATGTTGTGACTGAATTAGAAATTTCCTGTTTGCCTGCGGTATTACCACCATACATAGAAATTGATTTATCAAATATTGAGCTAGGAAATTCTGTCCATTTTTCTGATCTTGTCTTACCTGATGGGGTCTCGTATAATGGTAGTGATCCAGATCCTTTGTTAGCAACAGCATTTGTTAATGAGAATATTGATGATGAAGAACAAAAAGTTGAAGAGAATAAGAGTGAATAACTTTAAATTTGCTTTGAGTTAATTGTTTTTACAAATGAATACAACTTTGCGTTTAATTGTAGGTTTAGGTAATCCTGGTCCTGAGTACCTAAATACTCGTCATAATGCTGGCTTTTGGTTACTAGATATTTTTGCGGAAGCGCTAAAAGTTAATTTTGTTTATGATAAATATTTTGATGGCTTGATTTCTAAGACTTATCATAATAGTAATAGCATTATATTTTTTAAACCTTCTACATATATTAATAATTCTGGGGTTGCTCTTCATAAATTAGTTAATTTTTATAAAATCAATCCAGAAAGTATATTAGTTATCCATGATGAGCTAGACCTTCAGCCTGGTGATATTCGAGTGAAATATAATGGGGGAAGTGCTGGTCATAATGGTCTAAGATCAATACAGAAGGTTATGGGTAGTGAATTTTGGCGTATTCGTATTGGTATAGGTCATCCTAGATCTTCAAATAGTAAACAGTTAGTCTCAGATTTTGTGCTTGATAAGCCGAATTCTTTTGAGAAAAATCAAATAGATATAGCTATGGATTGTTGTCTAAATTGTATGTTTGATATATTGGATGGTAATTTTGAATTAGTAAGGAATAAATTAAAAAACAGTTGATAAATGTTTAATAGGAATAGTGTATTTTTAAAGGAAGTCCTATTATTCTTTGCTTTTTTAAAAAAACCAAAGAATTATTTAAATACTCATAAAGATTATAATTGTGATATAAATATATATAATTTTTTTTGTATCAAGTTTAAAATCTTATCGTTTTGGACTACTTTATTACTGATCGTTAATATTTTTTTATTAGGTCCAATATCTTATAATGTTGCAAAAATTATAGGAGCTCATCACAAAACAGAAGTTATAAATATTCCAATATATATCGGAATATTGTGGGCTCCGTTAATAGAAGAAATGTTATTTAGATATATTCTTTTATGCAATCCTGTTCAGTTTCTTGTAACATTGCCTTTTTTTCTTTTTTTATTATTAACTGGTCCTAGTTATTATAATTTGTTGTTGCTATCTTTATTGATTTTGATTTGTGTATATTTTCGTGTGAGGAATTCATTTTCAATTATATTCAATTGGGATTGCTATGTTTTATATTATCAAATAATTTTTTATCTATCTAGTATTTTGTTTGCATTCATACATGTTTTCAATTTTTCATTTGATAATAATAAATTTAATTTGTTTTTTATTCCATTTTTATTGCTGCCACAGTTATTATCTGGTTTAGTTCTAGGTTGGATAAGGGTCAGTAGTGGAATATTTTCATCGATAATTGTGCACGGATTATTTAATACTGGAGCAATTTTATTAATATGGATTTTGTCTAATAGAACTTGTGTTTGAATTATATTAATTGGAATTAATTATGGCGTTACGTTGTGGTATAGTTGGTTTGCCAAATGTTGGGAAGTCAACATTGTTTAATGCTTTGACTAAAGCTGGGATAGCTGCTGAAAACTATCCTTTTTGTACTATAGAACCTAACATTGGAATAGTAGAAGTTCCTGATTGTCGTTTGCATAACTTAGCAGAAATAGCGAAACCTGAAAAGATTATACCTGCAACTGCAGAATTTGTTGATATAGCTGGATTAGTAGCTGGTGCTAGTAGTGGTGAAGGATTAGGTAATAAGTTCTTATCTCATATACGTGAGACTGATGCCATAATCAATGTTATTCGTTGTTTTGAAAATACTGATATAATCCACTATGCAGGAAAGGTAGATCCTATTCATGATATAGAGGTTATAGAGACAGAGCTAATTTTAGCTGATTTAAGTACTGTTGATAAAGCATTGAGCAAATATAATAAGCTTGCTGTCAATGATAAAAGTAATACTAATATAATAAATGTGCTTAAGTTATGTTTGAGTCATCTTAATAATGGAAAATCTCTAAGAACTTTACAATTATCTGAAGAAGAAATAATAATAATAAAGAAATTTTCTTTTTTAACATATAAACCTATTATGTATGTGGCTAATGTTGATGAAAAAGGTTTTCTTGAAAAAAATAGCTTGTTGACTTCAGTTAGTAATTATGCAGCTGATAATAATATTCCATTAGTATCTATTTGTGCTTCTTTAGAAGAAGAAATAGGAGACTTATCATTAGAAGATAAAAAAATCTTCTTGCATGATTTTGGCGTAGAAGAAGCTGGATTAGATAGGCTAATACGTTCAGCTTTCTTGTTATTAGGATTGCAAACATATTTTACAGTAGGGGTTAAAGAGGTCCATGCTTGGACTATTCCAATAGGAGCTACAGCAGCTCAGGCTGCTGGTGTAATACATACTGATTTTGAAAAAGGCTTTATTAGAGCTCAAACAATTTCTTACGAAGATTTTATATATTTCAGAGGAGAGTTGAAGGCAAAGGAGGCAGGTAAAATGAGGTCAGAAGGCAAGGATTATATTGTTCAAGATGGAGATATAATTAATTTCTTATTTAATGTTTAATATACTAATTTTTTTTGAAAATATTCTTCAACAGCTGGAACTACGAATTTGCTGATATCTCCACCAAGGTATGCTATTTCCTTAACAACAGTGCTAGAGATAAATTTAAATTGATCTGAAGATGCTAAAAAGACTGTTTCTGCACTGTTTATTAATTGTTTATTAATACTTGCCATTTTGCATTCATATTCAAAATCTGAAAATGTTCTGAGACCCCTGATTATTATTCTAGCTTCGTGTTTCTCTACAAAATTTTTAAGTAGTCCATCAAAACTATATATGCTTACATTTTTGTATTTAGCTAATATTTTTTTAGCCATATCGACACGTTCATTAATAGTGAAAAGAGGTTTTTTCTTATTATTATGTGCTATTGCTATAAAAACTTGATCAAATAGATATGAAGCCCTTTTAATTAGATCTTCATGTCCATTGGTTATTGGGTCAAAAGTTCCAGGATATACAGCAATTATCATATGCGTCTTTATACAATACATAGTAGCAGAAAAGCATAACTTGTTATAATATAGCAAGTTATGCTTTTCTTTAAAGCAAATTAAGTAAGGGTTTTTAGAAATCCATACCACCCATACCACCCATACCACCCATACCACCCATACCTCCAGGCATAGATGGTGCTGATGGTTTATCTTCTGGTAATTCTGCTATTGCAGCTTCTGCTGTTAATAACAGACTAGCTACAGAAGCAGCATTTTGCAAAGCAGTTCTAGTAACTTTAGTAGGGTCAAGAACTCCTTGTGCAACTAGATCAGTATACTCACCAGTAGCAGCATTGTATCCATAACTACCTTTGCCATTTAGAACATTATTTACTACTATACTGGCTTCTTCTCCCGCATTGGAGACAATAGTACGTAGAGGTTCTTCTACTGCTCTGAGGATTAACTGTATACCAGCATTTTGGTCTGGAGTATCTCCTTTAAGGTTAGAGATAGCTTGTTTAGCACGAAGTAATGCAACTCCGCCGCCGGCAACAACGCCTTCTTCAACTGCAGCACGAGTAGCATGCAAAGCATCTTCTACACGAGCTTTTTTCTCTTTCATTTCAACTTCTGTTGCAGCTCCAACACGTATGACTGCTACTCCACCGGCCAATTTTGCTACACGTTCTTGAAGTTTTTCCCTATCATAATCTGATGTTGATTCTTCTATTTGAACTCTAATTTGTTTGACTCGAGCTTCTATAGATTTAGTGTCGCCTGCTCCATCTATAATAGTAGTATTTTCTTTTCCTATCTCAACTCGTTTGGCTTGACCAAGATCGTTAAGTGTAGCTTTTTCTAGAGTCATTCCAGTCTCTTCAGATATGACTACACCACCTGTAAGAATTGCAATGTCTTCTAGCATAGCTTTTCGGCGATCACCAAAACCAGGAGCCTTAACAGCAGTTGTTTTTAGTATTCCTCTAATATTATTTACTACTAAAGTAGCTAGAGCTTCTCCTTCTACATCTTCTGCTAGAATTAGTAATGGTTTGCTAGATTTTGCAACTTGTTCTAACAATGGTAATAAATCTCGAATATTACTAATTTTCTTATCATATATGAGAATATATGGGTCATCTAAAGCTGATACCTGTTTGTCTGGATTATTAATAAAATAAGGTGATAAATAACCCCTATCAAATTGCATACCTTCTACAACATCCAACTCATTTTCTAATGATTTTCCATCTTCTACTGTTATTACACCTTCTTTACCAACTTTGTCCATAGCTTTTGCTATTATATCTCCTATAGAGCTATCGCTATTGGCAGAGATGGAGCCTACTTGTGCAATTTCTTTGTTTGTAGTAATAGGTTTCGATTGTTTTTTCAGTTCTTCTACTGCTGCAGCTACTGCTTTATCTATTCCTCTTTTCAAGTCAATAGGATTAAATCCAGAAGCAACATATTTTATACCTTCCTGCACTATGGATTGAGCAAGAACTGTTGCAGTAGTTGTTCCATCTCCAGCGCTATCAGAGGTTTTTGAAGCAACATCTTTTACAAGTTGAGCGCCTATATTTTCTATCTTGTCTTTTAGTTCTATTTCTTTAGCAACCGACACACCATCTTTGGTGACAGTAGGTGCTCCAAATGAACGTTCAATTACAACATTTCTTCCTTTAGGACCTAAAGTTGTTTTTACAGCATTAGCAAGAGTATTGACACCGCGTACAATTCGTACTCGAGCATCATCACCAAATAAAACTTGTTTGGCTGTCATTTTAACCTTCCTTGAATATAAGTTTATCTAATTAAAGTTAACTACTAAATTAATTAATTAATTACTGCTAATACTTCATCTTCACGTATTACTAGTAGTTCTTCTCCATCTACTTTAACTGCTTGGCCGGCATATTTACCGAACAAGATTTTATCTCCAACTTTTAAATCTATTGGTAATATTTTACCATCTTCAGTTTTTTTTCCTGGACCGACAGAAAGTACTTCACCTTGATCAGGTTTTTCTGCTGCGCTTTCTGGAATAACAATGCCAGAAGCGGTTTTTCTTTCATTGTCCAAGCGTTTGACGATTACACGATCGTGCAGAGGACGCAAAGCCATAAGAAACTCCTGTTTTAAATTAGTATAAAAACTATAAAAACTGGTTTATAAAAACAAATTATACCAGCCATCGTGAAAGATATATATGGTCTAAATTTTTCTGTTCAAGAGGGTCTAGAAAAATAATTAATAATAGAAAATATATAATTCACAACAAGATTTTATAAATACATATATCTAAATGTTATGCTATAATGATTTAATGGGTTGTTAGCTCAGTTGGTAGAGCAGCGGACTCTTAATCCGTAGGTCGAGTGTTCGAGTCACTCACAGCCCACCATTCATTGTAAATTATTATAATAGATTGGATCTTATTGAAGTTTATATAGATATGTTACATATATTAATTTTTTAAAACTTTTGGTTAATATAGCATATATTGATTGTGCATAACTGTATGTATACATCAATTTTTGTGAACACCAGATTTTATGGTTGTAGGGTTTGCAATATTGTTGGCGATAGAGGCTGTGTGCAAGTATTTAGTTTTTTTAATATACACATTATTTTCTTTTTATAGTAGCGATGTTCTATCTTTATCGTCTGATGAGGCGATAGCAATTAATTTCTATAGAACCAATATAAGCAAGCATAAGCAATTAGGGCTGAATCTTCCAACAGAATTTCAGAAACTGTCTATTTTAATAGAAGCTGATGATATAGTTATAGATGGTACTTATTTAACTTTAAAGTCCAATGCCAGAATTACTAGTAATAAAAATATTTTTACGGGAGATCTGGTTACTATTAATAGGCTAGAACGTAATTTGTATATATATGGATTTTCAACTATTTTGAATAGAGAGAATTTTTTTATTGGTCGTGATCTTTTTTTTGATTTTAAAAGATCCATAGGTGAATTAAAAGATGCAAAATTATGGATAGAATCAAATAAAAGTTATCTTGAATCTGCTCAGGTTGATTTGCTTGCCTCTTCAAAAATTAAACTAAGTAATCCTATATATACTAGTTGTTCTTGTAATAAAAGAACTTGGTATACCAAGTCTGATTCTATTTATCTAGATTTTCGAAAAAATGAGGCGATATCTAGAAATAGTTTTTTATATTTTTATAATATTCCAATTCTATTTTTTCCTTATCTAAATCTTCCTTTAGAGAAGGAATCAAAATCTGGTTTTTTATTCCCTACATATGGCATTACATCTGTTGATGGATTAGATATTAGTTTGCCGTATTATTTTAGTTTTAGTAATAGATGTGATATGACAATAGGGCCAAGAATTATGTCAAGAAGAGGACTAATGCTTGAGAGTGAATTAAGATATTTACATAAGGATACATCAGGTTATTTTACTGCTAATTATATGCATTATGATAATTTGATTCATAAACATAGATGGTTTTATAGTTGGAAAAGTGATGCTTTTATTTCAGAAGTTGCTAATCTTAGTATTAATTTCTCAAGAGTGTCAGATGCAGATTATTTTAATGATTTTGATTATATATGGTCGAATAGATTTTTTCCAAAAAATTTATTACAAACTTGTCAGTTGAGTTTAGATGCTAATAATTTTAAAGGGAAAATCAGGATTTTAAAAAATCAAATTTTACAAAATCGAGAATTATCTAATACAGATTTATTTGATAAATTGCCAGAAATTGCTTGTTGTGGAAATTTGTGTAGTTATAAACAAAGTAATATTAGAATTTATTCTAATATTACAAATATTAGAAGAGTTAATTCTACTAGAGGGAATTTTGTTACAAGGTTACAAATATATCCTTATGTTTATTGTAATCTACATAAGAACGAATACTATATTAAACCTAAAATTGGAATACATCTTTCTAGATATTGGGTTAATAAGGATGTAGATGTAAGGCATAGAATAATATCTAGAAGTCTTCCTATTATTTCTTTAGATGGAGGTGCTAGTTATTATAGGAATATTTTTTTATTTGGACAGAATAATAAACAAATAATAGAACCTAGATTTTTCTATTTGTATGTGCCATATAAAAACCAATCTAAGATCCCATGTTATGATACTTTCTTGTCAAATTTTGATTTTTCTAGTTTATTCAAAGAAAACATATATTCTGGAGGCTGGGATCGTATATCCAATGCTAATAATATAACAGTTTCTATTACAACAAAGTTCTTAGAATCTCAAAATGATCTAGAGAGAATTTCTCTTTCAGGAGCAAGAATATTTTTTTTTAAACCAAGAAGTATTTCTATTCCTGGTGAACATATTAATAGTGATTATGAGAAAAAATTTTTATCCTCTATGAGAATCTTATTAGCAGAGAATCTTAGATTGGAAGGACAAGTCCAATATAATTATATTAATAATAGATTATGTGAATTGTCGCTTATAACAAATTACTTTCCTAATGCTCTTAAAAATATATATCTATCTTATAATTATAACCTAAATAGAATAGATTATATACCATATATTAATCATAAAAATAATATTAGTTTAGCTCTTCAATGGCCCATAAATGGATCTTTTTATAGTATTTGCAGGTTTGATTATTTACTATTTATTGAGAAAAATAATAAGACTAATTCTCATAAAGTTTCTTCTGAGATGGTACAATCAATACTAGGTATTGAATATAAGAAAGGTAATTGCTGGGTAGGTAGAGTAGTTGCTCATTCTAAAAAACATCCTACTAGGTATAATACAGCTTTATTTTTGCAAATAGAATTTACAGGTCTAGGTTCTTTAGGCGTGAACCCTATTAAGTTATTGAGGGAAAACATACCTGGTTATCATACTACGAGTTAATAAGCTTGGCGATATTTTTGAGATAAATAAATATGCATAAAGTAAAAAAAATGGTCATTTGGTATTTTTCTATAATGTTTATTACATTAGTAAATTATTCTGCTATGGCAATAGATAAAAGTATTGATTGTAAATCTTCTTTTAGCGATAAAATTGCACTTGTTGTTAATGATCAAATTTTTACTTTGAGAGATCTATTAAATGAAGAGCATAATCTTCTTATAGAATTAGAGAAAAAAGGAATTAAGAAAGATAAGAAAAATCTTAGAGAAGATACCATAAATCGGATTATTGAAAAAGCATTGATAGTTCAAGAATCTAATAAAAAAGGTATTTTTGTAAATAATAGCGATCTTAATAGTGTTATAGATAATGTACTTATACGTAATAATCTTAACTTGGATCAGATGCGTTTGCAGTTAGAACGAGAGCATATAAGTTGGGATTCATACTTAGAAATGTTACGTTATGACATATATAAAAACTATTTATGTCAACATATAATGGATGAGAAAAGAGTTATTACTAATAGTGATATAGATATTTTTTTAAAAAAATCAAAATTTGTTAATAAAAAATATTTAGGTATGAGTAATAATAAGAATAATCAAGTTCTTTCTTTAGCTCAAATTTTAATCAGAGTTCCAGAGAATGCTACATCTGAAGATGTTCAGGATCTTTATAATAAAGCTAAATTTTTACGAAACAAATTACTTGTTGGTGATAATTTTTCTGATATTGCTAGAGAATTCTCTGATGGACCTGAATCTTCTATTGGTGGTTTTTTAGGCAAAAAAACATTATATTTTTGGCCTGATTTGTTTATTGAAAATATTAATTTTTTATCTGAAGGTCAGATTAGTGAAATTTTTCGTAGCAAAAATGGATTTCATATCCTAAAAGTTCTTAGTATAGATCTTGATTCTGATATGGAATCAGCTATTTCTGGCAATAACTTAATAGAACAAGTATATCTAAAACAAATACTAGTGAAGAAAAATTTTGCTACAGCTACTGAGGATGCTATTTTATATTTGTCTCGTATTCGTGAGGCAATTGTATCCGGGAATATTAGTTTTAAAGATGCTGCAAAACACTATTCTCAAGATATTAATGCTTCCCAAGGTGGTGATATGGGTTGGGTTGATATCGATAGTTTAATTCCAGAGTTTAAAGAGGCTATTAAGGATTTAGGTAATAATAATCTTACAGATGTAATTAATTCACCTGAAGGTTATTGTTTGTTAAAATTTTGTAAGAGAAGGATATTTGATATTACGGAAAGAAACAAACGTAATTATGCTTATCAGTACTTATTTGATTTACAAGTTGATTCTGTATTTTCAAATTGGTTTGAATTTATAAAATCAAAGTCACAGATAGATATCAAATTTTTATAATTAATACTTAGTTTAAAATATATTATAATTATGGTTTTTCATAAAGCTAGGAAGAGGTTTGGGCAGAATTTTTTGGTGGATAATAATGTAATACACAATATTATATCAGTTTTTAAACCTACTAAACATGATTATGTTGTTGAGATTGGTCCTGGATTATCGGCAATAACAGAACCATTAATTCATTCAGTAGGTAATTTATTGTGTATAGAAATAGATCGTGATTTAGTGAAAATATTAAAACACAAATTTTCTAGATATCATAATATTAGAATAATTGAGTCTGATGTTCTAAATTTTGATTTTAAAACTTTGAGTATAGGAATAAGGCTTATTGGTAACTTGCCTTATAATATTTCGACACAATTTTTATTTAAAATTATGGATTTTAGTGATCAAATTATTGATGCTCATTTTATGTTACAAAGAGAAGTTGTTGACAGGATGATTGCGCAGCCATCTAGTTCAAATTATGGTCGGTTATCTGTGATGCTACAAGAGTGTTATGAAATTGAGAGATTATTTGATATTAAACCTGACTCATTTAATCCTATTCCTAAGGTATTTTCATCATTTGTTCGTATTAAACCTTTGCCTTTGGACAGAGTTAGGCCCAAAAACTATAATATATTTAAACAATTAGTAACTAGAGCTTTTTCACAAAAAAGAAAAATTTTAAAAAATTCTTTAGGAGAATGGTCTAAATACCTTGATTGGGAAATTTTAGATCTTAATTCTCAAATAAGGGCTGAAAATCTTTCTGTAAATAAGTTTATAATGATTTCAGATTTTTTACACGATAAAAATATTATATAATCAACAAGGTATTTTTATATAAGGAAAATAGTTGATAAACCTAAGAATATTAGAAATCCTAGGGAGTCTGTTGCAAAAGTTAAAAGTACTGATGATCCTATTGCAGGATCTTTTCCAAAACGAGATCTTAGTACTGGTACTAAGACTCCAACTAAAGTCCCTATTAACACGTTACATATAATAGCTCCCATCATTACTAAGGCAATCATTATTGATTTAGACATGGCCCATGCAAAAATAGCCGCTACTATTCCTCCACAACTACCTACTAATGAAGCTACTAGCATTTCTCTTTTTAATAATTGCCAAAGATCTCTTTCAGTAATATGACCAGTAGCTATTGCTCTTATTACCATTGTCATTGTTTGATTGCCAGAATTACCACCTATGCCTGCTACTATTGACATAAGGAAAGCTAGTATTACTAGTTTACTCACAGTTCCTTCAAATCTAGACGCTATGAATGAGGAAATAGATGCTGTAAATAAGTTGGCTAGTAACCAAGGAGCTCTATTTATTAATGCTGTAGTTAGATTAGAAAATATATCTTCTTCTTGTAGTCCAGCTCTGGATAGTTCTTGCACTTGTGAGTTTTCTTGTATGACATCGACTACATCTGCAATAGTTACTCTACCAATTAGTTTTCCACTTTCATCTATTACAGGAGCAGATACAAGATCATATCTTTCAAAAGCTCCAGCTGCATCTATATCAGAATCCAATGGGTTTAATGTGAGGAAATCACTACTCATTAATGTTTTTACTTCTGCATCAGGTTCGCTTACTAATATAGTAGTTAGCGCCAAAACACCTTGTAATTTATCTTGTCTATCTACAACAAATATTTGGTCTGTGTGATCTGGTAGTTCTTGTAGTCTGCGTAAATATCGTAAAACAACTTCTAGAGTTATATCTTCTCTAACCTTTATTAATTCAAAATCCATCAAAGCGCCGACGCTTTCTTCTGGATAACCCATAAGTGCTATTAATTGTGAACGCTCATAATCGTTCAGTTTTTTTTGAACTTCAGCAATAGCTTCTGGTGGCAAATCAGGAGATATATAAGCTAATTCATCAGTATCAAGATTACTAATGGCTGCAACAAGTTCACTTATAGACATAGTCTCTATAAGTGAACTTCTAACCCAGCTTTCTACTTCTATAAGAATATTTGCGATATAGTCCTTTCTTACTATAGACCAGATTAGTTGTCTTTTATCGGTAGGCAGTGCTTCTAATATAAATGCAATATCTGCTGGATGCAGATTATTTATAAAATCTTCTAAATTATTTATATAATCTTTTTCTACAGACAGAATTGTTTTGTCTGATTCTATTTCTGATATGAATGAATATTTTTTTAAATACTCCTGAATCTTTAATAAAGCTTTTTGTGCATCTTCTGTATCAAGTCGGCGTAATGATGCATCATTAGGTGTTCTATTTTTTAAATTGTTATTTTGTGTCATTTTGATTTTCAAATGATGGTAATACACGGCTTTTACCATTGTTATCTGTAGCTACAAATGTTAACACGGCTTCGGCTGATTTAATTAGATTATTTTGAAAAGGTCTTTTTTCTGTATAAACGGTTACCGATACTGTCACAGATGTTCTTCCTGTTTTTATAACGCGTGCAAATATATTAACGAGATCGCCAATTTTTATTGCGCTGATGAATTGCATGGAATTTATGGCAACGGTAGATACTCTTCCTGATGCAGCTTGAGTAGCAGGTACGGAAGCGGCTAAATCTATTTGTGACATTATCCATCCTCCGAATACATCACCGTTAACGTTAGCATCAGCAGGCATAGGCATAATTTTTAAGATTAATTCTTTATGATTTATTTGTTCTATTTTTAATGTTTCCATCATCTCAACATATAGTAGTTTGTTTTATTAAAATTACATGATAGTTAACTAGGGTTTATAATGTTTGCATCAATAGACCCTAAAAATCAAGGTATTTAGTTTTTATTTTATCAAATATTGTAATATGATTTATTACAATATTTCTTGCAGTTCTGTTTTGATATTTTTATATAATTTAGGATTGCTTGCTAGAATCCATCCATTACTTGGCCATGGTTTTTGTTGTAATATATCTTCACATATACCATTTGCTTCTCTTAATATAATAGTTCCAGCAGCTGTATCCCAAGGAGATAAATCTAATTCTATATATCCATCATACCTACCACAAGCTACCCATGCTAGGTCTAAAGAAGCGGAACCCATTTTTCTAATGCTACTTGATAGTTTTGTAATTTTCTGAGCTATTTTTGTTTGAATTGTTTGATGAGTATAATTATTAGAAGGTAATCCTATAGCTATTATTGATTTGTTTAAATTATCTTTATTACTACACAATATTTTTTGTTTATTAAGAAAAGAACCAAATCCGAACAATGAAGTGAATAACTCTTGTCGACATGGGTCGTATATTACACCTAAAATTGGAGTTTCTCTTGATAGAACAACATTATTTATAGTAGTTCCTTTTTTAGCCACTAGGGCAATTGAAATTGCATAATGCGGTATTCCATGTAGAAAATTAGTAGTTCCGTCTAATGGGTCTATATACCATGTAACAGATGCTTCATTATATTTTCCAGATTCTTCAGCTAAAAAACCTAAATAATATTCAGTATTTGATTTTAATTTAGTAATTATAGCTATTTCTGATTCATAGTCTGCTTGGGTTACTATACTATTATTCTTCTTAGTGATAATAAGTTTTGTTTTTTTTAGAGAGTAACTTCTTAAAATCTCTGCTCCTGCTAACGCGGCTTCAGTAGCTAGGTTAAGTAGTTTGATAAGATCTATTTCTTGGAAATTTAAGCTTATTTTTTTGGTATGATTATTCATATACAAGGTTTGTTACTTTTAGACATTATTTAAGAGCTTATTTTGAAATTTTTAGATGATTATTAACACTATAAAATAAATATTCAACATAATTATATATTAGATTACGATATAGTAAAGTGAGTGATATGTTAGATCTTAACAAGAAATTATTGTTTGCTTATCATGTGTTTATTGTTGGGAATAGACTTCCATGGAGATGGCAATTTAAGGATTGCTTTACAATATGTCAGACTAATTTCAATTATGGATTAGATTTTTTAGTTACATGGGATACTTGGAAGAATGATGTATATAGATGCTCTCATTTACATTATGTTGTGCTTGAATCAAATAGTTATTGCAAAAAGCATTTGAGAAATATTTATGATAATTTACCAAATAAATTACTTAATTATGCTGATTATTTGTTATGTAAATTGCCTAATTATTGCTCTGGAATTTATAGACTGGAATTTGAACATTGTAATTTAACTTTGACTTTATATTTTGGAGTTAAACATTTGTTTTCTCAACAGATAGTCGCTACGTTTGATGCATATTTTTTAAGTTATCCGACTACAGAAGAGCAAAAATATTTTAAAAGAACAGTCTTAAATCTATCTAAACTAGCAGCTAAAAAAGCTACTATAGCTATAATTAAAAGAGATAATTATGTATTAAATATTCTATATGAAATTGGTTTTGAAGTTTTTATAGAAGATAGTAGTATTAGAGATCTATATAGAATTGTTGGGGTATGGTCACGTCTATGGTTCTCAGAATATAGGCCTTTGGTACAGAGTGATAAAAACATTGTTATTATTGGGGCAGGGCTTTCAGGTATTGGTATAGCTCATGCATTAAGTATTAGAGGTTTAGAATCAAGCATTATAGATATTGATATTACTGGGGATAATCATATAGGTCATTTAGCAGCTTCTTTAAGTCCTTATCTATCAGCTGATGATAACATTTTATCTCGTCTAGTACGATTTGGTATAGAACGAGCCTCGATAAGATGGTCTAATTTAATGCCGAATGTTTTTTTAGATCGCTGCGGTTCATTGCAGTTAGATATAAGATTTAAAAATGATAAGATATTTAATCTTATCAATAATGATCTTTCATTAAGTAATCTATATAGATATGTTGATAGGATAGAAGCAAGTGATATAGCAGGTATGAGAGTTTCCAGTGGTGGTATTTTTTGCAAAAATAGCATGATGGTATCTCCTAGAATTCTCATAAATAGGATATTAAAGTCATCAAAAATTAATGTAATTAAACAATTTATAGAAAAATTAGATAAAAGAGAAAATAAATGGATTCTCTTTGGTAAAGATGGTAAACAATTGATTAGTGCTGATATATTAATACTAGCAAATTCATATAATTCTTTGAGTTTGTTAAATAGTATTAAATCAGAACATTCTCTTAGATATTTGTTCAAGGCAAGAAAAATATTAGGGGAAATAGCATTAATTAAAGATATTTATTTACAAGGTGGTCCTAATTGTATTATAGAAGGGCAATGTTATATTTTACCATCAAAAAATGGATATTGTATTGTAGGAGGTACATATCTAAGTGATTTTAGAAATGATATTATAGTAAATAAATCCAGGTTTAATAATTTGTGCAACTTAACAGAATCAGTGGAGGTTGTACATAATATTTATCATAAATATATATCTTATTGGAATGGAGAAAGAATGGTTTTACCTAGCAGAATGCCCATGATAGGCAATGTTGTTGGTAATGATAATCTTTTTTTAGCTGTTGGATATGCATCTAGAGGTCTATGTTGGTCATCTCTTGGTGGTGACATAATAGCTTCCCAAATTTGTGGTGAGCCATTATTAATAGAGAAACAAATGATGAATATTTTGAAACCAAAGTAAAAATTGTTATTGATATTAATTTATTTAATATGATAGAATAAAATCTATCTTTCAATGATGGGGTGTTAGCTCAGCCGGTAGAGCAGTTGACTTTTAATCAATTGGTCGTGGGTTCGATTCCCGCACACCCCACCAAACATCTATTTAGGAGTTCATTTTATAGGACTCAAAGAATTTGCAAAAATTTTTATTTCTGGTTTTAAATAATAAAATGTAATTCTATACAGATATTTTCAATTATTTGAAAATTAATTCATCTATAAAGCATCGTTGACAGTCAATAGAAGCTAACTAATATTGTTAGCTGTTAGTTGGCGGAGCGGACGGGACTCGAACCCGCGACCCCCGGCGTGACAGGCCGGTATTCTAACCAACTGAACTACCGCTCCGAATTAACAATTCTCTGGCGTCCCCTAGGGGATTCGAACCCCTGTACTCACCGTGAAAGGGTGATGTCCTAGGCCTCTAGACGAAGGGGACAAATAATTTGGTGGAGATAAGCGGGATCGAACCGCTGACCTCTTGCATGCCATGCAAGCGCTCTCCCAGCTGAGCTATACCCCCTACACAAATTTTTGCATATACATCTAAAAATTATCTTCACATTATGACCTATATTTCATCTATATGCAAGCTTATAGATGAAATATTTATTTTTTTATTTAATATTTTTTTAAAAATATATTAAATTATTCTTGAATGCGTTTGACTCTAAGCCATAAAGCTTTTCTTGTGTTTGCTCTGATAACTTCTAATTGTAAATCTCCATATACAGACTTATCACCACATTGTGGTATTTTATTCAATTCTCCTACTAGCCATCCTCCAACGCTATCATAGTCAGTATTTGGTAAATTTGTTTTTATATAATCATTAAAATGATTTATATCTGTAGAAGCCATTACTATCCATTGGTTTGGTCCATCTGCAAATATAGAATTATTTTCAGTATTATCAAATTCATCTTCTATGTTGCCAACTATTTGCTCTAAAACATCTTCCATAGTAACAAGCCCTGATATTCCGCCATGTTCGTCTATGACTATGGCCATATGATTGCGACTTATTCTGAATTCTCTAAGAAGTATATTAAGTTTTTTTGATTCTGGAATAAAAACTGCAGATCTAATTAATGATTTTAATTTTATTTCTGGATCAGAAATGTAACGTAATAATTCTTTTGCTATAACTATTCCTATAACATTATCACGTTCTCCTTCAAATATAGGGAAACGTGAATGGGTGCTTTCTAGTATTAGATTAACCATTTCAGATATTGGTGTTGAAACTTCTAGCATATGCATTTTTGAACGAGGAACCATTATCTCTCCACTTGTTTTATTGGATAATAATAAGCTGCCATCTATTATTGATAATACATCACAATCTATAATTCCTTTTGTATTTGCTGAATTTAGTATTTTTTTTAGATCATCTAAGTTATTAGGTGTATGTCTAAATTTAGACATAAGTAGTTCTATCATAGACTTTATAGAGGGTTTATTAATTTTATATTTTGGTTTTATATAGTCATTCACGTTTATGTTACCAAGTTTTATCTCATAGGATGATAATAAAATCGTAGAAAATTTGGTGGAATCAAAATTTAATAGTTAAATACATAATAACATTGATATGTTATATATATTATAGGAACTTATTGTTCATAAGGATTTTTTATTTTTAGACTTTTAAGTATTGAAATTTCAATGCCTTCCATTTCCAGTGCTTCTAAATGTTTTTTATGATCAAATCCTAACGCATGTAATGCCCCATGTATTACTATGTGGGCTGCATGTTCAATTCTGTCTTTATTTTGTTCTGTTGCTTCTTTATATATTATAGGTAGACAAATAACTATGTCAGCAGTTAATAAATTCTCATTTTCTCCATACTCAAATGTTAAAACATTTGTTGCATAATCTTTTTTCCGAAATAATTTATTTAATAATCTACCTTCTTCTTCTTCTACTATTCTCACTGTCATTATAATTGATTTGATTTCTTTTGATATGAAATTAGTTGTGAATTCAATTGTTCTGCAAATCCATTGTCTTATTTTCCATCTAGGAATTTCACAATCTTTATTAGTATATTGCACAGATAGAGAAAGTTTAGCAGGTGGATCAACTTTTATCATAAGCTTCTACTATTTTTGATACTAAAGGATGCCGCATTATATCTTTTTGTGTAAATCTTGTTATAGAAATTCCATCTATATTATTTAAAATTGATATAGCATGGTTCAGACCACTTTTCTGACCTTTTTGTAAGTCTATTTGTGATGGATCTCCAGTAATAACTGCTTTACTATGGAAACCTATTCTTGTAAGAAACATTTTCATTTGTTCCGGAGTAGTATTTTGAGACTCATCTAGTATTATGAAAGAATTGTTTAATGTTCTACCTCTCATATATGCTAGTGGAGCTATTTCTATAATTTGTTTTTCTACTAGTTTTTGAACTTTTTCTGCTCCAATGAATTCATATAAAATATCATATAATGGTCTAAGATATGGGTCTATTTTTTGTGTTAGATCTCCCGGTAGGAATCCTAATTTTTCTCCTGCTTCTACTGCTGGACGTGTTAATAATATTTTTTTTATTATACCTAGTTCTAGATACCTTATTGCACAAATTATTGCTAGCATTGTTTTTCCAGTGCCTGCAGGTCCAATGCTAAAATTAATGATGTTTTTATAAATATTATCTAAACATTTATATTGTTGAGTGCTTTTAGGTTTAAATTTGTTAAAGTTGAAAAAATCGTTATAGCAATTTTGATCATTTATTTCTGAATTGTTATTTATAGGTTCATTTTCTCTAATTTCTTTTATGCCTAAGAATATGTCTTGTTCCATTATCTCCTGTGTTTTTGCTTGTTCATAGAACGAATATAAAGCTTTCTTTGCTAATAAGAACTCTTGTCCTTGTATTTTGAATATATTTCCAACTCTTGTTATAGAAGTATTTGTGTTATCAGATAATATCTTGATGTTTATGTCTAAAGGACCGCATAGTCTTGAGATAATAAAATTAGCATTTGTTTCTTCAAATATTATTTGATCAAAATCTGTTTGTTGTTTGCTTATATTATTTTGCATTATTTTAATTAACTTGTTGCTATACAGTTAATTTCACCTCTTAATGTATTACTGTTTATTTGTGTTATTTTGATATCTACTAGGTCACCTATATTGTTGTTATTATTATTAGCAAAATTAACAACTCTGTTATTTTCAGTTCGTCCCATTAGTTCATTTATGTTATTTTTTGAAACTCCTTCTATTAAAATTCTTTGTGTAGAATTAAGCATAGATTCGGAGATATCTTTTGCTTGATCATTAATTAATCTTTGCAATCTTTGTAATCGTTGTAATTTTATTTCATGACTATTTATGTCTGGTATATTAGCTGCTGGAGTACCTGGTCTTGGAGAGTATATAAAAGAAAATGATGTATCAAAACCTATATCTTCTATTAATGCTAGAGTCTTTTTAAAATCGTCTTCAGTTTCTCCAGGAAAGCCAATTATAAAATCTGATGATACTTTTAATCCTGGTCTTGCTGTTCTCAAATTTCTAATAATTGATTTATACTCAAGAGACGAATAACCTCTCTTCATTGCAGATAAAATCCTATCACTACCAGATTGAACTGGCAAATGCAAGAATGATACTAATTTTGGCAAATCAACATAAGCGTCATACATTCGTTTTGTCATTTCTCTAGGATGTGATGTTGTATATCTAATCCTTTCTATACCTGGTATTTCATGTATATATTCTAAAAGCATTGCAAGATCTGCTATTTCTTTGCCCTTTCCTATTATTCCTCTATAAGCATTAACATTTTGACCTAACAGAGTAATTTCTTTGATACCATTATTTGCAAGATCTGCTATCTCTAATAATACGTCCTCAAATGGTCTTGATACTTCAGTCCCTCTAGTATAAGGGACAACACAAAAACTACAATATTTGCTACAACCTTCCATTATAGAAACGAATGCTGTTGGTTTAGTGATTTTTGGTAGTGGTATAGAATCAAATTTTTCTATTTCTGGAAAACTTATATCGATTTGTGGTTTCTTATTTAAGATTCTTGAATCTATTAATGTAGATACTTTATGAATGGTTTGTGGTCCAAATACTATATCTACATAAGGAGCTCTTTTTATTATTTCATGGCCTTCTTGACTAGCTACACATCCTCCAACTCCTATAATAATATCTGGATCTTTTTCTTTAAGTTCTTTTATTCTTCCTAAATCTGAAAACACTTTTTCTTGGGCTTTTTCTCTTATTGAGCAAGTATTTAATATGATGATATTAGCATTTTCAGCTTGTTTTACTATTTCAATTTGTTTTTTTGTTCCTAGTATATCAATAATTTTCTCTGAGTCATATTCATTCATTTGACAGCCAAAAGTTTTAATATAAACATTATATTTTTTTGTTTTTTTGTTTTCTAAGTCTTTTTTATCCATTGGTTTTGATTAAAAATTAAAGAATTTAATAATTATATTTTGTTATATTCAGATTAATCATGTAGTTCTGAATGAAATGCTTTTTTTCCAAATCTCATCAGCAAAGCTAGTGAAGATGAAATAAATATAGAAGAATAAATACCAAACCAAATTCCTATAGTGAGAGCAACAGCAAAATAATGCAAAGATGCACCTCCAAATAGTAATATTGATAAAACCATAAATTGGGTTGAGCCATGGGTTATTATTGTTCTAGATATAGTTTGAGTGATTGATTTATTAATCAAAATTTTTATATTTTTTATATTTTTAGGGCCTGTATATTTCAAATAATTTTCTCTTACTCTATCCATTACAATTACTGATTCATTAACAGAATATCCTAGTGCAGCAAGTGTTCCTGCTAACACAGAAAGGGAAAATTCCCATTGAAAAAAAGCAAAAAATCCCAGAATAATTACGACATCATGTAAGTTTGCTAAGACAACAGAGGCAGCAATTATGAATTCAAATCTAATGCTTAAATAAAATATTATTCCTATAACTAACAAAATTAAAGATAGCAACATATCTTGTAGTAATTTTTCTCCTACTTGTGGTCCTATAAATTCTGTTTTGTTTATATTAAATGAGTCATCATATTTTTTCAGTTCATTCAATATATTAGATGTAGTAGTTTCTAGAGATAAACTTTCTAAATTTGGTAATCTTATGATTATTTCTCTAGATGATCCAAGGTATTGAACTTGTATATGTTCTATACCTTGAATATTTAATAGAGATGACTTAATTTCATCAGGGTATAGTATTTTTTCCCCAGAGTAACAGGCTTCTATAACTGATCCACCAGTGAATTCAGTAGATAAATTAAATCCTTTATTACATATAAAGAACAAAGATATAGAAAATGTTACTAAACTTACTATATTTAGTAAAACAGCATATTGCATAAAATGTATAGTTTTACTAATGCGGAACAGTTCCATTGTATATTACCTAATAAATCTTATTAATTGCTAATCTAAATTTTTTGGCTTCCAAATTTGACCAATATATATTTTTTTTATATTTTTTTTATTTCCATAGAATAAATTAATTAAAAATTTAACAAATATTACAGAAGAAAAAATTGACGATAATATGCCAATACAATGTACCACAGCAAATCCTTTTATGGATCCTGATCCTAAGATTAATAAAGATAATCCGACAATAAAGTTAGTTAGGTTTGAATCTAAGATAGTATTCCATGCTTTTTCAAAACCATCTTCTATAGATTTTTTTGGTGAAATTGATCCATTTCGTAATTCTTCCCGTATGCGTTCATTTATTAAAACATTAGCATCTATTGAAATTCCTATTGTTAGTGCAATGGCTGCTATTCCTGGTAATGTAATTGTTGCTTGCAATATTGATAATGCTGAAATTAATAGAATTATGTTCAACGCTAAACCAATGGAAGCAAATATGCCAAAGAGTTGATAATATAACGTCATGAAAATTACAATGGCAGAAAATCCATAAAATATAGATTTGACTCCTTTGTCTATATTGCTGGATCCTAAGCTTGGTCCTATAATTTTTTCTTCGATTATGCTCATAGGAGCAGATAATAATCCTGAACGAAGTACTAAAGATATATCAGCTGCTTCTTGATAGTTCATGGATCCAGTTATTTGTATATTTCCATTAGGAATTTCACTTCTTATTATTGGTGCTGTTATAACTTCTCCTTTTCCTTCTTCGTATATTAATATTGCCAATCTTTTATTTATGTTATCTCTTGTTATGTCTTTGAAGATCCTAGCTCCTTTATTATCCAAGGTCAAATTGACAGATGGTTGACCAGTTTGTGGATCTCTTCCAGGTTGTGCATTATATATATTTGCACTATTAATAATAGGTTGGGCATGTACAATTATTTTAGTATTGTTTTTATCATAAAAAAGTTCTTTACCAATTGGGATTATTCCTTGAGATATTGATAATTGTGTTGATTTTGAGTCATCTACCAACTTGAATTCTATTGTTGCAGTTTTTCCAAGAATTTCTTTGGCTTTCATAATATCTTGTAGACCTGGTAATTGAACTATTATTTCATCAAATCCTTGTCGTTGAATTATAGGTTCAGACACGCCTAAAGCATTTATGCGATTATTTAGTGTTAGTAGGTTTTGTTGAATAGCTTGTTTTTTTATTTCGGATATTTTAGAAGGGTTGAATTTACACTCAAGTTGATTACCTATGATATGAGTAGTAATTCCATGGATAGAAGAGTTTATTTTTTTGTTAAGTTTATTAATATCCTGATTATTTGCTAGACATATATATATGCTTTTGCTGTCGTTGTATATTTTTCTAACATCTAACTTATCTTTCTTTATTATTGTTTTGATATCCATTAATAAATTATCATAATTAGAGGATATAGCTTTATCTAAATCAACCTTAATTAAAATATGAATACCACCTCTTAAATCCAAACCAAGTATGATTGGCTTAGGTGTGAATGGTCCTAATTTTTTCATCCACTTTGGAATATTGGAAACTATATTAGGCGTAACAATATAGGGTTTAGATTTGTATGTATTATTTAGTAAATTTTCTATTATGTTAGTGGATATTATTTGATCATCAGGATGTAACAACAGAATTTCTATAAAAGATAGATCTCCTTTTTTCACAAGTGAACATTTTTTATATGGAATGTTCACTTGTTTCATTGATGTTTCAATTTTTGCTACTAAAGAATTATCAACTTGTATATTTTTTTTTACACTTTTAACCTGGATAGATGGAGACACTCCATATAGGTTAGGTATGAAATACAGTACCCCTATCAAAACTGTTAGTATTATAAGAATGTTTTTCCATCTTGGGTAGCAGTTCATATATATTTATATAAAATTAATAATGAAAAAGAATCAAGCGAGCTTTGTGATTATAATGATTTTATTGTTCCTTTAGGCATTGTACCAATAACAGCATTTTTTTGAACAATTATTTCCACTGGTTGATTATTTGAACGGGAAATTTCAAGAAATATATAATTATCTTGTATTTTGCTAATTATTCCCATTATTCCTCCAGAAGTAGTAATTTCATCACCTTTAGATAAGGACAAAATTAAATTTTTATGCTCTTTTTGGCGTTTTATTTGTGGTCTAATCATTAAAAAATACAAAACTACAAACATTATTATTATAGGAAGCATACCTATTACTGTATTGTTTTCTGCAGAGGTTGCATTTGCAACAATGAAATTTGAAGAGTTTATAAAATTCATTTTTAAATTCCTTTATTTTCTAGATTGCTAATATAACAGTAAATTGTTTATTTTATATTAATTTACTGAGTCTGTTGTTTATAAAATTTGTTCGCCATTTATCAAAATTTTCATTATTTATTTCTTCTCTAATTTCTTGCATCATTTTTAAATAAAAGTATAAATTGTGTATAGTATTCAATCTTGCTCCATTTATTTCTTTTGTTATTTGTAGATGATGCAAATAAGAACGTGAAAAATTTAGACAAGTATAGCATTGGCAAGATTTGTCTAAGGGAGATGAGTCTTTTTTATATTTGCTATTCTTTATTTTGATATCTCCATATCTTGTAAACAACCAACCATTACGAGCATTTCTTGTTGGCATTACACAATCAAACATATCTATGCCATTGGTAACTCCATGTACAATATCTTCAGGAGTTCCTACACCCATTAGATATTTTGGTGTCTTCGATGGTAGTTTACTAGCAGTGTATTCTAATATTCTTTTCATATCATCTTTTGGCTCTCCAACAGATAGTCCTCCTATAGCATATCCATGAAACCCTATTTGGGAGAGTCTATCTATTGATTCCTGTCTTAAATCCTCATGCATTCCTCCTTGTACTATACCAAAAAGCATGTTTTGATTTTTTTGATTATTAAATTCAATAGAAGATCTTTCTGCCCACCTAGCTGACAATAGCATTGAATCCAGTACTTCTTTTTTGCTTATAACTTTTTCTCCAATTTTATAAGGAGTGCATTCATCAAAGACCATAGATATATCAGATTGTAAATAGTTTTGTATTTGAATTGATTTCTCAGGTGTTAAGAATAATTTCTCACCATTTATAGGGGAGGAGAAAGATACTCCGCTTTCCGTAATCTTTCGGTTTTTGCTTAAACTGAATACTTGAAATCCTCCTGAATCTGTTAATATAGGCTTATCCCATTGCATAAAATTATGCAGTCCATCATGGATATTTATTATGTCAACACCTGGTCTTAGCCAAAGATGAAAAGTATTAGAGAGAATTATTTGAGCTCCTATATTCTTAAGCTCATCTGGAAGTATTGATTTAACGCTGGCATATGTCCCAACAGGCATAAAAATTGGAGTTTGGACTACTCCATGTTTAAGTTTTAGATAACCTGTTCTTGCCATATTATCATTTTTAATGATTTTAAATTCTGTTTTGTTCATTATATCGACGGCTCTATAAACATCGCATCACCATAACTAAAAAAACGATATTTTTTTTTAATTGCATGTTGATAAGCTGCATAAATAGTATTTTGTCCAGTTAGTGCTGCTACTAATAAAAGCAAAGTTGATTTTGGTAAGTGGAAATTTGTAATTAAGTTATCAACTATTCGAAATTTATATCCTGGTCTTATATATAATTGTGTTTCACCTTTTGTTTCTTCTAAAATAGTTTTATTTATACAATCATAATTATCATTAACTAACGCTGCTGATTCTAAAGCTCTTGCAGTAGTGGTACCTACTGCAATTATTTTATTTCCATTAGATCTTGCTTTTTTTATTTTTTCTACTGTATCTTGTGGAACATGATATTGTTCTGAATGCATAATATGTTGCTCAATATTACTTGTTCTTATAGGCTGAAATGTTCCAGCACCGACATGTAGTGTTATGAAAGATGTTTCTATACCAAGTATTTTGAAATCATCCATCATGCTATTGTCAAAATGTAGTCCTGCTGTTGGAGCTGCTACAGCTCCTGATAGTTTTGCATATACTGTTTGATACCTTAACTCATCAATTTCATCAATGTTTTTTTTGATATATGGTGGTAAAGGTATTTTGCCATATTGATCTAGTATTGTATGTATATAGGTTGAAAACTTTAACTCAAAAAAATTATCATGACGTTTATCAACAATGGCATATATGTCATTAGAAATAAATATCTTTGTATTGTTCTTTATTGGTTTATTAGATTTTATTTGTACTAAAGCTTTACTGTTATTTAATATACGTTCAATCATTACTTCTACTTTGCCACCACTTTCTTTATTTCCAGATAATCTTGCTTTGATAACTTTTGTATTATTAAATACAACAAGATCTCCTTTCTTAATTAAGTTAACTATATTGTAGAAATATAAATCATGCATCTTTTTATTATGATCTACATATAATAGCCTACTAGAAGATCTTTCTTTAGAAGGATTTTGTGCAATAAGATCTTCTGGTAATGTATATTCGAAGAATTCTTTCTCTAATGATAATGGTTGCATTTTAATGTATATTAAACTAGTAAAATTGACATTATTATATTTTAGCTGTTATTTGATAAATAATTCAAAATTATTAAGTATTTTCTTTTCTACTAATACCAATTCATCAGGCTAATAACAGCTGCTGTTATCGTGATACCTGCTGTTTCTGTACGTAATATCCTATTGCCAAAATTAACAAATTTGATATCATGTATTTTTTTTACTTGAACACATTCTTGATCAGTCCATCCTCCTTCTGGTCCTATCATTATAGATAATTTCTTTATGTCAATTTGTTTTTTTAAAACTTCTGTCAAAGTTTGACTATTAGATAGATGACAAAATAGATGTATTTGGTTTGATATTTTTTCTAAGTACTGATCCAATGATATTGGGTTTTCTATAGTCATAAGTTGGTTGCGACCACATTGTGAACTAGCAGATTCTATGATCTTTTTCCAATGCATTATCTTATTCTGTAATTTTTCATTAGTTAATTGGACTATACTTCTGTTTGTTTTTAATGGAATTATTTTTTGCACTCCTAACTCAACAGCTTTTTCTATTATAAGATCCATTTTATTGTTAGTTGTCAAAGACTGTATAAGTGTAATTGAACCTTGAAGTTCTATTTCCTTAGAATTGAATGATAGTATTTTTGCATAAGCAGATCCTTTAGCGAACGTTATTGTCGCATTATATTCTCCATTTTTTCCATTAAACAATATAATATTATCATTGTTTTGTAGTCGTAGGACTTGTTTAGCGTAATGTGTTATTTCCTTTGGCAATAACACCTCTATGTTTGAGGATAAATAATTTTCTAAAAAGAAACGAGGACGACGCATATTTATTAATTTCTAATCAAGAATTTATTAATTTCTAATCAAGAATGAAATATTCTAATATAAACTTGCTGGTTTTTTTAAGATATTTTAATAAGTTTTATAATAGTAATAGATATTTATTATAAGAATTTTATCTTTATCTTTTTTCTAAGTGTTAGAATTATAATTTTTAATCAATGAAATCAAAGAGCCTTTATATGAACAAAGATATATATAAATCTAAAATTGTTTTGGCTGATGCTATTCGCGTTTTATCAATGGATGCGGTGCAAAAAGCTAATTCTGGGCATCCTGGAGCCCCTATGGGTATGGCAGAGATGGCGCAGGCAATATGGAAAGATAATTTAAAACATAATCCAAATGATCCCAGATGGATTAATAGAGACCGTTTTGTTTTATCAAATGGTCATAGTTCTATGTTGCTTTATGCTGTTTTACATTTAACCGGCTATGATGTTTCTATTGATGACATCAAAAAATTTCGTCAGCTACATTCTAAAACTCCAGGGCATCCTGAGGTTGGAATTACTCCAGGTATAGAAACAACAACAGGTCCTCTTGGTCAGGGTTTAGCAAATGCAGTCGGTATGGCATTAGCAGAATCTTTGTTAGCAGAAGAGTTTAATAAACCAGGTTTTGATATAATAGATCATAACACATATGCAATGGTAGGAGATGGTTGCCTTATGGAAGGTATTTCTCATGAGGTTTGTTCTCTTGCTGGCACTTTAAAATTATCTAAATTAATAGTTTTATATGATGATAATGGCATTTCTATAGATGGAAATGTAAAACATTGGTTTAATGATGATACTGCAGGGCGATTCAGAGGATATGGCTGGAACGTTATTACAGATATCAATGGTCATGATGCTTCTGCTATAAATGCAGCTATCAAGTTAGCTCGTTCTCAATCTCAAAAGCCAACAATAATTATCTGCAAAACGACCATTGGTAAAGGTTCACCAAACATGGCAGGTACTCATAATGTACATGGATCCCCATTAGGTAAAGATGAGATACTAGCATCTAGAGAATTTCTTGGGTGGCCTCATGATCCATTTGTAATTCCTCAAGAAATGTATGATGCTTGGGATGCCAGGGAAACAGGTGAAAAATCACAAGCAATATGGAAATCTAAATTTGATTCATACGCGATTGAATATCCAAGTTTTGCTAATGAGCTTAAACGCAGAATGAATGGTGAATTACCAGGTAATTTTGATGAATTTACTAAAAACTTTATAAAAACAACGGTTGAAAAAGCAGAAACTTTAGCTACTAGAAAAGCTTCTCAGCTTGCAATTGCAGAAATAGCTAAGGCATTGCCGGAGTTCTTAGGAGGCTCTGCTGATTTGACAGGATCTAATTATACAGACTGGAAAGGAGTTGTTCCTGTTAGGGCAGCTAGTGATGATAGAGGTATATCATTTGGAAGGCATATTAATTATGGTGTCCGTGAATTCGGCATGGCTGCTATTATGAATGGTATTGCATTGCATGGAGGTTATTTACCTTTTGGTGGAACATTTTTGACTTTTTCGGACTATTCCCGTAATGCTATTCGTATGGCTGCTTTAATGAGGCAAAGGGTTGTACATGTATTTACCCATGATTCTATAGGATTAGGAGAAGATGGTCCCACACATCAGTCTATTGAGCATGTGGCTAGTTTGCGTCTTATTCCAAATTTATCAGTGTGGAGACCTTGTGATACTGTAGAGACTATGGTTGCTTGGGCATATGCGATTAAAAGACCAGCTAGTGTTGGTATGGATGTTAAGGATGGTGGTCCTACCGCATTATTGCTTTCTAGGCAAAATTTGCCTTTCGTTGAGCGTGATTCTTCTACAATTAGCTCTATAGAAAAAGGTGGTTATATCTTAAAAGATGGTAATAATGCACAAGCTATAATTATCGCTACAGGTTCAGAAATTGCTATAGCTTTGGATGCTCAGAATAAATTAAACGAATTAGGCATTGGAGTTAGGGTAGTTTCTATGCCTAGTACTGATGTTTTTGATAAACAAGATGATAGTTGGAAAAATATGGTTTTGCCAGTAAATATTCCAAAAATTGCGATAGAAGCTGGTGTAACTTCTGGTTGGTATAAGTATGTTGGCTTAGATGGTTTGGTTTTAGGAATAGATCGTTATGGAGAGTCAGCTCCAGCTGGAGAATTATTTAAATTTTTTGGATTGACATCAGATAACGTCGTTATGTCTGTGAAAAAGATTTTATCATTGAAAGGGGTTTAGTTATGTCTATCAGAGTTGCTATTAATGGTTATGGGCGAATAGGTCGAAATATTTTAAGAGCTCATTATGAGGGTGGAAAAAAACATGATATAGAAATTGTTGCTATCAATGATATGGGAAACGTCCAGTCTAGTGCTCATTTAACAAGATTTGATACTGCTCATGGAAAATTCACAGGAACGGTTTCTGTAGAAAAAGATTGTATGGTAGTGAATGGTGACAGAATTAGAATGTTTTCTAATAGGAATCCAGAAGAACTCCCTTGGAGAGAATTAGGTATTGATGTTGTTATGGAGTGTACAGGTATTTTTACATCTAAATCCAAGGCTATGGTACATATTAATAATGGAGCTAAGAAAGTTGTTATATCTGCTCCAGGTGGTAATGATGTGGATGCAACCATTGTTTTTGGGGTTAATGATAATTTACTTAAACCAACTCATACGATTATTTCTAATGCTTCTTGTACTACAAATTGTTTAGTGCCTTTAGTTAAACCTCTGCATGATTCTATTGGTGTAGAAACAGGTCTTATGACAACAGTACACTCATATACCAATGATCAAGTTTTAACAGATGTCTCGCATAATGATTTGCGTAGAGCAAGATCTGCAACCATGAATATGATTCCAACAAAAACTGGAGCAGCAGCTGCAGTAGGTCTGGTACTTCCTGATTTAAAAGGTAAATTGGATGGTTACTCAATAAGAGTACCAACTATTAATGTTTCATTGGTGGATTTGTCTTTTATTGCGAAACGAAATACATCTGTTGATGAGGTTAATGAAACCATTAGGTTAGCCTCTGAAGGTTATCTAAAGGGTGTTTTAGAATTTAATAAAGACTTATTGGTTTCTAGTGATTATAATCATAACCCTGCTTCAAGTATTTTTGATTCTACATTGACAAAGGTTTCTGGGCGACTTGTTAAAGTATTTTCATGGTATGACAATGAATGGGGATTCTCCAATAGAATGTTGGATACTACTATGGCATTAATGCTTGCAAAATAGTTCTATTTTAATTTTTTATGGGCTATTACATCTAGAGTTGATTATAACAACTCTAGATGTGTCCATTTATTATATGTAGGTTATCAAGGAGATTTTTAGATGACCAAAGTAAAAACTCTAAGAGAGTTATCAAAATCAGGTTTTTTGCTAAATAAAAAAGTTTTTATTAGGGCTGATTTGAACGTACCTTTTGATAATGAAGGTCATATAACAGAAGATACTAGGATAAGAGCTTCAGTGCCAGGAATTAGAATGGCTTTGGATGCAGGTGCTGCTGTGATGGTTACATCTCACCTAGGTCGCCCTAAGGAAGGTATGTTCACTAAACAAGATTCTTTGGTAAGGGTTGCACAACGTTTATCAGAAATTTTGGGAATGCAGATTGAGTTAATTAAAGATTGGATTGATGGTGTTAAGGTTGATCCTGGTCAGGTTGTTTTGCTAGAAAATTGCCGTGTAAATATTGGTGAAAAAAACAATGATGAAAATCTATCACGTAAAATGGCTGCGTTATGTGATGTTTATGTAAACGATGCTTTTGGAACAGCTCATAGAATTGAAGCTAGTACTTATGGTATTGCTAAATTTGCTCCTGTAGCTTGTGCGGGCCCATTATTAGAGCAAGAACTAAATGCTCTTGGAAAGGTATTTTCTCAACCTAAAAAACCATTAGTTGCTATTGTAGGCGGATCAAAAGTTTCTACAAAATTATCTGTTTTAAAGTTTCTATCTGAAAAAGTAGATTACTTGATTGTTGGAGGTGGAATAGCTAATACTTTCATGATGGCAACGGGATTATCTATTGGAAAATCATTAGTAGAGTCTTCTGAGTTGGATAATGCTAATATTATAATTAATAGCATGAGAAGTCGAGGAGCTGATGTTCCAATACCAGTGGATGTAGTGTGTGCTAAATCTTTTAGTCCAGAATCTTCAGGTGTTTTAAAAAAGGTAGAAGATGTGGTAGAAGATGATATGATTTTAGATATAGGGCCGGAAACATCTAAGATGTTCGGCTCTATTATAGAAAAAGCTGGTACTATAGTCTGGAATGGACCAGTTGGTGTTTTTGAATTTAAAAATTTTGCTAGTGGTACAGAATTTATATCTAAAAAAATAGCAAAAACTAGCGCTTTTTCAGTTGCTGGGGGTGGAGATACATTGGCAGCCATAGATAAATTTGGAGTTCTCAATGAAATTAATTATATTTCAACAGGTGGCGGAGCTTTTCTGGAATTTCTAGAAGGGAAGAAACTGCCTGCTCTATCTATATTAGAAGAGCGAGCTAATGATTAGAGTTTTGTTACAAATGTTCCAAGTAAGAATAAGATAGCAGATAAAGAAATTGCTGCTGGCAAAGTTAGGATCCATGCCAGCAGTATTTGTTTGACTGTGTTTTTTTGTAGAGTAACTTTATTAGCAACTATTGTTCCAGCTATTCCTGATGATAGTACATGTGTAGTTGAAACAGGTAAATTTAATAAATTAGCTGTTCCTATTGCTAAAACAGCTGTAACTTGGGCAGATGCTCCTTGAGCATAAGTCATTCCTTGAGTACCTATCCTTTCTCCAACTGTCATTACAACTCTTTTCCATCCTATCATTGTTCCACATCCAAGAGCTGTTGCTACCGCGATTACAACCCATAGGGGGGCATACTCGATTGTTGATGTTATGTCAGCTCTAAGTCTTTCTAAATCTTCTGCTTCTGATATTGGTAGTTTTTGTCCTCTCATAATATTTTTAGCTATGTCATCAAGGCAAAGCAGATTTTTTCTCGTGTCTATTCTCTGTTTAACAGATAAAAGTTCGTATTTAGATAGATTTTTTAGAGTTGTATCAATTTCATTAATAGTTTTTTTTGTCATTTTTGGATTACAACTTAATTGTGTATTTATATCAGTGTTAGTAATCTGGTCATTTATATCTAAGTATTTATTTATGTAAATATAATTTCTACTGTAAAAGTCATTTAAATGAAGCGTTGCATTTCTTGTTCTGTCAATTTGATATGAAGTGCTATTTAAGTTGAGAGCATAATTTGCCGGTACTATTCCTATTAATACTAACATTACTAGTCCTATTCCTTTCTGTCCATCATTTGAGCCATGTGCGAAACTAACTCCCATGGCAGATATAACAAGTATTAAACGGTTCCAGAATGGAGGGTGTTTTTTTGCCTCTAAAAGCCGTCTTTGTTTAGGAGTGTAATGCATGTTTGAGTTTGGTCTCCAATTTTTTAATAGGAAAAATATCCATCCTGCTAATATGAAGCCTATAATTGGAGATATTATCATGGATAATCCTACATCTATAGCTTTGTCCCAGTTAACTCCATCTTGGATCGGTATGCTATTTTCCCATGCATTTGCTAGGCCAACACCTAGGATTGATCCAATAAGAGTATGAGAACTAGAGGCTGGTATACCAAAAAACCATGTTCCAAGATTCCAAATTATTGCTGCAGATACCATGGAAAAAATCATTATTAGACCACGTGTACTGTTTACGTTTAATAATAATTCTACTGGAAGCAAGTGTACTATGGTGTAGACTATTCCCACTCCTCCAGTTAGGACTCCTAAAAAATTGAATATTCCTGCGAGTAGAACTGCTAGCCTAGGAGGCATAGCCTTTGTATATATTACTGTAGCAACAGCATTTGCTGTGTCATGAAATCCATTTATAAATTCATAAATGAGCACGAATGCTAGAGCCATAATAAGGCCAAAACAAACCCAAACACTTAAACCAGAGAATATATTTAGCATAGGGGACAATATTTTAAAATAGGCATTTTAAATTTTATTCATAAATAAAGATAACAGACTACTATTTATAATACATAATATGAAATTATGTATTATAAATCTAAACTTTACTAATATAGTTTTTTAGATTACAAAATCATACTAAGCCTGATTAGTATGAAACAAATAATGTTTTTTTTAAAGAATTAAATAAAGTTTTTCACAAAAATAATTTTACCCTATAAAAATGGTAACATTAATATTTTACATATTTCATATATATTTGATTTAATCTTATTGGGGGTTAGCTCTTTATGTCTTTGGTATCTATGCGTCAATTGCTTGATCATGCAGCGGAGAATTGTTATGGCATTCCAGCTTTTAATGTTAACAATTTAGAACAAGTACAGGCTATTATGGAAGCTGCTCATGAAACAAATAGTCCAGTAATAATGCAAGCTTCTGCGGGGGCAAGAAAGTATGCAGGCGAATGTTTTCTGAAAAATCTTATAAAGGCAGCAATTGAGTCTTATCCTCACATACCAGTGGTGATGCATCAAGATCATGGCCAATCTCCCAGTATATGTGAGAGTGCCATAAATATGGGTTTTTCTAGTGTTATGATGGACGGATCTCTTAAAGAAGATGGAAAAACAGTTGCTGATTATGAATATAATGTTAGGGTTACAAAAAAAGTTGTAGAGATGTCACATAAAAGAGGTGTTACTGTCGAGGGAGAGTTAGGATGTTTAGGCTCGTTAGAAACATTAGAAGGTGATAAAGAGGATGGTCATGGAGCAGATGGTAAATTAACTATTGAACAATTATTGACAGACCCTAATCAGGCTGTAGATTTTGTATCTAGAACTCAAATTGATGCTTTGGCTATTGCCATAGGGACTAGTCACGGTGCTTATAAATTTACTAGGAAACCTACTGGAGATATCCTATCTATTAAGCGCGTAAAGGAAATACATTCAAGATTACCTAATACACATTTAGTTATGCATGGTAGCTCTAGTGTTCCTCAAGATATTTTGGCAGAAATAAGACAGTTTGGTGGTGATATAAAGGAAACATATGGGGTGCCAGTAGAGGAGATACAAGAAGCTATAAAATATGGTGTTCGAAAAATTAATATAGATACTGATATTAGGTTAGCTATGACGGCAGCTATACGGAAATTTTTCGTGGAGAATCCAAGTAAATTTGATCCTCGTGAATATTTGAAACCTGCTCGTTCTGCTGCTAAAGAAATATGTATTAAAAGATATATACAATTTGGTTCAGCTGGTTATGCTGATAAAATAATCCCTATAAGTTTGGATAAAATGGCTAGGTATTATATGAACGGAGATTTGGATCAATAATTTGAGTGAGTTTTTTTATTAGAGAGGTTCATTATGAATGCATTATTGCAATCTGGTATAAAATCATTGCCATTAATTTCTAGAGGTAAGGTACGTGATATTTATGCTGTTGATGATGATAAGTTATTAATTGTTGTAACTGATAGAATTTCGGCTTTTGATGTTGTTTTAGATGATCCAATTCCTGGTAAAGGTTTAGTATTAAATAAATTGACGGAATTTTGGCTTAATAAACTACAACATATAGTACCTAATCATTCTACCGGAATTGCTCCAGAAACTGTCGTTTCTATTGATGAGGTAGAGTTTGTTAAAGATAGGGCGGTAGTAGTAAAAAGATTGAAGCCAATAATGATTGAAGCTGTTGTTAGAGGTTATTTAATTGGTTCTGGTTGGCATGAATATCAGAAAACAGGATCTGTGTGTGGAATTAAACTACCTGGTGCCTTAAATAAGGCAAGTAAACTTGAAGAAGCTATTTTTACTCCTGCAGCAAAAGCTGAGCAAGGTTCACATGATGAGAATGTTAGTTTTAGTTATGTTAAAAGTTTGGTTGGTAATGAGTTAGCTAATAAAATTAAAGATATTAGTATACAGCTATATAAAGAAGCTTATGGTTTTGCAATAGCTAGAGGTATTATAATTGCTGATACCAAGTTTGAGTTTGGATTAGACCAGAATGGTGTTTTGTGTTTGATGGATGAAGTACTAACACCTGATTCTTCTCGTTTTTGGCCTCTTGATAGTTATGAGGAAGGATCTAGTCCAGTATCATTTGATAAACAGTTTGTAAGGGACTGGTTGGAGTTGCAAAACTGGAATAAAATTGCTCCTGCTCCTAAGTTGCCTAAGGATATTATTCAGAAAACTTCAGATAAGTATTATGAAGCTCTTGATAGATTCACTAGTTAAATAAATTTTGGTTTTATTTCATCGAGATACTTTATGCAAAAATCAAATATTCCTATTATTGGATTGGTTATGGGCTCATCAAGTGATTGGGAGATTATGAAGCACTCAGCGAAAATTTTGGATGAGTTTAATTTGTGTTATGAGGCTAGAGTGGTTTCTGCTCATAGAATGCCTAAGGAAATGGTGGATTATTCTGTCTCTGCAGTTAGTAGGGGTTTGAAAGGAATAATTGCTGGGGCTGGTGGAGCAGCCCATTTGCCTGGAATGATTGCTGCTTTAACAGAGTTGCCTGTTTTTGGTGTCCCTGTACCATCTAAGTATTTATTAGGAGAGGATTCGTTGCTATCGATTGTTCAGATGCCGAAAGGTATTCCAGTAGCTACATTTGCTATTGGAGAAGCAGGGGCTATAAATGCTTCTCTACATTTAATTGCAAATTTATCTGTGCATGATGAAGCATTAAGGAGTAAATTGAAAAAATATCGCCAACATCAAAATGAATTGGCATGTAGTATGAAGCTCTCTTCTTAAATTGTTCAAATACTTGTAAGTTATTTTTAGGAATAATGTGATATGGTTTTATTTGATTATAATAGTTTTATTAAACCTGGTTCATGGCTTGGTTTGTTGGGTGGTGGTCAATTAGGCAAAATGTTTTGTAATTCAGCACAACAGCTAGGTTATAAAGTAGCTGTTATTGAACCTAGTAATGATAGTCCTGCATCTTCTGTATCTGATTTACATTTGCGGTCATCTTATGATGATGAAGATGCTCTTAATCATTTTGCATCTATATGTAAATCTGTGACTGTAGAGTTTGAAAATGTACCAGTTCATAGTTTGAGTTTTTTAGCTAAAAAAAAAGTTAGAGTTTGTCCATCATACGAGTCAATTGCTATTGCTCAGAATCGCATATTAGAAAAGGAATTTATAGGCTCTTTAGGTATTGATTTAGCCCCCTATAAAGTTTTGTATGATTATGAAGATTGCGATAGTATAAGTGAGAGTTTATTCCCAGGTATTCTAAAAGTTGCTCAATTGGGATATGACGGGAAAGGTCAGATTAGAGTTAAAGATAAAGGACAGTTAAAAAAAGCTTTTGATGATTTAGGTAAAGTACCATCAGTTTTTGAAAAAATGTTATCTTTAGACCAAGAATTGTCTATTGTTGTAGCTAGAGATTTTAATGGAAACATTAAAGAATTTCCTCCATCTATAAATTTCCATAATTTAGGAATTTTGTCTAGTTCTATTATTACTAGTGTCAATCATGAAATATACAGTAATATTGACATTTCTAGAGTTAGTTTTATTGCAAGAAAAATTATCGAATCATTAAAATATAGTGGGGTTTTATGTATCGAGTTTTTTATTATTGGAAATAGGATCATAGTTAATGAAATAGCTCCTAGACCACATAATAGTGGACATTACTCTATAGAGGCTTGTGTTACAAGTCAGTTTGAACAGCAGGTTAGAGCAATGGTTGGATTGCCATTAGGAGATACGTCATTGATGTCTTCTGCCATTATGATTAACTTATTGGGCGATATATGGTTTGATAAATCCAGTGGATTGCAAAGAGAACCAGATTGGATGAAGGCATTAAATATCCTAGGAGCTAAGTTACATCTGTATGGTAAAAATGAAGCAAGGATAGGTCGCAAGATGGGTCATATTACATTGCTAGGCAATGATGTATATGAGTTAAATAAAAGAGCTTATGATCTATGTTCAATAATTGGAATAGATTACGAAAGTGTTTAGTCAAAAAATTATTACAATGGATTATAGAAATTGGATGTTATAGATAGGGCATTACAATATCTTCTAGCTAGCAAGGTTATTGTTTTTCCAACAGAGACTGTATATGGACTTGGCGCTGATGCTGAAAATATAGAAGCTGTTAAACGGATTTACTCAATTAAGAATCGTCCATTGAATCATCCTTTGATTATTCATGTACCTAAAACAGATGATCTTGTTTATTGGGCAGATTATATTCCTGATGAGGCGTATAAATTAGTTGATATTTTTTGGCCAGGGCCTTTAACTTTAGTTTTAGAAAAGTCTTCTAATGTTCCAGATATAGTGACTGGGGGGCAGAATACGGTTGGAATAAGATGTCCATTGCACCCAGTAGCTCAAGAAATTCTTATTGCTTTTGCAAATAGCAAAAACAATAAGAAAGGAGCTTTAGCGGCTCCTTCTGCTAATATGTTTGGTAAGATATCTCCTACTTGCTCTAGTCATACATATAATGAATTCAATAAAAAATCTTTGAACGATATTTTTATTGTAGATGGAGGAGTTTCAGATATAGGTATTGAATCTACAATTATAGATTTATCTGGCATAAAAGAAGGAAAAAAACCATCATTATTGAGACCAGGGCATATAACAGAATTTGATATTGCGAAAATTATAGAATTAGAATCAAGAAATTTATCTAACAATTCAATTATTGTTTCTGGTTCTCTAAAATCACATTATGCTACTAATACTCCCATAACTATTATTGAGGATATATTTTTTTCTAACAACTTGGCAGATTTTGCGCAAAATCTTGATAGATTAGCTGTATTATATTATGGAGATAAACCTATTAATATTCAAGAAAATATAGATTTGTACCATATGTCTTCTGATCCGGTAGTTTATGCAAAACATTTATATTATATTTTGAGGGAAATCGATTCTAAAAAATATTCTAGAATATTTGTTAAAGAATTGCCTTTTTTACCTGAATGGAATGCTATTAGAGATAGATTATATAAAGCGGCTGCGGCTTTTAATTAATATGTTGCCAGATTTTATCGTATGAGTAATCAAACAAATGAGTTGGATGTTTCTTCTTGCTTTATATCGAAGTTTCTAAATTCAATCTGGCTGGAAGAAGGTTTATCTGATAATACAATTATTTCTTATAAAAATGATTTGAATTCATTTGCGGCATGGATAGAAAAAAATACTGCTAAGAATATTATTGATAATATTAGTGTTGAAAGAATTGAAGAATGGTTTGCTCAAGATATTTCAATGATCAAGTCATCTACATCTAATAGACGTTTAGCTTCTTTAAAGCGATTTTATTCATGGGCTACGAGAGAAGGTTTAGTTTCATGTAATCCTTGTTTAAATATAAAAATGGCTAAATCCTATAGGAATATTCCTAGTACGTTATCAGAAGAAGAGGTAGAGAAATTGATTACATCTCCAGATGTGAGTAATGCCAGAGGTCTGAGAGATAGAGCTATGTTAGAGATTTTATACTCAACGGGTCTGAGAGTATCAGAGTTAGTTAGTTTAAAATTAAGAGATATTAACCTTGATGATGGCGTAGTACATGTAGTTCTTGGTAAGGGAGGTAAAGACAGATTAGTTCCTTTAGGGGAAGAGTGTATTTTCTGGGTATCTAAATATTTGCAGGATTCACGTAGTTATATTATAAAGAATAAAACTAGTGAAGTTTTATTCGTTACAAATCAATTGAGATCGATGTCTAGACAGGCCTTTTGGCAATTGGTTAAAAAATATGCTTTGTTAGCACAAATTAACATCCCTATTTCTCCACATGTATTACGTCATGCTTTTGCTACACATCTACTAAATCATGGGGCTGATTTGAGGGTAGTACAATTATTATTAGGTCATTCTGATATTTCTAGCACACAGATTTATACACATGTAGCAAATGAAAGATTGAAGACTCTACATTTAAAACACCATCCTCGCGGCTAAAACATCTTTGTTCAAAGATGTTGATTATATATGGCCTCGCCGAGTGGAATTGAACCACTAACTGACCCTTAGGAGGGGTCTGTTATATCCATTTAACTACGGCGAGTGTATTTTTCTATTCGACTATTAATCGCTTTTATTCGTATTTTTAGTGCTATGCAGAACCCAATTTTCGAAAAAATTAATATTTATGATATTTGTAGTATTCCAGCAAATGAAATACTGATTCTGACTTCTAGTAAGCGTCAAGCTAATCGTTTGAAGAGTGATATTATAAATCAAGTAAGAAAAATGGAAACAACACAAGAACTACCAGAGATTTTGCCATTAAACTCCTGGATTGTAAAGGTTTTTGATGATATATCTTTTCGATTTAATCATAAAAATGACATTGTTTATGTTTTAAATCAAGTCTGTGAGCAAATGCTGTGGGATAAAGTAATTAAGAAGGAAGAGTCTGAGAATTATTTGTTAAATTTTAATCAAACCGCTATTTTGGCTATGGAGGCAAAACAATTAATTAATGAGCTATGTTTGGATATTTCTAGTGCTCAGTCAAATGAAGAATATAGAAGATTTGTATACTGGAAAAATTGTTATTACAATGAATTAGAAAAAATAAATGCAGTAGATTTTGATTATATATATGAATATATAATCAACTCTATTGATCAAAAAGATAATATATTTCCCAAATATGTGGTTTTATTTGGATTTATAGAAATGTCTCCAAGATTATCAAAGTTGGTAAAAAAAATATTACATTTTGGCTCATTTGTAAGATTATTTTCATACCCTGTAGTTCGTCGTAATGATAGTTATATTTGTGCTTGCGATAATGTTCAGGACGAATGGAGACAGTCAGCAATTTGGATTGCAGAAGAAATCATGAAGAATCCTAATGGTAAATATGCAATTGTTACTCCAAGGCTTGAGAAACAAGTACCTATGGCTAAACGTATATTAGAAAATTATTTGAGTATTAACAAACCCTTAAAATTTAATGTCTCATCAGCTAGGTCTTGTATTGATTGGCCTATTACTAGTATTGCTATATCTTGGTTGGATTTTTTTTCTAATGTTTCTTTTTATAAAAATTGTGAATCTGCTCTTTTCAGTTCAGTCTTATTAAGAGGATGTTATATTGATGATGTTAATTTTTCTAACATATATTCTTCTATAGAGCTTGAAATAAGAAGTAAATATTATTTAAATATAACAATGGATAATATTTTAAGAGAATTACAAAACACTAAATTAGGGAAATGTATATCTACTGTATTACCTAGATGGATTAATCAATATTTAAGGATAGAAGCTTGGGTGAGAGTAATCAGATCATCACTTGATGATATTCATTTTCCAGGTGATAAAAAGATAGATAGTGAGACATATCAGACCATAGAAAATCTCGATGATTTATTTGATAAGTTTACTCTACTAGATCCTTTGTTCGGGCATTTAAATGCTATTGAAGTAATAAAATTATTTAAAACTTTTGCTCGAATTAATCGTTTTCAAATAAAAGATAGTTGTGCTTCTGTTTTTGAAGTTCTTGATATACAAGATGCTATTAATGTTCAGTGGGATGCTTTGTGGGTTATAGGAATGGATCAGGAGAATTTCCCTTCAGCTCCAAATCCTAATCCTTTTTTACCTTTATCAGTTTTAAGAATGAATAATGTTCCTAGGGCAACTCCAGAGAGAGAATTTATTTGGGCACAAAAAATATATAGTGGACTTATTACATCAGCTAGTAGGGTTATATTTAGTTATTCAAAAATAATAGATGAACAAATAATGGAGCCTTCATTTTTGATAAGTAAAGACTCTAAAGATAGAGTTCATAGAGGTTATAAAGATATCTCTAAAGTTCATATTGATATGATTGATGATTCAAAAGGTCCTGAGATTGATTCTAATGAGATCAATGTTATTAGTGGAATTGGTTTGCTGGAAGCACAATCACGATGTCCATTATGGGCATTTGCAAAATATAGATTAGGAATTTCTAGTTTGCCTTCTTACGACATAAATAATAGTTATTATAGTCTTAAAAGAGGAATTTTAATACACGATTCATTATCTGAATTTTGGGCAACAGTCAAAGATCAAGTAGTTTTTTTAGAAACTCCTACATACACATTAGAAAAAATATTACTAAAGTGTATTCATAAAGTGTCACGAAAGAGCTTGTTTGTTTATGGGAGTACTTTGCTAAATTTAGAAGTTGAACGAACATTTGCAATAATAAAGAAATTACTAAATCTTGAAAAAGATCGATTGCATTTTAGGATTATGTTTTTAGAACAAGATATTAATTGGCAATATAAGAATATATCTTTAAATGTAAGGCCAGATAGAATTGATCTCTTATCAGAAGATACGATATTAATCATAGATTATAAGACAGGTAATTCAATCTTTTTCCCAGAAAAAGATTGGGTTCGAGTAAGGCCTATAAATTTGCAACTTCCTATATATTCACTAGCTTGTCTTAATACATTACATTTAGATACTCAAGGGTTAGCTATTTATTTTATAAATGCTAAAGAATTATCTATTAAGGGTTTATCTATTAAAAATATTGGGTTGCCAGGGATTACTTTACTTAATGATGTTCTATGGAATGATGTGATTACTAAACTATATAATAAAATTACTTTTATTTTAGATGAATATATAAATGGAATTGCTGATAACCACTATTTTTCTGAGGAAGACCTAAGATTTTGTGATGTCATGCCTTTTTTACGTTTAAATCTTGATGAGTAGTATATATGTCTGAAAATATAAAAGATTTTAAAGTTAGGGAAGAGGCTTTAAATATTCACGAGTCTTTCATCGTGCAGGCTCCTGCTGGATCAGGTAAGACAGAGCTTTTAACAAATCGTTTTTTATCATTATTATCAAATGTTGTTGCTCCAGAAGAAATTGTGGCTATTACATTTACACGTAAAGCAGCTAATGAAATGAGGCGTCGCATTATAGATAGATTACAAATAGCTAGAGACACAGAAATTTATAATGATGATTCTTCTAGCTTAAAATTATCTAGAGAAGTTTTGAAAAAGGACTCTTTGTTTGGGTGGAATATTTTGCAGCATCCAGCAAGGTTAATGATAAAAACATTTGATTCTTTTTGTGCTCAAATTGTTTCAACTTTGCCTTGGTTGTCAAGAATGGGTGGAGTGCCAATCATTTCTAATGATGTGCAGTTTCATTATGATTCTGCTGCTAAATCAACAATAGACCTAATAGATAAATTTGATGAGGTCAAAAACTTATTGTTAAATCTAGATTTAGATATAAATTTTGCTACAAGACTTATATCAGATATGCTAAAAAAACGAGACCAGTGGTTACCAATTTTGCGATATGGTCTTGATAAAGAATTGATAGAAAGAAATTTAAGATTGACAATAGAAAATGATATCTCCAGATTATTGAAAGAAATGCCTGAAAATTGGCAAAATTCTATACAGGAACCCATAAGAATAGCTGCAAAAAATTTGCATAAAATTAATCCAAATAATGTTTTAGAGCCATTGTTGGATTGGGAATATCCTATTAGTAATAAAATTAGTGATTTACGAAAATGGAAGGCTATTGCATCTTTATTTTTAACAGCAAAAAAAACATTACGTAGTGTCAAATCTTTTAATAAGAGTCTTGGTTTTGAGCCCGGATCTTCTTACAAACAAATTTTAATAAATTGGTTGAATTCAATCGATCCAAATTCTTCTTGGGTTTCTCATCTTGCTATGATTAGTTATGCTCCTGATCCTTATTTTACCGATAAACAATGGAGCGATTTAACAATTCAATTAAAAACTTTATCTTTGTCTGTTGCGAATCTTATATTACGGTTTAATAATCTCTCCGAAGTAGATTTTATAGAAATAACACAGAGAGCCTCGATAGCTTTAGGTAGTGATGATTATCCGAATGATCTTTTATTAAAATTAGATAATAAAATTAATCATATACTGATAGATGAGTTTCAAGATACCAGTAGAGTTCATTTTGATATTTTAAAAAAAATAATTTCTGGTTGGCAAAATAATGACGGAAGAACATTATTTCTGGTAGGTGATCCAATGCAATCAATTTATAGCTTTAGAAAAGCTGAAGTTGGTCTTTTTTTACATGTTATAGAATATGGTGTTGGTTGTATTAAACCTAAACATTTAAAGCTTGTAAATAACTTTCGTTCACATCCGACAATTGTTAATTGGATCAATAGAGTTTTTAAAGAAATTTTCCCTAATAAAAATGATGAGGATCTAGGAGCTGTATCTTATACAGATTCAGCCACTTCTCTTCATGATGCACCAGATTCATCTATTAAATTTTATTGTGTTAAAGGAGTAGAAAATAGAGATACTAGGTTAGCGCAGACAACAATAAACATTATCAAAGAAATAATTAATAACTATGGTGTTAATCATACTATTGCAGTATTAGTGAGATCTCGTAGTAATATTAATTATCTAACTTCTTTAATGAGTCAGAATGGCATTGGATTCAGGTCTGTGGATATAGTACCATTATCTAATAAGCCAGTTGTATCTGATTTGTTGCAGCTTATAAGAGCTCTAAAACATCCAGGTGATAGACTTGCCTGGTTGTCAATACTAAGGTCTCCTTTTTTTGGTTTAACATTAGATAGTATGCATAAGTTATTTGGTGCTGATCATAGGACACCGATTCCTTTTATATTAAATAATTTTTTTGGAGAAAATGATTCAGAATTTGAATTGAAAACACAATGTCTTCTTAAGTTTGGGCTAACTGATTTAGATTGTATGCGATTATTTAGATTGAAAGATTTATTATGTTCTTATAGTTATTTTCATAATATGTCATCGGCATTATTTATACAATCTTTGTGGAATAATTTAGGAGGGTCAAGTGTTTATAGTGATAAAGATGCATCAAGTGATGCAGAGCTTGTTTTTGATTTAATAGATGAAGTTTTTCCTTATGGTGAAATAGATATAGAACAGCTGGAACGCAAAGTTAGTAATTTGTATGCCTCATCTAATAATGGATGTAAAGATGCGGTTGTTGATATTATGACTATTCATAAAGCAAAAGGCTTGGAGTTCGATACAGTTTTGTTATATGGCTTGCATCAATCTGCGAAAAGTGATAAAGAGCCTTTAATAAGATTTGAGTCGAATTCAAGTGGAGTGTTATTTTCTCCAGCAAAACCTAAGACGGATCTTGAACTTGATGAAATGTCTAGTTATTTGAAGCACCGTAGTAAGGTTAGGATTTCATATGAATTAGATCGTTTGCTTTATGTCGCTGCTACTAGATCAAAAAAAAATTTGTACTTAATTTTTAACATTGTGGTAGATGATAATGGAAAAATTATACCTCCTGTTTCAGATAGTTTATTAAGTAGATTATGGAATAAAATTGATATGCATAATACTATTATGACTAATGATATTATAGATGATAGCCAAAATTTATTTGTTTCAAAAAATAAATTATTACATAGAGTTTCTATAGAGGGAATTTCTATATTGAATCAAGATAGAAAAGATTTATTTTTTGAATATAATGATGCAGCATATAGTAAAGAATGGAGCCGTAAATATGATTACAGTCCTATTTTAGGAACAGTTATGCATTTTTGGTTGCATAGGATTGGAAGTGATGGCTTGAATTCATGGAATATTGTTAAATTAAAATCTTATAGAGAATTTATACATAGACAGTTAATAAGGAGCGGTATCCCGTATGCTAAGGCTGATGGATATACATGTATAGTTCTCCATGCTTTAGAGAATACAATGACAGATGATAGGGGTATATGGTTGTTATCAAATCATAATAACTCACATAGAGAGTGGTCTTTGGTAGATAGCAATGGAATAATTTCAATTTTAGATCTTGCAATAGATCTAGGAGATAAATGGTTAATTGTTGATTATAAACTATCAGATATAAAAGAAAATGAGACATATAATGGTTTTGTTAATAGAATAAAACAAACTTATACATCCCAGTTAATAAGGTATTGTAAAGCATTAGATAAGTTTGATGGTAGAAAATCTTATGCAGCTATATATTGCCCATTACCTAGAATATGGATTGAATGTAGCTAGATTTTGTTACTTTTTATTACTATTTTATAGCTAATAATTTTGGTTGAACATTTTATTATGTTAAAATTTAGTTGGGCGGTATCATCGTTGCATGATGATGTAGTAAAATTGGTCAGATTGGGAACAAAGCAGCCATAGCTACAGATATTTCAGTGCAAAAGATTTTACCGCCTTATTTTCTTAATTTAATTAGGCATTAGTATTTGATGAGTTATTTAGTTTTAGCTAGAAAATGGCGACCTAAGTCTTTTGATGAGGTTGTTGGACAGGATCATGTTGTAAAAGCTTTAGTAAATTCACTTAATTCTCAGCGTTTGCATCATGCTTGGTTATTTTCAGGGATAAGAGGAGTAGGAAAAACTTCTTTAGCTAGAATATTAGCGAAATCATTAAATTGTGAAAAAGGCATTACATCAAAACCATGTAATAAGTGTTCTTCTTGTAATGAAATTGATTCAGGTGGATCAATAGACTATGTAGAGTTAGATGCTGCTTCTAATAGAGGAGTAGATGAAATGTCTAATCTTCTTGCTCAAGCGAACTATACCCCTGTTGTTGGTAGGTTCAAAGTGTTCCTAGTTGATGAAGTGCATATGCTTACTAACCATGCTTTTAATTCTATATTAAAAACATTAGAAGAACCGCCAGATCATGTGAAATTTATTTTTGCAACAACTGATCTTCATAAGATTCCAATAACAGTGCTTTCTCGTTGTTTATGCTTTAATTTGAGAAAGATGTCAGATAATTATGTAATAAAACAATTGTCGATAATATTATCAAATGAAAAAATATCGGTCGACGCTGCATCATTAGCAATGATCGCGAGGTTAGCGAAAGGTTCTATGCGAGATGCGTTGTCGTTAACTGATCAAGCTATATCTTATGGAGATGGTGTAATCAATATAGTTGCTTTAAGAGAAATGTTCGGTATGGTGGATTCAGCAAAGGTTATTCATCTTTTGCAATCTATTTTATCTAATGATGTGAAGTCATTAATAAATATAGCTGATAATGTAATTGATAGTGGCTTTTCATATGAAATTTTTTTGTCAGATTTAGCAATTTTGTTATCTAAGGTTGCTATTGTGCAACATTTTTCAGAGTCAGAAATTAATGATCAAGATTTAATTTCTTTTAAAGATAATATTCCTCCAGATTTGATTCAACTATTATATACAGTAGTAAATCATAGTTTTCAAGAATTGACACAATCTCCAGATCAATATGCTGGTTTCTTGATGATTTGTTTTAGATTGTTATCTTTAGCATCACAATTTAGTGAAAGTTTTATTAATGAATCATTACCAGAATCGAATAAAAAGGGTGAAATTTATAACAACTCTAGACAAGAATCTTCTAATGATATTTCTATTAATAATCAGAATGATTTGTCTTCATTGAAAAATATTACGGATCTTCAGATTGTTGAAGATAAAAATTCCAGAAAATTAGAAAAAAGAAATATAAATGTTGATTTAACATCATTTACTAATAATGACTGGTTAGATCTTGTTCCTACTTTATCTCTTCATGGTTTTGCTCTTGAGTTGGCTAGACAAAGCGAATTTGTAAAGGCATTTGATAATAATTTTAAAATTAGAGTTTCTATTCCTACATTAGCTAGCCATGAAAATAAATTACGTTTACAGGCAGTTTTAAGTGAATATTTTGATATGTCTATCAAATTAGATATATTGGTTGGTAATACTGGAAATGAAACAGTACATGCTTACTCTCAGGCAAAACAGCTTTATAAAAAAAAACAACTAGAACAACTTGTTAATAATGACTCTTTTGTAAACGAAATAGTTACAACTTTGGATGGTGACATTATTGTTGATTCTATTTCTAAGTTAGATTAACGTTTTTATAATGACAATATTAAATATTAACATGTCAATTTTAAGGTCTATATATTATGAAAAATCAAATTGCAGGATTGATGCGACAGGCACAGCAAGTACAAGAAAATATGAAAAAAGTGCAAGATTCTTTAGCTGAGATAGAAGTTGAAGGATCTTCTGGTGGTGGGTTGGTAACTATTTGTATGACTTGTAAATATGATGTTAAGAAAATTAAAATAGATCCAATTTTGTTGTCTGAAGATAAAGATATGCTCGAAGATTTGTTAGCAGCTGCTTTTAATGATGCTGTACGTAAAGCAGAGCAATTATCGCAAGAAAAAGTTTCTGCTATTACTGCAGGTTTTCCAATGCCAGCTGGTATGAAATTTCCTTTTTAGGATAATTATTTATTAAATAGTCGTATTGGTTTATGAGATATATTTATGGAAGAGCATCAAACAAGTGAACCTGAGCCTTTAATTAATCTAATTAAGGCTTTAAAACGGCTTCCTGGAATAGGAATCAGGTCAGCAAGGAGAATAGCTTACCATTTGATGCAATATGACTTAAAAGGTGCAAATTTACTGAGTATTGCTTTGTCAGAAGCTGCTAGTAATTTACAGCATTGTGTTAGTTGTAATAGTTTTTCTGAAACAGACTTATGTGTTACATGTTCTAGTTCTTTCAGAGATAAAAGTTTATTGTGTATAGTTGAAACTCCGTCTGATCTTATAAATCTAGAAGCAAGTCATGGTTATAAGGGTTTATATTATGTGCTAATGGGTAGAATATCGCCATTGGATGGTATTGGTCCAAAAGAATTAAATTTTCATAAAATTTCTGAAAGAATAAATAAAGGTGGCATAGAAGAAGTTATCATTGCTACTGGATTTACTGCTGAAGGTGAAACCACAGCACAGTTTTTAATTGATATGTTGCTACCTTTTGGTGTCAAGACTAGTCGTTTGGCAAGAGGAGTTCCTGCAGGTAGCGAATTGGAATACATAGATGCAGGAACTATAGCTTGGGCCTTAATGGATCGTAAATCTAATTTATAAATATCTTTTTATTGCAAATTTTTTTGAATTATTTCTTCAAGAGAAAGAACATCTTTGATAAAGATTCTTATTCCTTCTGATAGTTTCTCGGAGGCCATTTGATCTTCATTAATCATCGATCTAAATTCAATTTCAGAAATATATTTTGTATTGAGTGGTTTGATAAGATTATCTGATTTTAGCTGAGGAATAGTATTTCCTGGAGTATTTTCTAATTTTGTAATCAATTCTGGACTTATTGTTAAGAGATCACAACCAGATAAAGCTAAAATTTGATGGATATTTCTAAAACTTGCACCCATTATTTCTGTTTTGATTCCTAGAGATTTATAATAATTATAAATTGTTACAACTGATTTTACTCCAGGATCATTTTGGCCCTGATTTTTTTCTTCATTCCAATTAGATCCAGTATGGTTCTTATACCAATCATAAATCCTACCAACAAAAGGAGATATTAATGTTACTTTTGCTTGTGCACATGCTATTGCTTGTGTTAAAGAAAAAAGTAGCGTTAAATTGCAATGTATGCCTTCTAATTCAAGAATTTCTGCTGCTTTAATACCTTCCCATGTTGCGGCAATTTTTATTAAAACTCTTTCTTTTTTAATACCTGCTTTTTCATATAGATTAATCAAGTAACGAGCTTTTTCTATGGTTGCTTTTGTATTGAAAGATAGTCTTGCATCCACTTCTGTAGATACTCTTCCAGGTATTATTTTTAATATTTCTCTACCAAAAGATACAGTTATGTTGTCAGCTATCTCGGATAAAGACATATGTTTACAATGTTTAATTGTATTTACTAGGACATGATTATATTCTTCTTTTTTTATTGCTTTTAATATTAATGAAGGATTTGTTGTTGCATCAATTGGTTTCAAAGTTTTTATTTCTTCAAAGTTTCCTGTGTCAGCAACAACTACAGTATATTTTCTTAGTGATTCTAGTTGATTATGCATGATAATAAATTTCAAAAAGTAGTTTTTAAATTAAAATTAGAATAATATATAAAGAGATGTTAAAAATTATGTTGTTTTTATAAATATTAAGTGAATGTACAACAGTAATAGCTGATTGTCGATACTAAAAATACTAGGGTTTATCGTGTTTTCTCAACTTTTTAAATATAGAAGTAAGTTTTCACCAGCAATATTGGCTTTATCTTGTGGTGAAGTTTTTAAAGGTATATCTATAGGAGCTCCTGGATATGCAGTTGCAGAAGTTGTTTTTAATACATCTATGACTGGTTATCAAGAGATTCTTACAGATCCTAGCTATAAGGGCCAAATAGTCACTTTAACTTATCCTCACATAGGGAATACTGGAGTTAATAATGAAGATGTTGAATCAAGTCAAATACATGTTTCAGGTTTGATCATACGTAGTTGCCTTAATAGAGTTTCTAACTTTCGATCTAAGCAGTCGTTGCCTGACTATTTGAAAAACAATGGAATTGTTGCTATTTCAGATATTGATACTAGAAAATTAACTCGTATTCTGCGAGATGGAGGTTCTCAGGGTTCATGTATTCTTGTTGGGGATGATGTTGATAAAGCTATCAAATTAGCTAAAAGCTTTTCTGGTATGGAAGGCCAAGACTTGGCTAAAACTGTCTCTAGAAAAACAAAAGAGTCGTGGAATGAAAGTGTTTGGCAGTTAGGAAAAGGTTTTTCTAATATTAGCCAATCAAAATTTCGAATTGTTGCTTATGATTTTGGGGTTAAAAGCAACATTTTAAGACTTTTGGTAGATCGTGGTTGTGATGTTACTATAGTTCCAGCACAAACTAGTGCATCAGATGTCATCAATTTAAACCCAGATGGAATATTCTTATCAAATGGGCCAGGTGATCCAGAGCCTTGTGATTATGCAATAGAGTCAATCAAAGTATTTCTAGACAAAAAGATACCAGTATTTGGTATTTGTTTAGGGCATCAATTAATGGCATTGGCTTTAGGAGCGAAGACTATCAAGATGAAGACAGGGCATCATGGGGCTAACCATCCTGTCCAAGATATTCAGTCAAAGAAAGTTTTTATTACTAGTCAAAATCATGGTTTTGCTGTTGATGCTGATACATTACCAAAAAATGCTAGAGCAACTCATATTTCATTATTTGACGGATCTTTGCAGGGCTTTGAGTTACTAGATCGTCCTGCATTTTGTTTCCAAGGTCATCCAGAGGCTAGTCCTGGACCTGTAGATATTGCTATTTTATTTGATAAATTTATTACTCTAATGTCCTCAAGAAAATAAAGGTTGTAAAATGCCAAAGCGTAAAGACCTAAAAAGCATTCTTATTATTGGAGCTGGCCCTATAGTTATAGGACAAGCTTGTGAATTTGATTATTCTGGAGCGCAAGCTTGTAAAGCGCTTAAAGCTGAAGGATTTCGTACTATTTTAGTTAATAGTAATCCTGCCACTATTATGACAGATCCAGAGACTGCTGATGTAACTTATATAGAACCTATAAATTTTCAAGCTCTAGAAAAAATTATAGAAAAAGAAAGACCTGATGCTTTGCTACCTACTATGGGTGGTCAGACAGCATTGAATTGTGCTTTAGATTTAGCGCATCATGGTATTTTAGATAAATACAATGTTGAGTTAATTGGAGCAAATGCTGCTGCAATTGAAAAAGCTGAAGATCGTCAAAAATTTAAGCAAGCCATGACAAATATAGGGTTAGAATCTGCTAAATCAGGTATGGCCCATAGTATGGAAGAGGCTTGGAATATTCAACGCAATATTGCCTCATCAGGTACTTCTGCTTTTCCTGTTGTAATACGTCCTAGTTTTACAATGGGAGGTTCAGGAGGTGGTATTGCTTACAATGCAGAAGAATTTGAAGATATTTGTCTTAGAGGTCTAGAAGCTTCTCCTACGAATGAACTTTTAATAGAAGAATCTTTGCTTGGTTGGAAAGAATTTGAAATGGAGGTAATTCGTGATAAGGCAGATAATTGTATAATAGTATGTTCCATAGAAAATTTGGACCCAATGGGTGTTCATACTGGTGATTCTATTACAGTGGCTCCTGCACAGACGTTGACAGATAAAGAATACCAAATTATGAGGAGTGCTTCTATCGCGGTTTTGCGTGAAATAGGAGTGGATACAGGTGGATCTAATGTGCAATTCGCTGTAAACCCTAAGAATGGTCGGATGGTTGTTATAGAAATGAATCCTAGAGTTTCAAGATCATCTGCTTTGGCTTCGAAGGCAACAGGTTTCCCTATAGCTAAAATCGCTGCATTGCTAGCTGTTGGGTATACTCTTGATGAGTTGAAGAATGATATAACTGGTGGTTTAACTCCAGCTGCATTCGAGCCTTCTATTGATTATGTTGTAACAAAGGTTCCACGATTTGCTTTTGAGAAGTTTCCAACAGCTAATTCCAGATTGACAACACAGATGAAGTCAGTTGGTGAAGTTATGGCGATTGGTAGAACTTTTCAGGAATCATTCCAAAAAGCTCTTAGAGGTTTAGAGGTTGGTGTAGATGGTCTGAATCAGAAAACAGTCGATTGTGAAACCTTACAAGTAGAACTTGGAGAGCCTGGTCCTGAAAGGATATGGTATGTTGCTGATGCTTTCGCTCAAAAATGGACAGTAGATGAAGTACATAATATCACGAAGATAGATCCATGGTTTTTAGATCAAATAAAAGAAATAGTGGATATAGAACTATCACTAGAAAATTATAATCTAGCTGATTTAGATTATAATACTTTATTTGAATTAAAAAGGCGTGGTTTTTCTGATTCTCGTATAGGTTACTTACTAGATTCATCTGAGTATGAAATAAGAAAATTACGTCATGAATTAGGAATTATTCCTGTATATAAAAGAGTTGATACATGTGCCTCTGAGTTTTCTACAAATACAGCCTACATGTATTCTACTTATGAAGACGAATGTGAATCTAATCCTTCAGTTGATAAACAAAAAGTTATCATTTTAGGAGGTGGTCCTAATAGAATCGGTCAAGGTATTGAATTTGATTATTGTTGTGTACATGCTTCTCTTGCTTTAAGAGAAGATGGTTATGAAACAATAATGATTAATTGTAACCCTGAGACTGTTTCTACAGATTATGACATTTCTGATAGGCTATATTTTGAGCCTTTGACATTAGAAAATGTGTTAGAGATTGTTAGTAAAGAAAATCCTATTGGTGTAATAGTTCATTATGGTGGGCAAACTCCATTAAAATTAGCGAAAGCTTTAGAAGCTAATGGTGTTCCAATAATTGGCACAAGTCCAGAATCTATTGATATAGCAGAAGATAGGGAAAGATTTCAAAAATTGTTAAATAAAATTAACTTAAGGCAACCTCCAAATCGTACTGCTAGAACCGAATCTGAGGCTATAGCTTTAGCTGTAGAAATAGGTTATCCATTAGTTGTTCGTCCTAGTTATGTTCTAGGAGGAAGAGCTATGGAAATTGTGCATGAGCAAAATGATCTTGAGAGATATATGAGAGACGCAGTAAAAGTCAGTAATGATTCTCCAGTATTATTAGATAGGTTTTTAAATCATGCTACAGAAGTAGATGTAGATTGTTTATCTGATGGATCTAATTTTTTTATAGCCGGGGTAATGGAGCATATAGAACAAGCAGGTGTTCATTCTGGTGACTCTGCATGTAGTTTACCTCCTTATTCTCTTTCAGAAGAAATAATTTCTGAGATAAAAGCTCAAACTGGATTAATAGCTAAATCTTTAAATGTTAAAGGATTAATGAATATTCAGTTTGCAGTACAAGATGGTGATGTCTATGTATTAGAAGTAAATCCTAGAGCTTCTCGTACAGTTCCTTATGTATCAAAGTCTACTGGGTTACAATTAGCTAAAGTGGCCGCTAGAGTAAAAGTTGGTAAGAGCTTAGTGGATCAGAATGTTTTAAATGAAATTAGTCCTGATTATTTTTCTGTAAAAGAAGCGGTTTTCCCATTTGCTAAGTTTCCTGGAGTAGATACTATTCTTGGTCCTGAGATGAAGTCAACAGGTGAAGTTATGGGTGTTGGCAAAACATTTGGCGAGGCTTATGTAAAAGCTCAGTTAGGAGCTGGGGTAAAATTACCTAATTCTGGTAGTGCATTTATTAGTGTTAGAGATCAGGATAAAAATATAGTTGTTGAAATCGCTAAGGGTTTATATCAGCTTGGTTTTCAGCTATTAGCTTCTAAGGGTACTGCTCAAAAAATAATTGATGCTGGCCTACCTGTCAAAATCGTAAATAAGGTTAATGAGGGTCGTCCTCATATTGTAGATATGATTAGAAATGGTGAGATTTCTTTAGTTGTTAATACAGTAGAAGAAAGGAGAAATGCTATTGCCGATTCTAGAATGATTCGTATTCAGTCGTTAGCTAATAGAGTTACATGTTTCACAACGGTATCTGGAGCTAGAGCAGCTGTTCAGGGTATGCATTACCTAAGAGGTTCTTCAGGAATGCAAGTTTATTCTTTACAAGAATTACACGCTTCTTTGCTAAAATAGCTATATTTCATATGGACCTATTGTAAACAATTTATTGCAATAATATTTAAAATTGTAGATAATAGTAGGCAAAACCCCGGTTCTTATATGAATCGGGGTTTTGTATTTATGATGATTTATGTTCATAAGTTAATAATTTTATAGGAAAATATATATGTCTACGATTCCTCTTACAGTGAAAGGGGCAGAATCTTTGCGTAAAGAATTACATAAATTGAAAACAGAGGAAAGGCCATCAGTAATTAACGCAATAGCTGAGGCTCGTTCACATGGAGATCTTTCAGAGAATGCAGAATACGATGCAGCTCGTGAACGTCAAGGTTTTATTGAAAGTCGTATTGCTAATTTAGAATCAATTATTTCGAATGCTCAAATCATTGATCCTACAAGCATTATATCAGAAGGAAGAGTGGTTTTTGGAGCTACTGTTTGTATCGAAGATACGGCTTCTCATAAAAGACATTCTTATCAAATAGTTGGTGATGCTGAAGCTGATATTAAATTAAATTTAATATCTATTTCTAGCCCAATGGCTAGAGCAATGATAGGTAAAGAAGAAGGAGACATAATCTATGTAAAAGCGCCATCTGGAGATTATGAATATGAGATTATAGAAATCAATTATGTTTAGATATAAATTTTTCTTGCAAATAAAATTTATATCTAATTTTGAGGCAAAAGTATATTTCTAGTTTTAGAAATTTTTTTGCCATATTTTATATGGAAGATTGTTCTTTTAAGTTATTTTTTTTATAAATAACACAAGTTTTTCCTACTTGTTGAATTAGTTGGCATTGAATATTTTTGCATATGGCATCTATAATTTGGAGCCGTTCTGGTTTTTCTTTCCCATGTATTTTTAATTTTATAAGCTCATGTGCTTTGATTGTAGAGTTAATTTCTTTCAGAACTTCTTGTGTAATTCCTTTGTATCCTATTATTACTGTAGGTTTTAATTTATGGGCAAGATTATTTAATTTGGTTTGTTGAATGTTAATGGAATTTTTATTCATATATGTTTGAGGTCTTATAAAATAATGTCAAAATATAAATCATCTAAGAAATGGGTAAAAGAGCATATTGCAGATCCTTATGTAAAGCTTGCACAAAAATTTGATTATCGAGCACGTTCAGCATTCAAACTAATCGAGATAATAGAAATACTAAAAATAAATTTTGCAAGTAATAAGGTAGTAGTAGATTTAGGCTCTTCTCCAGGCAGTTGGTCTCAGGTAATGCGTAACAAGATGATTCTACCAAATGGTAACATAAATGGAAGAATTATTGCATTAGATATATTGGCAATGGATCCGATTCCTGGTGTTGATTTTGTACAAGGAGATTTTAGAGATATAAAAATCCAAGAAATATTAAAAAATACTTTATATAATCAATTGGTGGATATTGTAATTTCTGATATGGCCCCCAATTTAACAGGTATTGCTAGTGCAGATAGTGCAAGAATTCAAGATATTTGTGAATTGGCTATGAGTTTTTCTTTGGATAATTTAAAAAGTAATGGTCTTATGATAGTCAAAACTTTTCATGGTTCTGGTTTTTCACAAATTGTGTCTTTATACAAGAAGTTTTTTAAAAAAGTTATGGAGTTTAAACCTAAAGCTTCTCGTGATAAGTCATCAGAAACTTTTTTAATAGCACAAAATCTCAAGTAAGCAGATTAATTATTTAAAAAAAACATTAATTTTTAATTAAAACCATTATTCCTATATGTTTTGAATGATATAATCATAACTAGTATAATATATCTGATATGTTTGTTTCTTAATTTTTAGAATTTTTATTTTATATTGAATCTCTCTTAAGAGGTTTAATGTAGCTAATTTTGTAATTGTAAGCAGGAGTTCTACTTTGAATAGTTCTTTTTCAAAAGTTACAGTATGGATAGGAATAGCCCTAGTACTTTTTACTGTATTTAAACATTTTGACGGACGTAGTAGGTTTCAAGAGAACTATACCTATACTCATTTTATGGATGATGTTCGTTCAGGACATATTAAAAAAGTCGAAGTACAAGGAGATATTTTACGTGTGTTGTCTGACAATGGAAGAATATACTCTCTAGTATCTCCTGGAGATTTATGGATGGTCTCTGATTTATTGAAAAATAATGTTCAGGTTGTGGCTAAACCTAGAGAAGAACCTTCATTTCTAGTAAGTGTTTTTGTTTCATGGTTTCCTATGCTTTTATTGATAGGTATTTGGGTATTTTTTATGAGACAAATGCAAGGTGGTGGTAAGGGAGGGGCTTTTAGTTTTGGTAAATCTAGAGCAAAAATGCTAGACGATTCTAATAATAATACTACATTTGCTGATGTGGCTGGATGTGATGAAGCAAAGGAAGAGGTTCAGGAATTAGTTGATTTTTTAAAAGAACCAACTAAGTTTCAAGTTTTAGGAGGACGTATTCCTAAAGGTGTTTTAATGGTTGGTTCTCCTGGAACTGGAAAAACATTATTGGCTAGAGCGATAGCAGGTGAAGCTAAGGTTCCGTTTTTTAGTATTTCTGGATCAGATTTTGTCGAAATGTTTGTTGGTGTTGGTGCTTCTCGTGTAAGAGATATGTTTGAAAATGCGAAAAAGCATGCTCCATGCATAATTTTTATTGATGAAATAGATGCAGTAGGCAGACAACGAGGTGCAGGTGTAGGTGGTGGTAATGATGAAAGAGAACAAACTCTTAACCAAATGTTGGTTGAAATGGATGGATTTGAAACAGGTCAAGGTGTTGTGGTTGTCGCTGCAACTAATAGACCTGATGTTTTAGATCCAGCACTACTTAGACCTGGTCGTTTTGATAGACAGGTAGTTGTTCCTTTGCCTGATATTAGAGGTAGAGAGCAAATATTAAATGTACATATGAAACAAGTTCCTTTATCTGATGATGTAGATTCTTCTATTATAGCTCGTGGAACACCAGGTTTTTCGGGCGCTGATTTAGCTAATTTAGTTAATGAGGCAGCTTTATTTGCAGCTAGAAGAAATGCAAAAAAAGTAGAAATGCAGGATTTTGAAAAAGCCAAAGATAAAATAATTATGGGTTCAGAAAGAAAATCTATTGTTATGCCAGAAGATGAACGTCGCAATACTGCTTATCATGAATCTGGTCATGCTGTTGTAGCAAAATTTTTGCCAAAAACAGATCCCGTCCATAAAGTTACCATCATTCCTAGAGGTCTAGCTTTAGGAGTAACTATGCAATTGCCAGAGCAAGATCGTTATAGTATGGATAAAAATCGTTTGTTGAATATGATTTCAGTATTATTTGGTGGTCGTATTGCTGAGGAAGTATTCATGAATCAAATGACTACAGGAGCATCTAATGATTTTGAAAGAGCCACCTCTATTGCCAGAGATATTGTTACTAGATATGGAATGTCTAAAGAATTAGGCCCAATGATATATGCTGATAATGAAAATGAGGTTTTTTTAGGTCGTAGTGTTACTAAGACAATACATGTTTCTGAAGCTACTATGCAAAAAGTTGATAATGAGATTAGAAAGATTATAGATGAACAATACAATGTTGCAAGAAGTATTATAGAGTCTAATCATGATGTTGTAGAAAATATGGCTTTAGCATTGTTAGATATGGAAACAATTAATGCAGATCAGATTGATGCGATTGTTTCTAGAAAGGTAACCAAGAATGATAGTGGCAAGATTGTATTTATTGATTCTAGTAAAGATAATTCTTGATGTTTTTTATTAATCTATAGTTTTTAGTTTATTTTTATGAGCTTGACTGATAAAAAAATTAGGTGCGGGCGTTTTATTATTGATTATTCAAATCCTGTTGTTATGGGTATCTTAAATGTTACCCCTGATTCTTTTTCTGATGCTGGTAAATATTACTCGTATAAAAATGCTATATCTCATGCTGAAAAAATGATTGATGAAGGGGTAGATATAATAGATATAGGAGCTGAATCGACAAGGCCTGGTTCTTTGCCAGTGCCAAAAGATGAGGAACTAAGACGTTTATTGCCTGTAATTAAGTGTTTGTTGAAATATAATATTCCTTTGTCTATAGATACTTATAAACCAGAAGTTATGCAAGTTGTCTTGGATGAAGGAGTGGATTTAATAAATGACGTATATGGTTTTTGTTCATCCAAGGCTATGGATGTAGTTTCATCTTATGATTGTGGCCTTTGTGTAATGCATATGAAAGGAGATCCTTTTAATATGCAGGACAATCTTCTCAACATTGATATCGTTAGTCATATTTATAACTTTTTTAATAGAATTATTGATAAATTCATTAGTAAAAAAATAAGTTTGGATAGAATAATATTAGATCCAGGCATAGGATTTGGTAAAGATTTTTATCAAAATCTTATCTTGATAAAACAACTAGAGAACGTTCGTTATAATAGTTTACCTATTTTGGTAGGTTTGTCGAGAAAATCATTTATAGGTAGTATTACAGGTCATGACTCATCAAATCGTTTAATCGGTAGTATATCAGCTATGTTAGCATCTATTGTATATGGGGCGAATTTCGTGAGAGTTCATGATGTTGCTGCAACTAGAGAAGCTATTAAAGTGTGGCAAGCTATAAATCAGAGTTCTTGATTTATGTATAAAAATAAATATTTTGGTACAGATGGAATCAGAGGCCTAGTCGGTGGTTCATTGATAAATATTGAGTTTGCTTTTAAACTAGGTTTTGCTGCTGGTATCGTTTTTGCTGATAGGTACAATAATTGTAATAAGGCAGTTGTTATTACTAGAGATACTAGATCTTCTAGTAATATGTTGGAATCTGCTATACAAACTGGTTTTTTAGCTTCAGGTATAGATGTTCTGGTAGCAGATTCAGATCCTATGCCTACTTCTTCTGTATCTTTTCTTGTAAAGTCTTTAAATGTTTTAGCTGGTGTTGTTGTCAGTGCTTCCCATAACCCATATTATTATAATGGATTTAAATTTTTTTCCTATGATGGTTTTAAAATTTCGGAAGAAATAGAGATAGAAATAGAGCGTAGAATAGATGAATGTAAACCAGAACTTAATCAGAATAATAAATTTGGACAATTGAGATTTCTAAAAACTTCTGTAGATCAGTATATTCAATTTTGCCAAGCAAGTTTTCCTGATAATCTAAGTCTTAGAGGATTGAAGATTGTTGTTGATGCTGCAAATGGTTCTGCTTATAAGATAGCGCCAACTATATTTAAAAGTCTTGGTGCTGAAGTTTATTCGGTAGGAGTAGCTCCTAATGGTTTTAATATAAATGATGGAGTAGGCTCTTTATCTACACAACTTCTATCAGATACAGTGATAAAAAATAAAGCAGATTTAGGGATAGCTTTAGATGGTGATTCAGATAGAGTAAAAATTTTGGATTCAAAAGGTACTGAGTTTGCTGGAGATGAACTATTGTATGTAATAGTCAAAGATCGTTTGTTTTTTAATAAAGTTGAAGGTGTAGTTGGAACTTGTATGACTAACTATGGCTTTGAATTACAGATGAAGAAATTAGGTATTGGTTTTGCTAGAGCAAATGTTGGTGATCGCAGTGTTACTGAACAGTTGAAGAAGAGAGGCTGGTTATATGGTGGGGAGAATTCTGGCCATATAGTTTGTTTGGATTGTCATACTACCGGAGATGGGATAATAGCTGCGTTGCAAGTACTGGCTGCTATAGTAAGATCACAGAAAGATTTATCGAATATACTATCCGATTTATATATGTATTCACAAAAAATTATCAATATCCCTTGGGATACTACTCTTGATTGGGAAGAACATAATTCTTTAAAATCTATTTTTGAAATAGTTAAGAAGGAATTAGATGGAAGAGGTCGAATTCTGATAAGGAAATCTGGAACAGAACCGGTTTTGCGTGTTATGGTAGAGGCTGAAGAAATGAATATTGTGGAAGAAAGTATTTCCAAAATTATTTCCTATATCTGATGCTATTTTTAGATATATTCTGATATTAATAATTTTAAATATTATTGTTTAAAGTTTATCAAACGAGCTATACTCGTAAAATTAATCGTAATGATTGTTCTGTAAGAAATATATGCTAAATTCTTTTTCTAAAGATTCTTTATTTTTGAATAGAGATCTATCATTTTTAAAATTTAATTCACGTGTTCTTCATCTTGCAGAAAGCTCAAGTTACCCTCTTCTAGAACGTTTGAAATATGTTTGTATAGTCAGTCTAAATTTGGATGAGTTTTTTGAGATAAGGATAGCCTCATTAAAGGAGCAGCAAAGATTACATTCAGATTTGGATAGTAGTGATGGACTAATGTTATTTGAAGATTTTTTTAGAATACAGCAAGAAATTCATTCTATAGTAGATAAACAATATGATATTCTTCAAAATTATATTGTGCCTGAATTATTATTAAATGATGTCTCTATTCCGTATATTTTTGATTGGAATGAAGATCAAAGAAAATGGGCAAAAGAAGTTTTTATTAAAGAAGTAATGCCTTTATTAACTCCAATAGGTTTGGATCCTGCTCATCCTTTTCCTATGGTTTATAATAAAAGTCTTAATTTTATAGTTTCATTATCAGGGATAGATGCATTTGGTAGGCAAGCTTCTATCGCTATTGTACAAATGCCAAAAGCATTGCCAAGATTAATAAAAATGCCTATAACTATATCTAATTATAAATATAGTTATGTGATGCTGACATCTTTATTGAAAGCGTTTATAGGGGAGTTATTTCCAGGATTGGTAATTAATGGTTGTTACCAATGGAGGGTCACAAGAAATAGTAATTTGTTTGTTGATGAAGAAGAAGTGACTAATCTAAGATTAGCATTACAAGGTGAGTTATCTCAAAGACATTTTGGAGCTGCAGTAAGGTTAGAAATAGATGAGTCAACTCCTGATTTTTTAAAATCTTTTTTACAAAAAGAATTCTCTTTATCTTCATACGACCTTTATAAAGTGAAAGGACCAGTTAATATTTCTAGACTTATTCAAATTTGTAGTATAAAAGAACTACAGCATTTAGCATTTAAAGCGTATGTTCCGTCTATACCTACTCCATTTCGCTTAGCAAAAGATAAACCTAATATATTATTCAATTTTTTGAAAAAACAAGATGTTTTACTTCATCATCCATATCAATCTTTTCAACCCGTTATTGATTTTTTAACAGCAGCTTCCTTAGATCCTGAAGTCGTTGCTATTAAACAAACTATCTATCGTACAGGTGAAGATTCAGAATTAATGAAAATTCTATTATTAGCTGCTCGTATGGGCAAGGAAGTAACAGTAGTGGTGGAGTTGATGGCTAGATTTGATGAGCAGACAAATATTAACTGGGCAGCTAAGTTAGAAGAGGTCGGGGCTCATGTCGTTTATGGTGTTGTTTCTTATAAAACTCATGCTAAAATGGCCCTGGTTTTACGTAGAGAAAAAGGTCTATTGAATAGATACGCTCATTTGAGCACAGGTAACTATCATCCTCATACATCTAATTCATATACAGATTTTGGTATTATTACATCTGATCCTAGATTATGTGAAGATGTTGATAAAGTTTTTTTTCAACTTACAGGACTTGGATCACGTTTGCCAATGAATTATCTTTTATGTTCTCCTTTTACTTTGCATGATGGAATTATTTCGATGATAAGAAAGGAAACTGAAATATCAAATAAAGGTAGAACAGCAAAAATAATGGCTAAAATGAATTCTTTATTGGAGCCAGAGATAATAAAAGAGCTTTATAAAGCTAGTGAATCTGGCGTTCAAATAGATTTAATTGTTAGAGGAGTATGTGCTTTAAGGTCTGGTGTTCCAGGTTTATCTGAAAATATAAGAGTTCGTTCTATTTTAGGAAGATTTTTAGAACATTCTAGGGTTTTTTATTTTTATTCAGATGGTGAGGAAAAGTTATTTTTATCATCTGCAGATTGGATGGAAAGAAATTTTTTCAGAAGAGTAGAAGTTGCATTCCCGATTATGAATGTTAGTATAAAGAAAAGGATTATAGAAGAAGCTTTTTCTTATGGATTAAAGGAGAATGAATTTGCTTGGGAGCAGTGTGATGGTGAGTATTTTAAAGTATTAAATCATGAAAATGAATTAAGCTTTAGCTCTCAAAATTATCTTATGGATATTTTTAGGTCATAAAAATATGTTTTTATAAAAAATTTGACATTTTCATTAAATATTGAGATAATTAAAATTGATGATATTTTCGGGGCGTAGCGCAGCCTGGTAGCGCATCTGCTTTGGGAGCAGAGGGTCGTGAGTTCGAATCCCACCGCCCCGACCATATTTTTAATTTATTAAATCTTTAAATTTTTGGCCGTTTTTGTCTTTTTCTGAAATAATAGGATATTCATTAATTGGCCAACTAATATTTAATGTCTCATCATTCCAAACAATACATCTTTCTAAATTAGGTTGATAAAATTCAGTTGTTTTGTACAGTATTATGGCTTTTTGAGATAGAACTAAAAAGCCATGAGCAAATCCTTCTGGTATCCAAAGTTGTTCTCTGTTTGATGATTTTAATATAGTACTTTCCCATTTTCCAAATGTTGAAGACTTAGTTCTCAAATCAACTACAACATCAAATATTTTGCCATGTAGAACTTGAATAAGTTTCGCTTGTGGTCTTATAGTTTGAAAGTGTAATCCTCTTAAGACATTATGTTTTGATATCGAGCAATTATCTTGAACAAAACTATAATCTTTATTCACAAGTTTTTGAAATTTTAATGAATTAAAACTTTCAAAAAAAGATCCTCTTGTATCTCTAAAAATTTTTGGTTTTATAATTAACAAATTTTTTATAGTTAATGATTTAGTGATCATGTTTTTTACTGTATGAAACTATTTCTTCGACAGTTTCATCTAGACAATTATTAAAGATAGGTAAATGGCTTGATAATTTATTAATATTTTTATTTTCTAATAAATAAGAGTGTTTTGGTCTAAGGACTCCATTATGAAATATGCTTTTTATTGGTATTATTTTGTTGCATTTTATATTAAATAATTTTTGCTTAGCTTTTTTTAAGAAAAGAAAGGCCAAGTCGTATCTATTAATAATATTGTTAATGCTTACATTATAAATTTCTGCTCCGTTTTTTTTATATAACTTCATTATTGCATTTACAGTTATTTCTGCTATTACTTTTGCCGATAATGGTGATCCATATTGATCATTTACTACTTCTATAGATTCTTTAATTTTGGATAACTTTAAAATTTTGTTTAGGAAATTGTTACCTTTTGCAGAAAAAATCCAGCTTGTTCTAAATATTAATGAATTGCAAGAACTATTAAGGATATATAAATCAGCTGCTAGTTTTGAATGTCCATATATATTTAAAGGGTTAGTAGAATCATATTCGCTATATCTTGCATTTTTTCTACCGTCAAAAACATAGTCACTGGAAAAATGAACTAGTAAGGATTTTTTATCTTTTATATATCTAACTATGCTTTTGACAGATTCATAATTTATTTTATATACTAATTCTGCATTTTGTTCTGCTTTATCTACATCTGTATATGCTACAGCATTTATTACTATATCTGGACAGATTGTTAGAAGTTTATAATAAATAGCTTCTGTGTAGATGAAATCTATATCTTTCCTATTCCAGTAAATTAATTCTATATTATCTATATTTATGAATTTCTTAAGTAATTCTTCTCCGAGTTGTCCTTTGCTGCCAATAATTATAACTTTCATATAATTTATTTAAATATGTTTCATTTTTTTTAAGTACCAATTTACAGTTTTATATATTCCAGATTCTGTTTTCTCTATAGGTTTCCATTGCATTGTCGTTTGAATTTTTGTTGAATCAAGCGAGTATCTTGTATCATGTCCTGGACGGTCATTTATAAATCTAATATTTGTTTTATAAGATTTACAATTTTTATTAGGATATATTTTATCTAAAATTTCGCATAATAAAATAGCAAGTTCTAGATTGGTTATTTCGTTATTAGCGCCAATATTATAGCTTTCTCCAGGAATGCCATATTTGATTATTTTGATTAGTGCATTGCAATGGTCTTTTACATATAGCCAATCCCTAATTTGTTGACCATCACCATATATTGGTACAATAGTATTTTGTATTGCTGATTTAATTATTTTTGGTATAAATTTTTCTGTATGTTGATATGGTCCATAATTATTTGTGCTAATAGTTATTATTATTGGAAAGTCGTATGTTTGGAAAAAGGACTGTGCTATATGATTGGCTGATGCTTTGCTGGCTGAATATGGATTGTTTGTTTTGTATCTACTATTTTCTGTAAAAGGTTTTTCATTTTCTTTTAATGATCCATAAATTTCATCTGTAGATATTTGTATAAATCTAAATTTTTCTTTTTTATCTTGGTTAGTATTTTCCCAATAGCATTTACAAGTTTCAATGAAATTGAGAAAATCCATTATATTGTTTTGAGCGAATATTTTTGGATTTGAAATTGATGTGTCCACATGAGTTTCTGCTGCAAAATTGATGATTACATCTGGTTGATATTTGTATAGTATCTTCTTTACCAGATTAATATTACCAATATTACCTTTTATAAATTTATAGTTTTTTGTAGGAAGATTTTGTATATTGTTGGAGGCATAACTTAATTTATCTAGATTTATTATTTTGCGAGTTTTAAAATTATTTATCCATATTTTTATAAAATTAGATCCTATAAATCCAGATCCCCCTGTAATTAATATAGTCATATTATTGATATAATTTATATATTTTTTAGAGTAAATTAAAGAATTTATTTCTACAACACTATCTTTTAGTTTTTTATTTTGTTAAAATTCTAATGTTTTATCAGATTATTGTGTATAGATTAAAGAATTAGCGGTAGTAGCTCAGCAGGATAGAGCACGAGCCTTCTAAGCCCGGGGTCGGGGGTTCGAATCCCTCCTACCGCGCCATATTTTATTATAATTATAAATTAGTTGTATAGGAATAGGTTTCTATAAATTTTTTACTTATATTTTTAATTCTGATAAGTGGTATTTTTGCTATCTATTGTTTTATTCAAGTTGGAATATGCTAATATTTTACTCTTGATGCAGAGGTGGTCGTAGCTCAGTTGGTAGAGTCCCGGATTGTGATTCCGGTTGTCGTGGGTTCGAGCCCCATCGACCACCCCAATTTGTATTAGAAAATTTTGGAGCCTTTGATGATGGCAAACCATGCAAATCCTATTTTTAGTGGTAGTATTGTAGCTTTAGTTACTCCTATGTTGCCTGATGGCACTTTTGATTTTGATTCATATCGTTCTTTGATTGATTGGCATATATCTGAAGGTACTGATGCTCTCGTTGTTGTTGGTACAACTGGAGAGTCTCCTTCTGTGTCTTTTGATGAGCATGCTGAATTGATTAAAGTTGCTGTAGAGCATTCTAATGGTCGCATACCTGTAATCGCTGGAGTCGGTGCTAATTCTACAAGTGAAGCTATTTATTTAACAGAACATGCCAAAAGAGTTGGTGCTCATGCTGGTTTATCGGTTGTTCCTTATTACAATAAACCTTCTCAAGAAGGAATATATAGACATTTTAAGATGATCGCAGAGTCTGTCGATTTACCTATTATTTTATATAATGTACCAGGAAGAACTGTAGCTGATATTAGCAATGAGACTGTTGTTAGATTATCTGAAATACCAGGTATTATTGGATTGAAAGATGCAACTGGGGATATAGCTAGGGGAGTGTTGTTGTTAAGAGAAATCCCTGATGGTTTTCAAGTTTTTAGTGGAGATGATCCTACTGCGGCGGCATTTATTATGTTAGGAGCGGCTGGAAATATTTCTGTTACAGCTAATATTGCTCCTAGACTTGTGCATGATTTATGTGAGGCAGCAAAAGCTGGGAATGTTGCTATGGTACGTCAACTTAATATGAAGTTATCCTTGTTGAATAAGGCTTTGTTTGTAGAGGCTAATCCCATACCTGTTAAATGGGCCTTGAGTGAGCTTGGTCTTACATCTTTAGGTTACCGTTTACCTTTAGTACCTTTGAGTGAATCAAATCATGCCTTTGTCAGAAAAGCAATGAAAGTAGCAGGTCTTATTTAGAAGAAATATCTAATTAATTTAATTGCTTTAGTTCAAAAAACTTATGATGGTCAATAATATCATAAGTTTTTTTGTTTTTTCTTATATGTTTAGTGATATATATTATTATGCTATGTATCACTGGTAATTATTTTTTGTATATTTTTTAGTTTGTTCAAGCTTTCTAATGGAGTTGTTTCATCTATATTTATATTTAAAATGATTTTTTTGAGTTTTTCATATTGCTGTATATCATAGTTAATAGTACTTGAACTTGGTTGTATATTATTTTTAGTGCTTGGTTTTTTTATTGAATTAAGTTTTTCTATAGATTTTCGTATTACTTCTCTTGGTAAGCCTGCTTTTTTTGCGACTTGTATCCCATAACTTTGATTTGCTGGTCCATTTTTCAGCTCATGTAAAAATACTAGGTTATCATCTGTTTCTATAGCACTCATGTGTACATTAGTTGCTTGTTTATAAACATGAGGTATTTTGGTTAATTCAAAGTAATGAGTTGCAAAAACAGTGAAAGATTTATTATGGTTTAATAGATAGTCAGCTATACCCCATGCGAGTGATATGCCTTCATTTGTAGACGTACCTCTACCTATTTCATCTATTAGTACCAAGCTGTTTTTATTGCTAGACGAAAGTATTACTGATGTTTCTGTCATTTCTACCATAAAAGTAGATTTTCCTCCTGATATGTCATCTGAAGCTCCAATTCTTGTAAAGATTCTATCAATTTTGCCAATTCGTGCTTTAGCTGCAGGTACAAAACTTCCTGCTCTTGCAAGAAGAGAGATCAAAGCGATTTGCCTCATATATGTAGATTTGCCGCCCATATTGGGCCCTGTTATTATAAGCATTTTTTGTTCATCATTAAGAACACAATCATTCGGAACAAATGTTTCTATATGAGCTTCTACTATTGGATGTTTTCCTGATTTGATTATTATTTCATTTTCATTACTTATAGTAGGGCATGTCCATTCATATATAAAGGCATGTTCTGCTAGAGCAGACAATACATCAAGCTCAGCAATTGCTTTCGCACATTCTATTAGATCTTTTATGTAGTTATTCAATTTATTTATTATTTCTTCATATAAATACTTTTCTCTAGATAAGGACTTTTCTCTGGCTGATAATATTTTGTCTTCCCATATTTTAAGTTCTGGAATAGTAAATCTTTCCACATTTTTTAGGGTTTGGATTCTTTTATAATGTGATGGAGCTTTTTCAATTTGACCTTTAGTAATTTCTATATAAAAACCATGTATTCGACTGAAAGATAATCTTAAATTATTAATGCCTGTCTTGATTTTTTCCCTTGATTCTAGCTCTTGCAAATATGTGCTTTCATTTTGAGAAATAGATCTTAATGTATCTAGTTCTTGATCAAAACCATCTGCTATTACATTTCCATCTTTTATAGAGTATGCTGGTTCAGGGATTATTGATTCATTTATTAAATCATATATTGATGTATCTATTATCAACTTTTCTTTGAGACTTATAATCTTTGCTGATTTTCTAATTGTAATTAATATGGAATTAATATGTGGTATGATTTTTATAGCATTTTTTATATAGATTAATTCTTTAGGACGAATTGATTTTAATGCTATTCTTGAGGTTATTCTTTCTAAATCTGGTATTTCTTTTAATAGATTATTAATTTTTTGTATAATACTATTATTTTCTGATTTATCTGTATTATTTCCCGATAGTAAACTATTTATACCTTCTTGCCTTAGTTGGATTTCTTTGTTATCAACCAGTGGGTTATGTAACCATTTTTTTAATAGTCGACTACCCATAGAAGTGTTACATCTATCTAAGTGAGAAAAAAGTGTTGGAGATTTTTCTCCATAGATAGTTTGAGTTATTTCTAAATTTTTTCTTGTGAATGGATCTAGAAAAACAAATTGTTTTGAATGTTCTATCTGTATTGTTTGGATATGTGATAAATCGTAAAGAGATTGCGCTTTATAAGCATATCTTAGGATGGCTCCAGCTGCTCCTATATATGATGAATTTGTTGATAAGCCAAAACTATCAAGTGACAATATTTCAAAATGATCTAATAGATGATTTAAGGCGTTTTCATAATCAAAATGCCATTTAGGGACTCTAGTATACGTAGCTTTGAAATCTTGAGTGTCAGTTAAATTATATTCTTCAGGTATAATTATTTCAGTTGGTGATAACCTATGTAATTCTGATTTTAGTTCTTGTAATGATTGACATTCTATTACCTTAAAATCACCATTTGCTAGGTTTAAATAAGAAATCCCTATTTCTTGTTTATTATGTTTATATGGATTAATAGCAACCATGGCGCTATCTGATTTAGATGGTAGTAGAGATTCTTCTGTTATAGTTCCAGGAGTTACAATTCTAACTATTTTTCTTTCAACTAGATTCGTTTTAGAATTGCTAAAATCGTTTATTTGTTCACAAATAGCTACAGATTCTCCTTGTTCTATAAGCTTTCCTAGATATTGCTCTAACGAGTTTGCTGGAATTCCTGCCATGGGTATAGGCATACCATTTATAAACCCCCTTTTTGTTAAATTAAGATTTAATAAAATGGATCCTTTTTCAGCATCTTCGTAAAACATTTCATAAAAATCTCCCATTCTGAAGAAAAGCAACATGTTTCCTGCTTCTTTTTTTATGGAAATATATTGTTGCATTAGTGGGCTTAACCCTTCTATTATGGTCGGCATTTTCATATAATGTATTTCGTAAGTGCTATTTCTGTTTATTTAATAATTTTCTCTTTTCATATAAATTTTTTTAACCAATTAGTATATTGATTAACCCATGATTCTATAAAATTCAAAGTATGTTTTTCATTAACTATGGATAATTCTGGATCAAAGATATTGTCATGGCATTGCAACATTAATTCTGGTGTTGGCATTATGATAACGCCTAATGATGATAGTATCTGTCTTAGATGATATTGTGCACAACATGTTCCAGATTTGCCAATAGATCCTCCAATGATAGCTGCTTTTTTATTTTTCCAAGAGTTTTGACCGTATGGTCTAGATATCCAATCTATTGCGTTTTTTAATGCTGCTGGTATAGATCTATTATGTTCAGGTGTTATAAATAGCACAAAATCTGTATTTATAATTTCATTTTTCAGTTTTGATATTTTTTCTGGAAATTGTTTCTCATAGTCTTCATTATATAAAGGCAAATCAGAAATTTTTATATATTTGAATATTAAATCTTTATATGAAATTTGTTCTACAGTTTTAGCTATTTTAGAATTTATAGAGTCTTTTTTTAAACTTCCTATGAAGACTGCTACTGTTATTTTTTGTGTGGTCATAATTAGTTATTTCATTTGTTTTTAATGATAGTTTATTTGTATAATTTGTAATTTTATCATGACTATAGATATTTCTGATAATACATGAGAAATCGATGATATGTCTTATTATATTGGTAAGAATAATTTTCAGGAGCTTTGTATGCTTATAATCAAATATTTTATGCTTAATTTGTTATTTTCGGCTTTTATTTTAGTTTTCGGTTGGTGGATTTCTTCAGTGATAGGTCGTTGGTTTGAAAGAGCAGTGGATCTATCAACTCATATAGATACTACTGTTGTTCCAATGTTAAAATCTTTGATTGTTTGGAGCATTAGAATATTTACATCAATTGCTGTTCTTTCTAGATTTGGGGTTCAAACTGCTAGTATAATAGCTGTTTTGGGAGCTGCAGGTTTAGCTATAGGACTTGCTTTGCAAGGAACATTACAAAATATAGCAGCAGGTATTATGTTGTTATTGCTTAGACCTATCAGAGTTGGAGAGTATATTTCTTTGAAAACCTCTGAAGAAGGAGTTATTCAAGAAGTAGGTTTATTTTTGACTAAAATTATTCAACCAGATGGTATTCATTTATCTTTGCCAAATAGCATGGTTTGGAACTCAACAATTACTAATTTTAGTCGTAATGCTACACGAAGATTAGATATACCAGTCTTTTTAAGATATGAGGATGATATAGAACTTGCTATTAAACTAATTATGGATGTTGTTTTATCGAATAAATATTTACTAAATGATCCAGAACCTTTAGTTAAAGTTGTCGATTTTAGAGAACTAGTAATTGTTGTTAAAATAAGAGCATGGTCTAATTCTACAACTTATTGGGATTTTCGATGGAGTTTATATAATGAAGTATGGAAAGTTTTAGGAAATAATGGCTTTAAATCGCCAATTGTTATTAAGGAATTAAGTAATTAATGATTTTTGATAATAGACTCCAAAATACCATGTAAAATATTTATTTCATTTTTTTTGATATTCGATCTTAATGCTAACTGTGTTAATTTAAGCATAAGATGTTTTGGTTTTAATGGGTTAAGAAAATTTATTTTTATAAGCACATTTTCTAATTTTTCTAAAAGAGTAATTATTTCTGAAATAGATGCTGGGTCATTATTTTTTTTATATGGAACTTGTTTTGTGATGTTTATATTTTGTTTCATAATTGTGTAATATGTTTCCCATGCAACTATTTGCAATGCATGTGATATATTTAGAGACTGGTATTCTGGATTAGATGGTATAGTACTAATACAATTGCATAGTGATATTTGTTGATTAGTTAACCCATGATTTTCTGATCCGAATACAAATGATATTTCTCTATTTGAGTTTATCAAATGTGAAATAGCTACTTTTATTGCATCTCTAATTTCATAAGAGTATAGATCAATTTTTCTATTATTTCTTGCTGTTAATGCTACTGAAAAAGATGTATTTGAGAGTGCTTCTTTTAGATTTTTACAAATTGCGATGTTTTTTAAAACATCCTGAGCGTTGCTTGCAAATTTAATAGCTTCATTATTTTCTGTAATTTTATAATTGTTAGTTCCTACAATTATTAACTTTTGAAAATTCATGTTTTTTAAAGCTCTTGCGGAAGATCCTATATTACCAGGATGACTAGGGTTAACTAATATGAAATTTATTTTTGAAAACATCTTGATTATTTATGTTATGGCTGGTTTTTTTGCATATACTATCTTATTTATATATGCTTGATAGGTTATTACATATATTATGTTTGTTTATTATAAAATCTATAGATTTTCTATATTAGCATTTATTAATTTAATTATGAATCCAATTTTAAATATTGCAATTAAGGCAGCTAGAAAAGCCGGTGCTATAATAAATCGTTCAAGCTTAGACTTGGAGAGAAATAATGTCTCTTCTAATTTACTTAATGAGTATGTAGCAGAAACTAGTCGTTTATCAGAACAAGCAATATCAGAAGTTTTATTGAATGTTTATCCAGATCATGATTTTATTGGTAAAAATAATAGTTTTGATCTCAATAAAGAGTTTAAATGGATTGTATGTGGATTAGATGGTTTAGAAAATTTTATTCATTGTTTTCCCTTTTATTCAATTTCTATAAGTCTTATGCACTATAGTAATATTGTGCAATCTGTTGTTTATGACCCTATTCGCAATGAACTGTTTACAGCAAGTAGGGGTGCAGGAACATTTTTGAATGATAGACGTGTTAGAGTGTCAGGAAAAAATCGTTTTAGTAAGTCCTTAATTTCTGTTCAAGATAATTTTGTAACTAATGATTCTCTTGGTTTTTTGCATAAAGCAATACAAAACTTATCTATTAGAAAGATAAATTCTTGTTCTTTGGCTCTTGCTTATGTTGCTTGTGGCAGGTTAGAGGCTTTTTTAGGTTCTAATTTAAGTATTTTTGATATGGCTGCTGGTGGATTATTATCCTCTGAATCTGGAGGATTAGTAGCTGATCATTATGGAGAACAAAATTGGTTTTATTCTGGTCAGATGTTGGCAGCAACACCAAAAATATTTGCTAAGATAGTTAATGCTCTACAAACACAAAATATAAATTATGACTAAGCATTTGGTTTCTTGTTTTGTTATATAATCTTATATTTTTAGTTGAAGTTAGAATGTTGATTTTAAGGAGGAAGATCTAATGGATTGGCTGCTGGATCCAACAGCATGGGTCGGCTTGCTTACATTGATAGTACTAGAAATTGTTTTAGGGATAGATAATCTAGTTTTTATTGCAATTTTAGTAGATAAGTTAACGCCTAAAGAACGAGATAAGGCACGTATCATAGGTCTTGGTATGGCCTTGTTTATTAGAATAATCTTTCTATCATGTATGTCATGGTTATTAACTTTAACAAATCCTATATTTCCAAATAGTTCATTTTCGGGTCGTGATTTGATTATGCTCATAGGCGGAATAGTTTTGTTATTTAAAAGTACAATAGAGCTTCATGAACGTATCAATGGCGATAACAATTCCTCTACCTATTCAAAAGAATATGCCAGTTTTTGGGTAATTGTTGCACAGATTGTTGTTTTAGATGCAGTGTTTTCATTAGATTCTGTAATAACAGCTATAAGTATGGTTGATCAGTTGGCTATTATGATGATTGCTGCAATTATAGCTACCTGTGTAATGATGATTGCCTCAAAACCATTGACTACATTTGTAAATAATCATCCAAGTACTGTTGTTCTTTGTTTAGGGTTTTTACTTATTATAGGTTTCTCTTTATTAGCAGAAAGTTTTGGTTACAAAATACCTAAAGGATATTTATATGTTGCCATAGGTTTTTCGATATCTATAGAAGCTTTAAATTATATATCAAGAAGAAATTTTTTGATGATCAATTCCAGAAGACCTATGAGAGAAAGAACAGCAGAGGCAGTTCTCAGAATGTTTGGTAAGTCATACTCTAATGATTCTCCTAAATCTTCAGATAATCAACATGTTAATGTTAAAACATTTGGTATCGAAGAAAGAAACATGGTTAGTGGTGTCTTGGCTTTATCTGATAGATCTATTTTATCTATAATGACACCAAGAACTGATATTTCCTGGATTAGCATTACAGATTCTCCACAAGAAGTACATAGGCAATTAATAGAAGTTCCACATAGTTTTTTTCCAGTTTGTAAAGGTTCACTAGATGAAATTATTGGTATTGGTAGAGCTAAAGACTTAATATCATATCTAACAGAGAATAACGATCTATCGAAAGCTAATTTAAGAGATCCTGTTATTGTTCATGAGTCTATAAGTATTTTGAAATTGATAGAAATTTTAAAAGTCTCAAGAGGACAGTTAGTTTTGGTTGCTGATGAATTTGGTGAAATTGAAGGTCTTGTTACACCTATTGATGTTTTAGAGGCAATTGCTGGCGAGTTTCCTGATGAAGATGAACTACCTGCAATTATTAAGGAAAATGATTCTATATGGAAGATTTATGGGTCTGCTGATCTTCATCATGTAGAACAATCTTTAGAAATTGAAGGTCTTGTAGATGAATCTCAAGATTATTCAACAATGGCTGGATATTTATTATCTAAATTTGGAGAGCTTCCTGAAATAGGAGATATTTGGGATCATTACTATTATGGTAATTTATTTTGTTTTGAAGTTTTAGAATGTGACGGTCGTAGGATCTCTTTAGTTAGAGTGACTAAGAAAATTGTAGATAAAATTGATGTTTCATCTAATGAATAATTATAATTGGATAATATAGTGTTTAGTAATTTTGATTATTTTGTTCAAACTTGCTTTCTAGGCATAGTAGAAGGAATCACCGAATTTATTCCAGTATCAAGTACTGCTCATTTAATATTCCTAGGTAAAATCATAGGATTTCATTCTGAAGAAAGTAGAGTATTCGAAGTTTTTATTCAGGCTGGTGCTATGTTTGCTCTTTTAGTGTTTTTTAGAGAAAAAATAAAAGATTTAGTTTTGGGTATAATATATTTGGATTCTAAACAGATATTGTTTTTACGTAATTTGTTGGTGTCTATTACGCCATCTGTGTTGATAGGTTTTTGTTTTATTAGAACGATAAAAGATATTTTTAATTATGAAATTGTTATTTCTATATCTTTAATATTAGGTGGGTTTATTATAATAATTGTAGAAAACAATTATTATTCTAATAATCATAGAGAAAGTTCAATATATAAAATATCGTTAAAACAAGCTTTGTTTATAGGTTTATTACAGTGTTTGGCTATGATTCCAGGGGTTTCTCGTTCAGGTGCAACAATAGTAGCTGGTATTGTAGTTGGGTTAGATCGTAGAAATGCTACTGAGTTTTCGTTCATGATGGCTATACCTACGATTATTGGTGCAGCTGTGTACGATGTATATAGTAATATAGGTTTATTATCGTCTAAAATTTGTATAGGAATGTCAATAGGTTTTATAGCTTCATATATTAGTGCTATGTTTATAGTGCATTTTGTTGTTGAATTTGTTGCAAATCATTCATACAAAATATTTGGATGGTACAGAATAATTATTGGATTATTAATGTTATTGATGATTATGCAATAAGTGTATGTGCATTATATTAAGAAAACCTTATTCCACTAGAGTCTAGTATTTATTTTCCTTGCTTAGTTACTTTATCATCTAAGTTCCATTCTGGCAAAACCCATCTTTCACAAAGATTTTTTTAAATCGTAAGTTATTTTTGCTTTTTTATGAATATGTCTATGAATCATTATGTTTGCTTTATGACTATCAAAAATTTTCAATAATTCAGATTTATTTACATCCATTATACTATTTTTTTTCAACTTGTTATTCATACATATTTTCTTATATTGGAAGCTAATACTAGACGTTCTGCGATTGGCTTGCAAAGGAATTGTTTTTTTTAATTTTCATTATTAGTTATCATTTTGAATTTTTGATATTCTAGATCATCTGTACATAATTCATCTCCATGAGTAATAATAATTGTTTTAAAATCTGTATTTATAACTGTTTGAGATTCTATTAATTGTATTACTGTAAAGCGTGAAAACTCTTCTCCTAATAGGAAATCTCTATTGCCCCTAACTAGAAAAATAGGAATTTTTCTAGTTGCTTGCTTCGTAGTAAGTAAAATATCTTTTAACAATTCTTGAGCGATATTTATTATATTATCGCCAATCCATATATCAAAAATATCTCCTAATATATGAAGCATCTGAAAAAGAAGATGCTTCATATATTAGTCTTTTGAAGGCTTCTAATGTTGCATAATGATTTCAGAAAGATGAAAATCAGAAGCAAACCATAATCTGCCTTTTAACATTAGATTACTCAACTATTTCTACTTTTTTTATTATTATATCTTCTATGGGAACATTCTGATGAAATCCTTTGTTACCAGTCTTGCTATTTTTTATTTTATTGATTGTTTCTTCTCCTTCAACTACTTTCCCAAATACTGCATATCCCCATCCATTTTGTGTAGGAGATGAGTAATTTAAAAAATCATTATCTGCTACATTTATAAAAAATTGACTAGTTGCAGAATGAGGGTCATTAGTTCTTGCCATTGCAATTGTATATTTATCGTTTTTTAAGCCATTATTTGCTTCATTTTCAATAGGTTTTTTTTCAGAGGTTTTATTTTCCAGATTTTTTGTTAAGCCTCCACCTTGTATCATGAATCCATCAATTACTCTATGAAACAATGTATTATCATAAAATCCTGTATTGACATAGTGTAGAAAGTTATCTACTGTTATTGGTGCTTTATTTTTATCTAAGGCAATAATAATATCTCCGATATTGGTTTGTATTTTTGCTTTGATCATGATGCTTTGTTTAACTCCATTTGATAAATTATAGTTATATAACTTTTATTAAAAATATATAACTATAATGCCATTAAATTCATTTTTTGTTAATTGTTAATCATAACTCTTATTTTTAATAGAACTAATAACTACAGTTGTTAGTTCTGCTGATCTACTGATCTATTTATTTGTTTTGACCTGAAGGTTAAAATCTATATAATTAATATTATTAATCTCATAAACTAGTTTTATTCCCACAGCATTATTAGTTGATGCTAAATTTTGTAAATATTTTTATATAACATAACTATATTTTAGTGATTTATTTAATAAGAACTAAATTGACTCGTAGATTTATCTATTACCTACTCTTTAAGATGCTAGTATTTGTTGGTAATTTTTAATACCTTAAACTTTTGATTTTTTGATATAAATTCTATATGTTGCACATATATAATACTTTGACCCGTACTAAAGAAAAATTTCGACCATATAATAAAGGTTTTGTTAAAATGTATGTTTGCGGTATGACCGTATATGATTTTTGCCATCTTGGTCATGCTCGTGTGATGATTGTATTTGATATTGTTCAGCGCTGGCTACGCAATATTGGTTTCCAAGTAGAGTATGTTAGGAATATAACTGATATAGATGATAAAATAATAAAGCGTTCTTTAGATCTGAAGAAAGAAATTAGTGAAATTACTAATTTTTATATATCAGCTATGCACGCTGATGAGAGGGCGTTGTGGGTAAATAGTCCAAATAAAGAACCCAGAGCTACCCATTACGTAGATCATATGATTGAGATGATACAGCAGTTAGAGAAAAAAGGTCTTGCTTATCAGGCTGATAATGGTGATGTGAATTTTAAAGTCAGATCTTTTTCATCTTATGGAAAGCTTTCTAGAAAAAATTTGGATTTCTTGCGTTCTGGAGAAAGAGTTCCTATTTTATTGGATAAACATGATCCACTAGATTTTGTCTTATGGAAACATTCAAACGATAATGATCCAGATGATAGCAAATGGAATTCTTGTTATGGAATTGGTCGTCCTGGATGGCATATAGAATGTTCTGCAATGAGTCATTCTATATTGGGATTACCGATTGATATTCATGGTGGGGGGCCAGATCTTATTTTTCCTCATCATGAGAATGAGATAGCACAAACTGAAGGGGCGTATGGTGGAGTTTTCTCTAATAATTGGATGCATTGTGGTCCCCTTATGGTTAATGATAATAAGATGTCTAAGTCACTTAATAACTATTGCACAATAAGAGAGGCAATTGGTTATGGTAATTTATCAAATGATGAATATTGTGTGAATAAAAGAGAAGCTGAAATGCTTAGATTTTTTATTATTAGAAATCATTATCGAAGTAAACAAAATTATGTGATATCTAATTTAATAGATGCTCAAAGTTCTTTGGATAAGTTATATTCTGCTATCATTAACTATGATTTTGATAGTAATTGTTGTGTAGATTGGTCAGATCCAAGTGCTATAGAGTTTGCTGCAGCTATGAATGATGATTTTAATACGCCAAAAGCAATTGCTATTTTATTTGACCTGGCATCTAAGACCAATAGAGATAACTGTATTCATAGTGCTAGACAACTTAAGAGTTTGTCTAGTATTTTAGGGTTGTTAAATCAAAATCCTGAGGATTATTTTAAATCGAATACTAGATATGGAAATACTAGTGCTAAATCATCATATTTGTCTGACGAGGAAGTCGAGTTACTAATTTCTAGAAGATTACAAGCTAAAAAAAATCGTGATTATAAAGAATCTGACTATATTAGAAGTTTGTTAAAAGAATCCGGTATAGATTTGGAGGATTTGCCAAATTATTCAACACGTTGGCGTCGTTTCTAATTATTTAAAGGGAAAAGGTTTTTGATGCCTAATAATAAAAACATAGTTCAGCCTGATTATTGGGAAGAAGCGGTTTCTCAATTGAAAAAGAAGGATAGAATTCTAAGAAAAGTAATACCACTTTGTGAAGATAAAGTTTTATTATCTCCGGGTCCTCCATTTTTAACGCTTATTCGCCTAATTTTAGCTCAGCAAATTTCTGTCAAAGCAGCTGCTACTATATGGAATAGATTTATTAATCTAGTAGGAGAGTCTCCTACTCCCAAACTAATTTCTAGTATGTCTGATGATTTGTTAAGAAATATAGGTATTTCAAAAAGAAAAATTGACTATTTAAAAGATTTAGCTAATTATTTTATTACTAACAGTAGTGTTTGCCCTGAGAAATGGCTTAAAATGGATGATGAGTCTATAATTGCTGAATTATCTAAAATTAGAGGGATTGGTCGATGGACAGCAGAAATGTTTTTGATATTGAATTTGCAAAGACCTGACATAATGCCGCTAGATGATTTCGGCTTATTAAAAGCAATATCTACTCATTATTTTAGTGGAGAGCCTGTCTCCCGTTTTGAAGCTAGAGAGGTATCTGTAGCATGGCGTCCCTGGCGTACTGTAGCTACTTGGTATTTATGGCGAAGTATAGAATAGACTGATTACTCTTATTAGAAAACTGGTATAAAAATTATAAACATGAGAAATATTTTTTTAGAATTTGAGCAGCCAATTGCTGAGCTTGAAGAAAAAATAGAACAGCTTAGGTATGTCCAGTCTGATTCTGCTTTAGATATTTCTGATGAGATAGATAGGTTGCAAAAGAAAAGTGAACAGTTAACTAAAAAAATTTATTCTAAATTAACACCTTGGCAAGTGGCTTTAGTAGCAAGACATCCTCAGAGACCTTATACATTGGATTATGTTAATGAGATTTTTACTGACTTCCATGAATTACATGGGGATAGAATGTATGCTGATGACCAATCGATTGTTGGAGGGTTAGCTAGGTTTAATGGTGTGTCTTGTATGATTATAGGTCATCAAAAAGGAAGGGATACGAAAGAAAGAGCTAGGCGTAATTTTGGCATGTCAAAACCAGAAGGATATAGAAAAGCTTTGCGATTAATGCGTTTAGCTGAAAAATTTAACATGCCTATTTTTACTTTTGTAGATACTCCTGGTGCCTATCCTGGAGTAGGAGCAGAAGAAAGAGGCCAATCTGAGGCAATAGGTCGTAATTTATATGCGATGGCTGAGTTAAGGGTTCCTATTATCTGTACAATTATTGGAGAAGGTGGATCTGGAGGAGCTCTTGCTATTGCAGTTGGAAACGATGTTTTGATGTTGCAATATTCTACATATTCTGTGATCTCGCCTGAAGGATGTGCTTCTATATTATGGCGCAGTTCTGGTAAAACTCAAGAGGCAGCAGAAGCACTGGCCATAGTTGCTAGTCGTTTAAAAGAATTAGGTTTAATAAATAAAATAGTTAGTGAGCCATTAGGTGGAGCTCATAGAGAACCTCATGTTATGGCTCAAACTTTAAGAAAATCACTACTAGAATCCTTTAATGAAATCAATAAATTAAATACTGAGCAATTAATAGAACAAAGGGTATCTAATATATTATCGTTTGGTTCTTTTAAAGAGGAGTCTTAGGGATTAAGTTTTATGAATGATTCTTTTGTTATTTTGTATAATAGTTTTGTCAAATCATTGCTTGAGTTGGTGGAAATGCCAAAGACTATTGCTATAGCTGTTAGTGGTGGAGTTGACTCTTCAACTATGTCTTATATAGCTAAAAAAGCAACAGAAAAATTTAATATTTCTATAATACTGTTTCATGTTAATCATGGGCTGCAGGAAACTGCTGATAGTTGGTCTCGACAAGTTCATTTTTTAGCTGAGTTGTTAGATGTGGAAATATATGAAAAGAAAATATTAGTGGATTCTATAAAAAAGAAAGGGACTGAAGGAGCTGCTAGAGATGCAAGATATAGAGCTTTTTATGATTTATCAAAGGAACATGGAGTGCATCATATTTTCTTAGCTCATCATCAAAAAGATCAAGCAGAAACTTTATTATTACGTTTGTTTCGCGGTTCTGGTGTGAAGGGTATGGCTGGCATGAAAAAAGTATCGAAAGTTAATCATATTTTTTATATTAGACCTTGGTTGGATATAGATAAAAGTTATATTGATATTGAAAGTAAGAAATTTTCACTAGAGAATGCCTGGTCACCTATTAATGATCCTACTAATAAAGATCCAGCTTATTCTAGAGGGGTAATAAGATTTTTTTTAGAACCTGTTCTTAATAAATATTGGCCTCAATGGAAGAAAACATTAAGTAGACATGCTCTTAATATGAGAGATGCTGATGATATTATTGAGGTTTTTGCTAGCAACCATTTGAAAATGCTAGATTTTGATAATGATAGTTTCAGTTTTTCATTGTCAAAATGGAGATTGATTACATCTAAACCAATACAAATGCAAATTCTGAGACATTGGATTATGTTGCATAATATCAACTTACCTAGTCATGCAGTATTAAATGAGATTTATAAACAACTTTCTCAATTGCATGCGTTAGGTTATGATCGTTGTATGACTATTCATCATGATAATCATTTGATATTATGTAGAAGAGGCAGAGTATACATAGAACATAGATAAATAATTACTAATGTAATATTGTTTAGTATAAAATAAGACTTGGTGATTATTATGCAATATGGTTAGTATTTTTTTTTTGATATTTTATTAGAGTAAGAAATGTCGTTATTCGTTCATAAATATGGTGGGACATCGATGGGCTCTATTGAGCGCATCAGAAATGTAGCTTGTCGAGTTGCAAAGTGGCATAGGGCTGGTCATCAGGTTGTAGTAGTTCCTTCTGCGATGTCTGGTGAAACTAATCGTTTGTTAGGTCTTGCGAAAGAATTAACTCCTTTTCCTGATACTAGAGAATTAGACATGATAGCAGCTACTGGCGAGCAAGTTAGTAGTGCCTTGCTAGCAATTGCATTGCAATCTGTAGGTATATCTGCTAGAAGTTACGCTGGATGGCAAGTGCCTGTCAAGACAGATTCTTCTTATGGTAAGGCAAGGATTATGTCGATAGATGGAGACCATATTCTTTCTGATTTAAAGCAAGGTCGTGTTGTAGTAATAACAGGTTTCCAAGGTGTTGATCAGGAAAATAATATTACAACTTTAGGTCGTGGAGGGTCTGATACATCAGCAGTTGCTATTGCTGCAGCTTTAAAAGCTGATGAGTGTTTAATCTATACTGATGTAAATGGTGTTTATACAACCGATCCCAGGGTTGTTCCAGAAGCAAGATGTATGCCTAGGGTATCATTCGAAGAAATGTTGGAAATGGCGTCTCTTGGATCTAAAGTTTTACAAATACGTTCTGTTGAGTTTGCTGGCAAATATAGTGTTCCAATAAGAGTCTTATCATCATTAACTGATGCTAATATTTCTTTAGATGAAGAAATGTATTCTGGAACACTAATAAATTTTGAGGAAAATAATAATATGGAAGCTGCTGTAGTGTCTGGTATAGCGTTTAGTAGAGATGAGGCTAAGATTACATTAATAGCAGTACCTGATACTCCAGGTATTGCTCATTCTATACTTGGCCCTGTTGCTGCGGCTAATATAGAAGTTGATATGATTTTGCAAAATCAATCTGTTGCAGGATGTACTGATTTTTCTTTTACTGTGAACCGTTCTGATTTTAAACGCACATTAGATCTTTTGGAAAATGATGTTGTTCCTGCTGTGCAAGCAAGAGAGATAAGCACAGATGATAAGGTAGCTAAAGTATCTATAGTTGGTGTTGGAATGCGTTCTCATGTAGGTGTTGCTAGCTTGATGTTTAAAACATTGTCTCAAGAAGGCATAAACATTAAAATGATAAGTACCAGTGAAATCAAAACTTCTGTTATAATAGATGATAAATATATGGAATTAGCCGTACGTTCTTTGCATAAAGCATTCGGTCTAGAACATGGTTCCGATAGTAGTGTAGCATAGAGTTATTTTGGAGGCGTGCCCGAGTGGCTGAAGGGGCTCCCCTGCTAAGGGAGTGTGTGGCAAAAACTGCACCGTGAGTTCGAATCTCACCGCCTCCGCCAGGTTTTTTTTGATGCTGTTTTTTTTATTGTAATTTATTTAGTTATTATTTATAATATATCATCCGATAGTTATTATACTGTTGGTATAATACAGCTAGTCAAAAGCTAGCTGTATTATATTTGTTTTGCAGATATTTTTTATTAAATGCGCCCGTAGCTCAGTTGGATTAGAGTACTTGGCTACGAACCAAGGGGTCGTGGGTTCAAATCCTGCCGGGCGCACCAGTATTTTTTAAAGTCTAGGAATGTGTCTTTGCCATCCTAGACTTTTTTATATTATTTGGTTTAAAAATTAAACAGTTTATATAAGAACTTGTTATTATTAAACTTTTCCATGATGTTCATTGAATTATTAATAAACTTGTCCACAATTTATGTTAATAAGTTTATTGTAGTAGATCATCGTCAAGAAAACTAGGTATTGGAATAATGTTGATTCCTTCTTCTTCTAGCTCTTTTTTTTCCTCAAGTGATATGTTACCTTTTATTGAAGTTTTTTGAGATTCTCCAGAATGTATCATTCGAGCTTCTTCTGCAAAGTTGTTTCCAACATTTTCTGCTTTATTTATAATTTGACGTAGATTTTCTATAGTTTTAGCTTGCTGTTCTAATGATTTATCACGGATATCATTATTGGATTGTGTTTTTTCTAAAGCAATTGATCCTTTTTTTCCTATATATGGTGTTGATAGTAGTTTTGATATTGTCGATGAAGAACAAATAGGACATGTTATAAGATTTTTGGATATTTGTTCTTCGTATTCATTATGAGAACGAAACCACCCTTCAAACATATGGTCATTATTGCAATGCAAATTAAAAACTTTTATAGTCATTATATGATACTGTTAATTAGTATAGACATAAATGAATTTATGTCTATAAAGTTAATTTACTATTTTTCTATATTCATCTGTTCTAGTGTCAATTTCTATTTTATCACCTATTTTACAGAATAAAGGAACGCTTATTTCAAATCCGGTATTAAGTTTTGCTGGTTTCATAACTTTTCCAGAAGTATCTCCTCTAACTGCAGGTTCTGTATAGACTATTTCTCTTACTACTATTGTAGGTAAATCGACTGATATTGCTTTATTATTGTAAAAAACTACCTCTACCTGCAAATCATCTTGAATGTATTTAAGTACATTTTCCATACACTCTTTTTCTATTTCATATTGGTTAAATTCATTATCCATAAATACATACATAGGGTCACTATAGTACGAATATACACATTCTTTTTTTTCAAGTTGTACTATTTCGAATTTTTCATCGGCTTTATATACTGATTCACTAATGGATCCAACAAGTAAATTTTTGAATTTCATTTTAACAACAGCAGAATTTCTGCCTGATTTGTTATATTCAGTACGTTGTACTACAAGAGGCTCTCCTCCGATCATTACAACATTTCCAGTTCTTAGTTCCTGGGCAGTCTTCATTAAAAAACTCCGATATTATAAATTTATTAATTAAATATTTTCCTTGTTTGAAAAATATAACATTCTATATTTTGTTTGACTAATCTTGAAAAGATTAAATCTTCTTAAAAAGGTTATAAGATTTTAACTTTTTTAAAATGTTTTGTGCAGAATTTTAATAGTCTATAGGATAATGAGCTTTGTTGACTTTGATTATCTGACCAATTTTTAGCATGTTCTTGCCATTTTATCCAGTTTTGGTCTGAAAACGATTCTTGGACGCTTTTAATTAGAGGATTTGAATTATTTTGATTCCAAGAGTATATTAATTGTTTAACAGAAGATGGTGGATTATAAATATCTATCCAGCAATCTAATTTGTTAATATGAATATTATCTTTTTGTTTATATATATTCCAAACCAAAGGGCGACCAGACCATATAGCTCTTATGAAAGAATCTTCTCCTCTAACAAAATTTATATCCATACTCCAAAGTAGTTTATCAAAATCATTTTGGTTAACAAAAGGTATTTTAATAATCTTTATCATTTCATTATTATAGTATTTTGCAAATTCAAGTATAGGATTTCCTAGATTTGCAAGAATAACTATTTCTTTATATAGTTTTTTGAATCCTTTTATTATATCTGTAATTGGTGTTGTATTATAGCAGAATAGATAGCAAAAAATTTTGTTAGATCTTTCTTCTAATAAGCTATTATCTAGCCCCAATGTTTTTAAAAAAGATATTTGAGATGATAAAGATTGTTGAAAAACGTTTCTTGTTTTTATTAGATTAGGTTCTAAAATTAGTCCTCCAGTTTTATTATTAAAGCCAGGGAAGAAGAAAAATTTATCACTGTTGTTTGATGTTTTAGAGGGAAGCAAATGATAATCCTCTATCCAAGATTCAGCTGTTAGATATTCTATAGTTAGCCAACAAGATTTGTTCTTTATAATTTTTTGCATATATGCATCTGGAATATTACAACTAAATGTTTCTATAATTAATTCTGCTGGTTTAATTTTTAATACATGATCACTATTCCAATCTAATATTGTTATGTTATCGATTACCTGATATTTGGAACTCGGGTTTATTTCGGATCTTATTGATGAAAATGTTGTTAAATTATCTACAATTAATCTTACGACGCAGTTATAGTTATTAGCTAAATCATTAGCTAATCTCCAAGAAAATCCTATATCTCCATAGTTATCTATAACTTTACAAAAAATATCTATTTTCATTATTGCATATCTATAATTAATGTTATTATAATATCAAGGATAGTTAGCATACTTTAAGAATATAAATTAGTCTTAATGTTGCTATTGAGATATTTTATTTTTTGATAAAAATGTTGACATTGTCTTCTTTATATTAGACAATAGTCATCTGTTTCGCAAATAATTGAGTTTGTGAATTTAAGTGATCTTTAACAATTGAACAATCGATAATTGTGGGTACTTGATAGTAGTTTTTAGACATATAATATATGTCGTGCTAAAAACAAACAAGTAAGTACTCATTAAATTATAACTTTTTTCTCAGAGAGATCTGAGAGACCTGTTTATTTTTTTGAGTGAATCGTAATTTCAAATTATTTTGAATTTGCGCAATACAGAGATTAAACTGAAGAGTTTGATCCTGGCTCAGATTGAACGCTAGCGGAATGCTTTACACATGCAAGTCGAACGGCAGCACGAACTTCGGTTTGGTGGCGAGTGGCGGACGGGTGAGTAATATATCGGAACGTGCCCAGTAGAGGGGGATAACTACGCGAAAGCGTGGCTAATACCGCATATTCCCTCAGGGGGAAAGCGGGGGATCTTCGGACCTCGCGCTACTGGATCGGCCGATATCGGATTAGCTAGTTGGTGAGGTAATGGCTCACCAAGGCAACGATCCGTAGCTGGTCTGAGAGGACGACCAGCCACACTGGGACTGAGACACGGCCCAGACTCCTACGGGAGGCAGCAGTGGGGAATTTTGGACAATGGGGGAAACCCTGATCCAGCCATTCCGCGTGTGCGATGAAGGCCTTAGGGTTGTAAAGCACTTTTGGCAGGGAAGAAATAGCATCGGCTAATATCTGATGTGAATGACGGTACCTGCAGAATAAGCACCGGCTAACTACGTGCCAGCAGCCGCGGTAATACGTAGGGTGCGAGCGTTAATCGGAATTACTGGGCGTAAAGAGTGCGCAGGCGGTTCGGAAAGAAAGATGTGAAATCCCAGGGCTTAACCTTGGAACTGCATTTTTGACTACCGAACTAGAGTGTACCAGAGGGAGGTAGAATTCCGCATGTAGCAGTGAAATGCGTAGATATGCGGAGGAACACCTATGGCGAAGGCAGCCTCCTGGGGTAACACTGACGCTCAGGCACGAAAGCGTGGGGAGCAAACAGGATTAGATACCCTGGTAGTCCACGCCCTAAACGATGTCAACTAGCTGTTGGGATCTTCGGATCTTAGTAGCGCAGCTAACGCGTGAAGTTGACCGCCTGGGGAGTACGGTCGCAAGATTAAAACTCAAAGGAATTGACGGGGACCCGCACAAGCGGTGGATGATGTGGATTAATTCGATGCAACGCGAAAAACCTTACCTACCCTTGACATGTCTAGAATCCCGAAGAGATTTGGGAGTGCTTGCAAAAGAACTAGAACACAGGTGCTGCATGGCTGTCGTCAGCTCGTGTCGTGAGATGTTGGGTTAAGTCCCGCAACGAGCGCAACCCTTGTCATTAGTTGCTACGAAAGGGCACTCTAATGAGACTGCCGGTGACAAACCGGAGGAAGGTGGGGATGACGTCAAGTCCTCATGGCCCTTATGGGTAGGGCTTCACACGTCATACAATGGTCGGGACAGAGGGCTGCCAACCCGCGAGGGGGAGCTAATCCCACAAACCCGATCGTAGTCCGGATCGTAGTCTGCAACTCGACTACGTGAAGTCGGAATCGCTAGTAATCGCGGATCAGCATGTCGCGGTGAATACGTTCTCGGGTCTTGTACACACCGCCCGTCACACCATGGGAGTGGGTTTTACCAGAAGTAGTTAGCCTAACCGCAAGGAGGGCGATTACCACGGTAGGATTCATGACTGGGGTGAAGTCGTAACAAGGTAGCCGTATCGGAAGGTGCGGCTGGATCACCTCCTTTAAGAGCATATAAACTACATATTAAGTTCCCACAATTATCGATTGTTATTTAGCTGAGATTGGTAGTAAGCAGGGTTGTGACAGATTCTTCATTGGGGTTTGCCCAAAGTTATGCTAACCCTATAAATGCATGGGTCTGTAGCTCAGCTGGTTAGAGCACCGTCTTGATAAGGCGGGGGTCGTTGGTTCAAGTCCAACCAGACCCACCATCTGTTTGAGCGATACCTTTCTGTAGTACTATGGGGGTGTAGCTCAATTGGGAGAGCGCCTGCTTTGCAAGCAGGAGGTCATCGGTTCGATCCCGTTCACCTCCACCAAGTTAGAATTTAATCTTTAGGCTTGTTTCAAGTTTAAAAATTAAGTTTTATTAGCTGATTGTTCTTTAAAAATCTAGAAGAGACGCAACATAAATATGTATATATTATATATTTTGTATAATATATATAATTAGGGTTGTGATTGCATTAATTATAATTATGTTCTTTGAGAGTAAAATCTTTAGAATATTTATGAACAGCACAAACATGTAGTTAACTTTAATTCATATAGCCTTTAGTGTTATAGGATCAAGTGAATAAGTGCATATGGTGGATGCCTTGGCGATCACAGGCGATGAAGGACGTAGTATCTTGCGAAAAGCTGCGGGGAGTTAGAAAACAAACTTTGATCCGCAGATCTCCGAATGGGGAAACCCACCCTCTTAAGAGGGTATCACTGACTGAATATATAGGTCAGTAGAAGCGAACCGGGTGAACTGAAACATCTAAGTAACTCGAGGAAAAGAAATCAACCGAGATTCCGAAAGTAGTGGCGAGCGAAATCGGATCAGCCTTTACGTTATAGCGTTATTGATAGTCGAAAAAGATGGAAATCTTTGCCATAGTAGGTGATAGCCCTGTAGACGAAATCTTTGATGTGGAACTAAGCGTAAGAAAAGTAGGGCGGGACACGCGAAATCCTGTTTGAATATGGGGGGACCATCCTCCAAGGCTAAATACTCGTGATCGACCGATAGTGAACCAGTACCGTGAGGGAAAGGCGAAAAGAACCCCGGGAGGGGAGTGAAATAGATCCTGAAACCGTATGCATACAAACAGTAGGAGCGGATTTATTCCGTGACTGCGTACCTTTTGTATAATGGGTCAGCGACTTACATTCAGTGGCAAGCTTAACCAAATAGGGGAGGCGTAGCGAAAGCGAGTCCGAATAGGGCGATTTAGTCGCTGGGTGTAGACCCGAAACCAGATGATCTATCCATGGCCAGGTTGAAGGCACGGTAACACGTGCTGAAGGACCGAACCCACTAATGTTGAAAAATTAGGGGATGAGCTGTGGATAGGGGTGAAAGGCTAAACAAATCTGGAAATAGCTGGTTCTCTCCGAAAACTATTTAGGTAGTGCCTCACGTATTACTGTATGGGGTAGAGCACTGTTATAGCTAGGGGGTCATGGCGACTTACCAAACTATGGCAAACTCCGAATACGTACAAGTACAGCGTGGGAGACAGAGCACCGGGTGCTAACGTCCGGACTCAAAAGGGAAACAACCCAGACCGCCAGCTAAGGTCCCAAATTATTGCTAAGTGGGAAACGAAGTGGGAAGGCATAGACAGTCAGGAGGTTGGCTTAGAAGCAGCCACCCTTTAAAGAAAGCGTAATAGCTCACTGATCGAGTCGTCCTGCGCGGAAGATGTAACGGGGCTAAGCAATAAACCGAAGCTGCGGGCGTGTTTTATTACACGCGGTAGGAGAGCGTTCTGTAAGCCTGTGAAGGTAGCTTGTAAAGGCTGCTGGAGGTATCAGAAGTGCGAATGCTGACATGAGTAGCGATAAAGGAGGTGAAAAGCCTCCTCGCCGTAAGTCCAAGGTTTCCTGCGCAACGTTCATCGGCGCAGGGTGAGTCGGCCCCTAAGGCGAGGCAGAGATGCGTAGCTGATGGGAAACTGGTTAATATTCCAGTACCATTGTACAGTGCGATGGGGGGACGGATCGTGGAAAATCATCAGGGTGTTGGATATCCCTGTTGCTGCATTATAGATGGTGATTAGGCAAATCCGGTCACGTAATTCAAGGGTGTGGCACGAGCGGATAAATTTCGCGAAGTGATTGGAAGTGGTTCCAAGAAAAGCCTCTAAGCTTCAGCTGTACAAGACCGTACCGCAAACCGACACAGGTGGACGGGATGAATATTCTAAGGCGCTTGAGAGAACTCAGGAGAAGGAACTCGGCAAATTGATACCGTAACTTCGGGAGAAGGTATGCCTCATTATTGTGATGAGCTTGCGCTCAAAGCATGAAGAGGCCGCAGATAATCGGTGGCTGCGACTGTTTATTAAAAACATAGCACTCTGCAAAGACGAAAGTCGACGTATAGGGTGTGACGCCTGCCCGGTGCCGGAAGGTTAAGTGATGGGGTGCAAGCTCTTGATCGAAGCCCCGGTAAACGGCGGCCGTAACTATAACGGTCCTAAGGTAGCGAAATTCCTTGTCGGGTAAGTTCCGACCTGCACGAATGGCGTAACGATGGCCACACTGTCTCCTCCTGAGACTCAGCGAAGTTGAAGTGTTTGTGATGATGCAATCTACCCGCGGCTAGACGGAAAGACCCCATGAACCTTTACTGTAGCTTTGCATTGGGTTGTGAATAATCTTGTGTAGGATAGGTGGGAGGCTTTGAAGCATGACTGCTAGGTTATGTGGAGCCAACCTTGAAATACCACCCTGGATTGTTTGCGATTCTAACCTTGATCCGTTATCCGGATTTGGGACAGTGCATGGTGGGCAGTTTGACTGGGGCGGTCTCCTCCTAAAGAGTAACGGAGGAGTTCTAAGGTACGCTAGGTACGGTCGGAAATCGTGCTGTTAGTGCAATGGCATAAGCGTGCTTAACTGTGAGACTGACACGTCGAACAGATGCGAAAGCAGGACATAGTGATCCGGTGGTTCTGAATGGAAGGGCCATCGCTCAACGGATAAAAGGTACTCTGGGGATAACAGGCTGATACCGCCCAAGAGTTCATATCGACGGCGGTGTTTGGCACCTCGATGTCGGCTCATCTCATCCTGGGGCTGTAGTCGGTCCCAAGGGTATGGCTGTTCGCCATTTAAAGAGGTACGTGAGCTGGGTTTAAAACGTCGTGAGACAGTTTGGTCCCTATCTGCCGTGGGCGTTGGATACTTGACAGAGCCTGCTCCTAGTACGAGAGGACCGGAGTGGACGTACCTCTGGTGTACCGGTTGTCATGCCAATGGCATAGCCGGGTAGCTAAGTACGGAAGAGATAACCGCTGAAGGCATCTAAGCGGGAAACTCGTCTGAAGATAAGGTATCCCGGGGACTAGATCCCCCTAAAGGGTCGTTCAAGACTAGGACGTTGATAGGTCGGGTGTGTAAGTACAGTAATGTATTAAGCTAACCGATACTAATTGCCCGTGAGGCTTGATCCTATAACTCTACAGGTTATTAAGATAATTATATGTTATGTTATTAATTAAGGTTCTTACATCCTAATTTATATTTTTGTTGCTTCTTCTAGATTGTTTTTATGTTTGTTATTTTTTTAGACAAACAGTGTACAGGTTATGCCTGATGACTATAGCAAGGTTGTTCCACTCCTTCCCATCTCGAACAGGACAGTTAAACGCCTTTGCGCCGATGATAGTAGACTTTTAGTCTGTGAAAGTAGGTTATCGTCAGGCTATTATTTAAAACCCTACAGATAAAAGTCTGTAGGGTATTTTTGTATCTAAAATTAATTCTTAATAATTAATCTCTATGATATTTTATATGTGGCTATATTTATGGCTATATTTATGAGTTCTGCCCATAAATTTTTTGAATTTCCTGCTTCATCTATGCCTTTAATCCTTAAATCAATATTATGTAGTTTATTTATTATTGTATATAAGAAATTCTTGTTGATATGTAGACTATAATTTTCGATTAAATTCCTATGATTTCCGAAAATTTTATTATTATTAAAAATATTGTGGATTTGTTCTTTAGGTGCTTCTATTAAAAGACCTATAATTCTGATGTCTTCATAAATTGCCCATAAAATTAAAGCAGGATGTATATTTTCTTCTTGTAAATATAATATTATTTCTAATATTTTAGGTATTTTTTTTTGAAAAATAGATAATCTAAAGTCATATATATTATATTTTGAATTATTAGATACAATGCTATTTTTTATAGACTCTTCATTTATATATCCTTCTCCAAATATTAAACCTAGTTTAGTAATTTCTTGGTTGGCAAGAACTAAATTATTATCAACCTGATTTGCTATCCAAAATAATGAACTGTTATCAATATACTGTTTTTGTAATAATAATCTTTCTTTTATCCAAAATGGTAATTCATTACTCTTGATGTTGGGTATATTAATTGTGATTCCTAATTTTGTTAGAGATTTCATCCAACTGCTATTTTTTGTATTTATATCTTTTTTGGGTACTTGAATAATCAGGATAGTATCTTTTTGTTCTGCTAAAAAATTTGCTATTTTGATTATATATTCAGAACCTATTTTTCCTGGGGATGCATTTGTTATATCTATATTAAATATTCTATATTTTTCAAATAAAGATATTGATTTTATGTTTTCCATGAATTCACTCCAATCACTATGTGAATCCATGGATGAATTATAAAAATATATAAATCCTTGTTTCTTAAACTCGGATATAATATTAAATTTGCATTCATTTACTAAAAGTAATTCATTACCTAATAGTATATAAATCGGTGAAAAATATTCTTCTTTCTTTAAGAATTTAGTTATATCTTTATATTCAATATATTTATGCATTTTTTATAAGTTTAATATTTCAAAAACAATTGAAATATTAAATAATTATTATCTATATAATATTTTAATTATTTTCTAATACTATATTTATTAGTTTATTAGGTACAACAACAATACGTTTAATAACATTACTATTAATATATTTTAAAATATTGGGTTGTGCTAAAACTATTTTTTTGATTTCTTCTTCATCTTGATTATAAGCAACATTTACTGAGCCTCTTAGTTTGCCATTAATTTGTATTACTATTTTTGCATCAGTTGTTACAAGAGCTTCTTTTCGTATCTTAGGCCATGGTGCATCAATTAAATCGCCATGAATATTTTTATATCCAAGTTCATTCCAAATTTTCCATGTTATATGAGGAGCTATTGGATATAATACTCTGAGAATTACACCTAAAGACTCTGATATTGCGATATTATAAGTTGTATCTATAATTGTATTTACTTGCAAAAATTGCTCGATAGAATTCAACATTTTCATGGAGGCAGATACAACGGTATTATATTGCAATCTGTCGTAATCATGATTAATTTGATTTAACAGAGAATATACATTGAAATATAATTCTTTTATAGATTCATTTTTACTTATATCTATATTATTTTTCTCTTTGCAGGAATTTATATAACTAATGTTATCTTTATTGTTGTAACAAACTCTCCATAGTTTACGTAAATAACGATTAGCACCTTCTATCCCTGCATCAGACCATTCTAGTGTTTGCTCTGGTGGGCTCGCAAATATAATAAATAAACGAGCTGTATCTGCACCCCATTTTTCTATAATTAATTGAGGATCAACTCCATTATTTTTTGACTTAGACATTGTACCAATGCCATTATAGGTAACTGAGCTAGAATCTTTTTTTAGCAGGTAATTAGTTGCTATACCATTTTCATTATATATAGTTTCAATATCATCTGGTTTGAAATATTCTATTCCTCCATTTTTTGTCTTTCTAGAAAAAATATGATTCAATACCATACCTTGACATAATAGCTTGGTGATAGGTTCATCAAAGTTGATTAGATGCATATCTCTCATGACTTTGCACCAAAATCTTGTATATAATAGGTGTAGAACAGCATGTTCTATACCACCAATGTACTGATCCATTGGCATCCAGTAGTCATTTCTATTATCTACAGGTAGATTGTTATTATCAAAAGATGTGTAGCGCATAAAATACCAAGAAGAATCTATAAAAGTATCCATGGTATCAGTTTCTCTTTTTGACCTGGCACCACATTTTGGACATATGCAATTTATGAAATCTTCATTTTTATCTAAAGGATTACCATTCCCTTCAGGAGTAAGATTTTCTGGTAAAACTACTGGTAAATTATCATAAGGTACAGGTACTGAGCCACAGTTATTGCAATGAATAATAGGTATAGGTGTTCCCCAGTAGCGTTGTCTAGATATACTCCAGTCTCTTAGTCTCCACATAACTTTGCTTTGACCTAATTTTTCGCTTATGAGTCTGTTACTGATAGTATTTGCCGCTGATTTGCAGTCTAAACCATTATATGGTCCTGAATTAATAATATATCTATCTTTTGTTTCCTTATACCAGTCATACCATATTTTTGAATCAAACTCTTTATTTTTTGGAGATGATACTACTTGTTTAATATTTATTTCATATTTCTTAGCAAAAACAAAATCCCGCTCATCATGAGCTGGCACTCCCATGATTGCTCCATCACCATAGTTTATAAGAACATAATTAGAAATCCATATTGGAATTTCTTCATTTGTAATTGGATGTATAGCATTAAATCCAGAATAAATACCTTGTTTTTCCTTGGTTGATATCTCAGCTTCTGTAGTAGTACCCAATTTATTTGATTTAATAAACTTTTCTATAGAACTATTATTTTTAGAAGCATAAATAGATATTGGATGTTCTGTTGCTATTGCACAAAATGTTGCTCCAATTATAGTTTCTGGACGAGTTGTAAAGACATAAAGATTTCCATCTTGGATTAATTTATTATTTATATCTTTTATTTGATGCTTGAATGCAAAACGTAAACCTTCAGATTTACCAATCCAATTGGATTGCATTGTTTTTACTTTTTCTGGCCACAATTTTAGTTTATCTTCTAAGTCACTCAGTAACTCTTCAGCATAATTTGTTATTGACAAATAATAACCAGGTATTTCTCGTTTTTCGATTAATGCTCCAGAACGCCATCCATGACCATTTATAACTTGTTCATTTGCTAAAACAGTCTGATCTACAGGGTCCCAATTTACTATTTGAGTTTTGCGATAAACTACACCATACTCCAACATTTTTAAAAATAGCCATTGAGTCCATTTATAATAGGAAGGATTGCAAGTACATATTTCTCTTGTCCAATCAATAGATAGACCAATGCTTTTCATTTGATTTTTCATGTAATCAATATTATCATATGTCCATTTTGCTGGAGGTATTTGTGATTTTATAGCTGCATTTTCTGCTGGCATGCCAAAAGCATCCCATCCCATTGGCATAAGTACATTAAATCCATTCATGCGTTTATGGCGAGCCATAACATCATTAATAGTATAGTTGCGAACATGGCCCATATGTAGTTTGCCACTAGGATAAGGCAACATAGAACATGCATAGAATTTAGGTTTTAACGACCCATCTTTATTTTTAGTATTTTCATGTACTAAGTAGGTTTTGTTGGATTGCCAAAATTCTTGAGATTCTGATTCTATAGTTTTGTGATTATAATGTTCTTGCATAATAGGATAGCGCTATTTTAAATTATAGAAACTTTTATAATATTATATTTATAATACACAGTTTTTAACTGATTTATAAAAGACAAGTAGTAAATTTAAAAAAGTGACGTTTATTTAGATAGTAAAATTGAGCTATATATTATATAGCTCTAGGGGCATGATTTTTTGATTAATACCATGCCCTTTATATTAATGATATACTGCTTATACAATAAAGATACTGATTAATATATTGCTTATTTAAGTTTGATTTCTTTATATTCAACATGTTTACGAGCAACTGGATCAAATTTTTTTAGTAACATTTTATCAGGAGTGTTACGTTTGTTTTTTGTTGTTGTATAAAAATGACCAGTGTTAGCAGTTGATTCCAATTTAATCTTTTCTCTCGCTCCTTTTGCCATACTATATTCCTATTTTATTTTGGTTAATGCCATTTTATGATTGTTTTTGATTTAAAACACTTAGTACAGATTCTATTCCATACTTATCTATAGTTCTTATGGCCTTGGTTGAAACTCTTAAACGTATCCATCTATTTTGATCTTCTAACCAAAATCTACGAGATTGTAGATTTGGTAAGAATCTGCGTTTTGTTTTATTATTAGCATGGGATACATTATTTCCCACCATAGGTCCTTTACCAGTTATCTGACACATTTTTGTCATGGAATCACCTTATATAGGAGAATTTATTTTGAAGAATACTATTAATGAAATGATAAAGTTTTTCTATTTATAGGCAAAGCATATCAAATACAGTTCTCTTAAAAAGAAATAAATATTAATTCGAAAAGGAAACATTATATAATGCCTGTATTATAATGCAATATATTTAATGAGAACATAAACGATATTTTAACTTAAAATTTTCTAATATATAAAAATCAAAAATTAATTCTGAATCATTTACACTGTTATTCTAGTTAGTTAATCATATAACGTCAATGTGCTGTTTTTTATTTTTGTTCAATTTATTATGATCTTGGTACTTATTAGTTATTAATAATTAAATTGCGTATGCAATGATCGATTATGTTTATGTTCCATATCATATATAATAACATCTAATTGATGCATATTTTTATAGTAAACATTTTATAAGTAGATAATAACTAATATCTTTTTATGAAAACATACAAATAGAGAAATATTATGATAGAACTGGGTATTAATATTGACCATGTTGCTACTTTAAGACAACAAAGAAATACTTATTATCCTGACCCTTTAGCTGCTGCTTTATTAGCAGAAAAGGCTGGAGCTGATTTGATTACTCTTCATCTAAGAGAGGATAGAAGGCATATACAAGATAAGGATGTTTTTAATATTCGTGCCAATATAGTTGGCAAAATGAATCTGGAGTGTGCCATTACTAAAGAAATGCTAAATATTGCTGTTAAAGCACGACCAGATATAGTTTGTCTTGTTCCGGAAAGAAGGCAAGAGCTAACAACTGAAGGTGGATTAAATATAATAAACTCATCAGAAGTGGTTTTTAATGCAGTTAAATTTCTTCAATCCAATGGAGTAAGAGTTTCTATATTTATTGATCCAGATATTAATCAGATATATGAAGCAAAACGGATAGGAGCTGATGCTGTAGAGCTACATACCGGTAGATATGCTGAAGTTTGTAATTGTAATGAGAGAGATAGGGAAATAGATAGATTGAAAAAGTCTGTAGATATGGCTTTAAGTTTAGGATTAAAAGTTAATGCTGGTCATGGTTTGCATTATGATAATATCAAGAATATTTTAATAATAAATGGAATTAGTGAATTTAATATAGGACATTCAATAATTAGTAGAGCAATTTTTAATGGATTATTTTCTGCTGTTAAAGAGATGAAAGATCTTATAAATACTATTAAATTTTGATTAAATTTATGATTTTAGATTCTAATTATATATCTGGAATTGGTATAGATATTTTATCAGTTAAGAGAGTAAATTCACTTTTTGTGAAATATAAGTATAAATTTTTAGATAAAGTTCTGGGTTCTCTTGAGAGAGATTGTTTCAATAAGCGCTTTGATGCGAATTATCATAGAGGCATAAGATATATTGCAACTAGAATTTCTGCTAAAGAAGCTCTTTCAAAAGCTATGGGTATTGGAATGACCTTTCCTCTATCTTGGTCTAGTATTGAAATACTTAACTCATTTAATGGTAAACCTTATTATTTTTTTTCTTCGGATTTAGATAAATGGATTAAAGAAAGATATGGTGTTATACATATTTCACTAAGTGATGAGCATGATTTGGTTATGTCTAATGTAATCATAGAGAATAAGAAGATTTAATATTTGATATTTTTGTATAGCATATTAGAATATAATGACAGCTTCTTTTAATTTTAGCGCTTTTTCAAAAAATATTCCTCATTTACCTGGTATTTATAAGTATATTGATATTGAAGGTAATGTAATATATGTTGGTAAAGCTCGTGATTTAAAAAAGAGAATTTCTTCATATTTTAGCAAAAACTTACCAAGTATTAGAATAGAGAAGATGGTTTCAAGAATATCAGATATAGAAATTATAGTTACTAAATCTGAAATAGAGGCTTTGATTTTAGAGAACAATCTTATTAAATCTCTAAAGCCAAAATATAATATATTATTTCGTGATGATAAATCGTATCCTTATCTTAAAATATCTTTGCATGAATATCCTCGTTTACATATTGTTAGATTGAAACCAATTGTTGACCATAAAAAACTAGAAGGCCAATATTTTGGGCCATTTCCAGATAGTTATGGGGCTAGAGAAACTATCAAGATTTTGCAAAAAATATTTCGTTTGCGTACTTGTGAAGATTCAGTTTTTTTACATAGGTCTCGTCCATGTTTATTAGGTCAAATTGGTAAATGTTCTGCTCCTTGCACTAATAATATTAGTTTTGAAAATTATGACAAGAATATAAAAGAGGCGTCATTATTTTTAAATGGCAAGGCCACAACGGTTTTATCTGATCTTAAAGAAAAAATGCAAGTAGCTGCCAATACTATGAATTTTGAATTAGCAGCTACATTGAGAGATCAAATAACAGCGCTAAAAAGCGTTCTTCATAAACAAACCATGGAGAATATCGGAGTAAAAGATACTGATATTATATCGGTATTAAGAGAGTCAGGAAAAACATGTATTAATGTTGTTACGATTAGAAATGGTCGTCATATAGGAGATAAGAACTTTCTTATAGAAGTTGGAGAAGAAGAGATAAATTATGTACTAGAATCTTTTGTTACACAGTATTACTCTACTAGAGTTTTGCCTGATATTATTGTTTCTTCACATAGATTTTCTACATTAGATAATATAGATTTAATTAGTTGCCAACAGGGTAAAAAAGTTACTTTGTCTTTTAAACCAAGAGGTCTAAAGGCCTCTTGGTTAAAACAGTCTATAGAGAATTCTAAAATTTTTTTAGCAAAAAATATAGATTCACAATATTTAAGAAAATTTCGGATTAAAAATTTATTAAATGAATTAGATATTTGTGTGGAAAGTTATGAAAAATTATATATAGAATGCTTTGATATTAGTCATTATTCAGGAGAGTCAACCCATGCATCGTGTGTTGTTTTTGATAAGTGCGAAATGCAGCCTTCACTTTATAAACTTTATAAGATAGAAAATATAGCTCCAGGAGATGATTATTCTGCTATGAGTCAGGTATTATATCGTCGTTTTTCTAAATTTGAAAATATAGATATGCCTAATATAGTTCTAATAGATGGTGGTCCTGGTCAGGTTGAGGTAGCAAAAAAAATTTTTATTCAATTAGGATTGGATATAAAATTAATAATTGGAGTCTCTAAGGGAGAGGGGAGAAAAGTTGGGTTGGAGACATTGCATTTTGCTGATGAAAGATTAGCTATTTCTCTTGGTGCTAATTCTCCGGCCCTTATGTTAATTGCTTATATAAGAGATGAAGCTCATAGATTTGCTATAGAAGGGGTAAGAAATAAGATTGCTAAATTAAGAAATACGTCTTTAATAATGAATGTTGAAGGTATTGGCAAAAAAAAATCTCAAGCATTACTAAAGCATTTCGGTAGTTTACAGGATATTTCTTGTGCAACAATAGAGGAAATAATGTCTGTTGAAGGTATATCTAGATCTTTAGCTGAAAAAATATATTATTTTGTAAGGTCGTAATGTAGTATATATATTATAATTTTTTAGAAGCAGCCAGTCATAGTATGTTAATAAATATACCAATTGCCATTACTTGGATTAGAATTCTATTAGTACCATTAATGGTTTGTTTTTTTTATTTTTTTGATTATTATCTTGGAGATTTAGCACGAGATGTTGTATCTTTGATATTATTTATACTTGCTGCATTGACTGATTGGTTAGATGGTTGGTTAGCTCGAAGGTTAAATCAAACAACTTCTTTCGGGGCTTTTTTAGATCCTGTAGCCGACAAACTAATGGTTTGTTCTTCTTTAATCATTCTTTTAAAACTTGGTCGAGTAGATATACTAATAACATTGATTATTATAGGTAGGGAAATAACAGTTTCTGCTTTAAGAGAATGGATGGCAATAATGGGTGCGAGGGCTAGTGTAGCTGTAAACAGAATGGGGAAGATTAAGACACTTTTTCAAATGATAGCCATTCCATGTTTGTTATATGGTAGAGTTTTTTTAGGTATGAATTTTATGTGTATAGGTACTTGGCTAATTATTATGTCGTCAATTTTAACAGTTTGGTCTATGCTTTATTATATAAGACGTTCGTGGTATGTTTTAAAACACGCAAAATAAATTATTTTTATTTGCAAGTTTTGTAGTGTAGGGAATATATTTTAATTAATTTTGTTTAACATAGTGTGATTACAAATGGTTTTTTCTTCACAGAATTTTTTACCTGAAGACAATGAGTCTATCAGAAAAGATTGGATGATTATAAGTTTAATTACTTTTATTCATGCTTTATCACATTTTTTCCAACTAGTTTTGCCTTCATTATATGTGGCGCTTGGGTTGGAATTTGATTTAGATTTTGCTCAACTTGGCTTGTTAGCGACTATATTCTATGTGGTTTCTGGAGTTGGTCAAGTTATTTCTGGAGTTGCTGTAGATCGATTCGGACCTTTCAAGATTCTTTTATTGGGTTTAGTTTGTTTCTTATTATCTAGTTTAATGATTGCTTGTTCTTATGGCTATGTTTTTTTGATGTTCTCGGCTTTTGTTGGAGGCATAGGTAACTCAGTATTCCATCCAGCTGGATATTCAATAATTAATCAAATGGTTAGTCCAAAGAGATTAGGTTATGCTTTCAGTATTCATGCTATTGCTGGTAGTTTTGGATGGGCATTAGCTCCTATTTTTATTACTGTAGTTACTGTATTAACTAGTTGGAGAGTTGCTGCTTTAAGTGTTGCTCTTCTATTTGTTTTATCATTTTTTTTAACAAAGTCATTGAAGGCTTATATTTCAGAGTTCGAGAAAAAGAAGAATGATGAACTGAATGATTCAAATTCACCCAATATATTAAAGAAAGATTATGTTAATTCTATATTAAGACTTCTTGCTAACCCTGTTATGTGGGGTGCGTTTTTATTTTTCACAGTTACTTCATTTTCTACTTCATCTATTCAAAATTATACAATTCCACTGCTAGGTAAATTATATAACTTTAATGAATTGTTTGCTAGTTCTAGGCTTTCTGTTTATATGATAGCATCTGCTTTTGGGATGTTAATAGGAGGATGGTTATTATCAACAGCTAAGTTCAAAGAAAATAATATATTAATTTCACTAGTTATATCGGGTATATCTTTTATATTTATAGCTACCGGTGTTATTTCTGATGGTTTTGTTACATTTTTTATGATAATGGCTGGTTTTTGTTTTGGAGTTGCTGTTCCATCTAGAGATATGTTGGTTAGGAAAATTGCTAATAAACATTCTACTAGTATTGTCTATGGGTTAGTTTACTCTGGAATAGATGTTGGTTCAGCTATCGGTCCTGTCTTATTTGGGGTTATGATTGATGCTAAATTGTATAGCCTGCCATGGATAATAGCAGGACTAATGTTAATTATATCTTCTTATTTAGCAAAATGGTTAGCTGATAAACAGGCAAATAATTAGATTAAAAATCAACATGTTAGTTAGAGTGATATAACTCACTGACGTGTTGATCTAGATAAGTTTCTTATAGGGTTATATTCTGTCAAGTCTGTTGATCTCCATGGATTTATATCTATTCCGCCTCTTCTTGTATATTTACCATATACGCTTAGATACTCCGGTTTACATCGTTCATGTATATCTAGAAAAATTTTTTCTATGCAATTTTCATGATATTCAGCGTGGTTTCTGTAGGATATTATATACTTCAGAATAGATTCATGATTTATTTTAAATCCTCGATACCTTATTTGAATAGAAGCCCAATCTGGTTGCATAGTAATAGGACAATTGGACTTTAATAACCTTGATGTTAAGGTTTCTGTTATTTTTTTTGTATTTATTTTTTCATTTTCTAACAAATTTGGATCAGGATTATATATATCTGTTTTTATTTGTAAATGGTCTATACATAACCCATCTAATTCTTGAATATATATTTTTTTGAAATCTTGTGGCATTATAATATTTACTAGCACATCACTGTTAGTAGCTGATGATAAATCATTGCATATAAAATGTGTTAAATCACTGTGATTATCAAATTTCTTTTGATTAAGAGAGTTTAAGTAAATCTTTAGAGATTTTGATTCTATAATATAGTTGCTATTTGCTGGTATTTGAAATCTGCCAATTGCTATTTCTGGTTTGCCAGTTTTGTTAAGCCATGATATTTCATAGGCATTCCATATATCGAAGCCTTTGAATATTTTGTTATTTTTTAAGTATTTCCTTTTTAAAGGAAATAGTAAATTTGGGTTGTATTCTAATGGGTAGTTAGTTTGTCTACCTAAAGGGTTTTCTATTTTTTTCATTTTATATTCTTTAAATTGTTTTTATAAACATAAGTTCATTAGAGTATATATTGCGAATATGTTATTTATAATAGCTTTTTCTTGCTAATTATGTTTGTATTTTTGAATATATTTTATTGCATTCAACTCATTTTTGAGGGATTATTATGACCTTATTTGAAGGTACTGGAGCGCTACTTTCTTTGATTGCTATGTTTGGTTATATCAATCATAGATTTATAAAGTTGCCTGATATGTTAGGCATAACAGCAGTTGGCTTAGTAGTTTCTGTTTGCTTATTATTATTAAGTCTTTTTTTTCCTGAAATGGCTATAGAAGCACAGTATTTAGTTGGTATGATTGATTTTTCTGAATTAGTATTTCATGGTCTTTTGGGTCTGTTGTTATTTGCAGGAGCTTTACATGTTGATATTTCAAAAATGAGACGTTTGAAGATGCCAGTTTTTTTATTGGCTACTATTGGAGTATTAATATCAACTGCAGTTGTTGGACTTGGTTTCTTTTTAGTTACCAGTTTTTGTAATGTACATATAAGTTTTTTATGGTGTTTAGTGTTTGGTGCACTTATATCACCCACTGATCCTATAGCAGTTCTTGCTGTATTAAAAAATGCTAAGGTATCTCCTGATTTAGAAACTCAAATTGCTGGTGAATCATTGTTTAATGACGGAACGGCTGTTGTAGCTTTTATGACTTTATTAGGATTAGCTACTGGAAATACAGAATTTTCTCTTTTATCTGTTTTAATAACTCTTATACAAGAAATATTTGGTGCTGTTGTATTTGGTTTGGTGATTGGATATGTAGCTTCTTTAATGTTAAAGGATTTGGATAGTTATCCTGTAGAAATATTAATTACTTTAGCTTTGTCTACAGCTGGCTATAGCATAGCTGAACACCTACATGTTTCTGCTCCATTATCAGTAGTCGTTATAGGATTAGTAGTAGGTTATAATAGTAATTTATCAAAGGGTCATAAATCAAAAAATAGAGAATATCTATTTAGTTTTTGGGGATTGCTGGATGAGTTATTAAATCTTATATTATTTGGTTTGATAGGATTAAAAATTGTAGCTTTATCATTTAGTATAAAGAATCTATGGCTTGGTATCATAGCAATTTTTGTTGTTCTAATAGCTAGATATATTAGTGTAGCAGCTCCTATAAATATGCTTCATTACATGAAAGATAATAGGCATGCCGTAAAAATTATGACATGGGGAGGTCTGAGAGGAGGAATATCTATAGCATTATCATTGTTACTACCTTCTTTTGAAGGAAGGGAAATGTTTATTGGTGTTACTTATATTGTTGTTATTTTTAGTTTATTGGTGCAGGCTACTACTTTAGGTCCACTAGTAAAATTTTTAGACAAGAAAAATTAGTTTTTTATTATTAATATAAAAAGATTAATTTCTTAATTCTGGTGCTATTTAAATTATGATTTTTCGTTATCTTTATTTTTCTGTAATATTTATTTATAGTCTAGTTTGTTTTGATATATATGCGTCAGATTTGGAATTGTATAGAGAATTTGAGTCTTTACCTAGTTCTTTATGTGATGATTGTTTAGTTGCTCTAAGGAATAATGCTCCTGCTAATGGAATATCTTTTGAGGATTTTGACAAATTTACTAATGACATTAGACTTTTAAAAAAAACTTTTGTTCTAGCACGAAATCAGAAAGATTTACAAGAAGATTGGAATTCATATATATCAAAAGTAATTAATAAAAAGAAATGTATTGATGGTATAAAAATATTAAATGAATTTAGAGATCAATTGGTAGAAATAGGAAATACTTATCAGGTTGATCCTGAGTTATTAGTTGCTATTTTAGGTATTGAGACAAATTATGGAAAAATTTTAGGAAATACTAATGTTCTCAATGCTTGGTTTACAAGAGCTTGTACAGAAAATAATTTGTTGTGGAAGAAGAATTTTTATGCGTCAATTAAATTGTTGCGAGATGGTATAGTTAAGCCTGATAAATTCTTAGGATCTTGGAGTGGTGCTTTTGGAATGACACAATTTATACCTACATCTTTTTATGAATTAGCTGTTGATGGTGATGGTGATGGTGTTATAGATTTATATAATTCTTTTATTGATGCTATTGCTTCTACTGCAAATCATTTGAATAAACGCAACTTCAGTTGGAAATATAATATTCCAGCTGTTATAGAAGTTTCTTTACCAGAGTATTGGTTGGATAGCATAAATCTTGAAAAAGATAAAACATATTTACATATATCTGAAAAACGCAATCTTCAAGATTGGTCTATTATAGGTGTTTGTAGAATTGGTAATAGAGAATTATGTGACGAATTAACAGATAGTGAGTTGGAAACAGTCGTTTTTGCTCCAAATGGGTCTTCTGGACCATTTTTTTTAGTTACTGAGAATTTTTATTCTATATTAAACTATAATAGGTCGTATAGATATGCTCTGGCTGTTTCATTATTATTTAATTTTTTAAAGTTTGAGAATGATATTTTTAGTTCTTGGGCCATAAATAATTAGATATTATAAATTGTTAATTATTTATACTATTGTTCTGACTATTTTTTAAAGAACATTTCTTTTTTTTTCATAAGAATTATTTTATATTCCATTGTTTGATTTAAAATTCGACTGTCCATTTCTATATTAATATCAAGAATAATTTTATATGAATCTTAATTTTTTAATATCTACTAGATATCTTTAATAAGAATTCTATAACCATTTTTCTGAAATCATAAGATTTTATATCGTAATATTGTTTATTATTTCGTTAAATTATTTTTGTAACTTGTGGTTTATTTTATGAAGAATGATTTCAAACTGTGTTGAATATAGTTAGTTCTTTCTACTTGATTTATTTAATTCAATGTTATCAAAACCTGTTGTAATACATATATAGAAACCAGATATAAGACAGAAAACTTACAATGAGTTGTAAATAATTTTGATTTTTTCATATGGCGTAGATCTTCCATATTAATATATATTTATTGATACTTGATTTATTGCTTACTAAATCATATATATTAGCTAATAATTTAGCTGGCAAATGATGTTTATTGATAACCTAGATAAATTGTATAAGTTTCTAATTCTATAATTAGAGATAATAATAACTCATATTATTATCTCACAATATTGTATGGAGTGTTTTTGATATGAGATTTGATAAACTCACTGCAAAATTTCAACAAATATTTGTTGAAGCTCAAAGTCTAGCAATAGTAAATGAACATCAGTATATAGAACCTATGCATCTATTAAGAGCTTTGTTGAATGATGAGGATGGAACTAGTAAAAGCTTGATTGCTAGGTCAGGAGCATCTATAGATAAGCTTAATAAGCTTTTAGATGAGTCATTAAACTCATTGCCTAAAGTACAAAATATAGACAATATACAAATAGGAAGAGATTTACAGAGTTTGATGATTCGAATGGAAAAAGAATCATATAGATTAAAAGATAGTTATATCTCTAGTGAGATTTTCCTGTTAGTAGCTTCTTCAGATAATGGCGAAATAGGTCGTATTCTGAAAGAATCTGGGTTAAACAAAAATTTATTGGAAACTGCTATTAAGGAACTACGAGGTTCAGAAAATGTAAATAATAGTGATGATGAGTCTAATAGGAAGTCTCTATCTAAATATACTACGGATATTACAGCTAGGGCTATTAATGGAAAATTAGATCCAGTTATAGGAAGAGATGATGAAATCAGAAGGACAATTCAAATTCTACAACGTAGAACTAAAAATAATCCTGTTTTAATTGGTGAGCCAGGTGTCGGTAAAACTGCAATCGTAGAAGGTTTAGCTCAGAGGATAGTAAATGGAGAAGTTCCTGACAACTTAAAAGGTAAAAAGGTATTATCTCTAGATATTGCTTCTTTAATAGCTGGTGCTAAATATCGTGGAGAATTTGAGGAAAGGTTAAAATCTGTTTTAAAAGAATTGTCTATTAACGGTAATGATAATATTTTATTTATTGATGAGCTTCATACTATTATGGGTGCTGGTAAAACTGAGGGTTCAATGGATGCAGGTAATATGTTGAAACCAGCTTTAGCGAGAGGTGAGTTACATTGTATTGGAGCTACGACATTAGATGAGTATAGAAAATATATAGAAAAAGATGCTGCTTTGGAAAGGCGTTTTCAAAAGGTATTAGTAGAGGAACCAGATGTTGAGTCGACTATAGCTATTTTACGGGGCTTACAGGAAAGATATGAAATTCATCATGGGATTGAAATTACTGATCCAGCGATAGTTGCAGCTGCTGAGTTATCTAACAGGTATATTACAGATCGTTTTCTGCCTGATAAGGCAATAGACCTAATAGATGAAGCTGGTGCTCGTATTAGAATGGAAATAGATTCTAAACCAGAAATAATGGATAAGTTAGATAGAAAGATAATTCAATTAAAAATAGAAAAAGAAGCTGTTAAAAAAGAGAAAGATGAAGCATCTAAGAAACGTTTCCTTTTAATAGAAGAAGAATTAGATAAGTTACAAAAAGAGTACCATGATTATGATGAGATTTGGAAGTCTGAGAAAGCAATCATACAAGGGACAAAAGCTATTAAAGAAGAAATAGATAATACAAAAATAAGAATGTCAGAATTACAAAGAACTGGACAATATGATAAGTTAGCAGAAATTCAGTATTCTATTTTACCTGAATTAGAGTCTAGACTAAAATTTGCTGAAGGGAATGTGGATAATGATAGTAAACAACATAAGTTTAAATTATTGCGCACACAGGTAGGTGCTGAAGAAATTGCTGAAGTTGTTTCTAGGAGTACTGGTATACCTGTATCAAAAATGATGCAAGGAGAGAAAGATAAATTATTAAATCTTAGTAATTTTTTGTCATCTCGTGTTATAGGTCAAGAAGAGGCTGTACAAGCTGTTTCTGATGCTATTATACGTTCTAGAGCAGGTCTTTCTGATTCAGCAAGGCCTTATGGTTCTTTCCTATTTTTAGGTTCTACTGGAGTAGGAAAAACAGAATTAGCTAGAGCACTTACTGAGTTCTTATTTGATGCTACTGATCATATGGTTCGTATAGATATGAGTGAATTTATGGAAAAACATTCCGTATCTAGATTGATAGGTGCTCCTCCTGGTTATGTTGGATATGAAGAAGGTGGTTATTTAACTGAAGCTGTTCGTAGAAAACCTTATAGTGTAATTTTGTTAGATGAAATAGAAAAAGCTCATCCTGATGTTTTCAATATATTGTTACAAGTATTAGATGATGGAAGACTAACAGATGGCCAAGGTAGAACTGTTGATTTCAGGAATTCTGTAATTATTATGACATCTAATCTTGGTTCAAGTGAAATTAATAATATGGAAGATAAGCCTTATGACAAAATTAAAGAGATTGTCCTAGGAACGATACGTCAAGTATTAAGGCCAGAATTCCTAAATCGTATTGATGAAATTGTAGTATTTCATAATTTAGAACAAAAACATATGGAATCTATAGTTAAAATTCAGTTAGATAGATTGAATCTTCGTATTCAACAAAAAGATATGAGTATTGATGTAACGAATGCAGCTATTAGTGCATTATCTCATATTGGGTTTGATTCTAATTTTGGAGCTAGGCCTCTTAAGAGATTAATTCAACAAAAAATTGAAAATCCATTAGCTAAATTAATACTAAGAGGTGACTATTCATCAGGTGATACTATTTGTGTAGATTATAGGAATAATGAATTTTCTTTTAACAAGTAAATTCATATATGCAGTTTGTTATTCAAGTAGTTATGGTTATTGTATAAACATCATGACTACTTGAATAATTATGTATCCAATTTAATTTTTCGTAAAAGTTTTCTGCCATGTGTTTTTTTAGATAACCATGAAATCCAAAATTTTCTAAATGGAGATAGAGTGATGTACTGGTCTAATATTAATTGTTTTTTTTTGCTGAGCTCTTCTAGAAGTTCATAATATACAGCTGTGGTTGATATATAGAACTTATTTGGATCTATTTCCGAAGATAATAAAATAGTAGGTATTTGTTTATATAATTGGTATGTTTTTTCTATTTGAACGTTTATTAATTCTAGCATTATGTTTGATTTGGCTGGTTCCAAAAAATCTTTTGCTTCAATATTAAATTGTTTGAGTTCACTAATTGGTATATAGAATCTCCCAATTCTAGCATCTTTTCCTATGTTTCTAATTATTTTTGTCATCATGATAGCAGTGCTAATTTCTATATCTGCTATTGTATATTGATATTCTATGTGATTAATTTCTTGATATATTTTATGTACTAATCTATCTGACTGCCAGTAAACCTTATTAAGTTCATCAAAATTATAAAATTGTGTTTTTTCTATTAAAATTTCATTGTGATTGATAAAATCGATAATTATATTTTGTATTTTTGGATATATATTTATTGCTACTTTTAATACTTGTATTATTGGATGCTGAATAACAATACTATTATCACTCATAATTTCAGTTATTTGATAGCGCCACCATGATAACTGTGCATATGCTGTTATGCTAGTTTTTGATTTTGATACTATAAATTCTATTTTTTTGCTGAAAAGATATATAGCAGACAATATATTTTTTTGATTTTTTTCTAGTGATAGAATGTTATAGTACAAGCTGGAATTACTTTGTTTTAATTGCATAGTGCAATATTCATATGGATTCATACTTTTTTATCAATATAAATTTTTAGTTTCAATAATATTATTATAAATAAAATTATTGTTTCATTTTGGTGATTTGAAAAATTTATAAAATATTTCTTAAATATAAATTATTTATTTTTAAATTTAAATATAGAAAAATGGCTAAATCAAAAAATACATATGTATGTTTGCAATGTGGTATAAAAAGTTTGAAATGGCATGGGAAATGTCTATCGTGCAATTCTTGGAATTCTTTTTCTGAAGAAATTGTTGATGATAATTCCTTTCAAGAATCATGGGCTGTTCCATCCACAGTTAAAAGTCTTGCCGAAATAGATGCGCAGGAAGTTACTAGAATTCCGACTGGTTTTAATGAGTTCGATAGAACTTTAGGAGGAGGTTTGGTTGTAGGATCAGTAATTTTATTGGGAGGAGATCCAGGTATAGGTAAATCAACATTGTTATTGCAATCTTTATCAGTTTTATCAAATCAATATAATGTTTTATATGTTACTGGTGAGGAATCTGCAGAGCAAGTCGCTTTGAGAGCAAATAGGCTCGGATTAACATATGATAATCTAAATTTGTTAGCTGAAACTAAACTTGATGAAATTATAAATGTAATTGTTTCTCATAAGCCATTAGTAGTTGTAATTGATTCTATACAAACAATTTATAGTGCTATATTGAGTTCATCACCAGGGTCATTATCTCAAGTTAAAGAATGTGCTACACAGTTAACTAGAGTTGCTAAGAGGCTAAATATCATTATATTTATGATAGGACATATGACTAAGGATGGATTGATTGCTGGACCTAGGGTTCTAGAACACATGGTAGACACAGTTCTATATTTTGAAGGAGATCATAATTCATCATTTCGTTTAATAAGATCTTTTAAAAATAGATTCGGTGCTGTGAATGAATTAGGTGCTTTTGCTATGACAGATAGAGGATTGCGTTGTGTTCCTAATCCATCAGCATTGTTTTTATCTAATCATAATAATAATGTTTCAGGTTCTTGCGTTATGGCAACGCAGGAGGGATCAAGGACACTGCTTATTGAGATACAGGCTCTGGTCAATAAATCATATGGTTCTACGCGTAGAATATTGTCTGTTGGAATAGATGATAATAGATTAGAAATGCTATTAGCAGTGCTTCATAAACATGCTGGAGTTCCAACTTTTGATAAAGATATATTTGTGAATGTTGTTGGTGGCGTAAAAATATCAGAACCAGCTTCAGATATAGCTGTATTGTTAGCTATATTTTCTTCTTTGTTGAACAAATCAATACCATCAAGATTATTTGCCTTTGGAGAAATAGGTCTTTCAGGTGAAATTAGGCCGTCAATTAAAGGTCAAGAACGTTTAAAGGAAGCAGTTAAATTAGGATTTGAAATTGCTTTGATTCCTAATCAAAATGTACCTAAACAGAAAATATTAGGTCTAAAGACTATCAAGATGTTTAATTTAAAAGATGCTTTAGATGCAGTTAAACAGCTATTCCAACATTCATAGAAAATACCCAAACTATTAAATATATTTATAATAGTTTGGGTATTTGTTTAGAACAGATTATTCAAAATTTCTTTGGAAAGGTATTGCATCTATTATTTTTCTATCAAATTTTTTATAATATTCCGAATAGACTGGAGCCATTGCTGTTGCAAAATCAGCTCTATCTACTTCTGCAATTTGAATTCCACATTCTCTGAGTTTTTCAACGCCATTTTTTTCAACGTTGTCTACAAACTCTCTCATTTTAGTACTAGCTGCTTTTCCTGCTTTATCAAAAAATGTTCTATCTATTTTAGGTAGTTTCTTATAAAGTTTTTCAGATGCAAGTATTAATGCTGGAGCATATACGTGTCCAGAAAGAGATAAATATTTTTGTGTTTGGGATAATTGGGTTAATAAAATAACTGCTAAAGAGTTTTCTTGTCCATCAATTTCTCCTTTTTTAATGGCATCAAAAGCCTCAGTAAGTGTCATTGGGACGGGATCTATTCCTATATATCTAAATCCATCTATATGAATGGAATTTTTAGGTGTTCTTATTCTTAATCCTTTTGCATCTTCTGGTGTTAGTACCGGTCTAACATTATTTGTTAAATGACGGAAACCTTGTTCTCCCCATGCTAGGGCAACTAGTCCTTTTGATGGAAATTTTGCTAATATATTTCTACCTACAGGTCCATCTAGAACATTTCTAGCATGAGTTAAATCATGCATTAAAAATGGAATATCAAACATTCCTACTTCTGGAATGATATCCATAATTGTGCTTGTAGATACAATGGCTAGATCAATTGTACCTTCTTGAAGGCCCTCAATGACATTCCGTTCAGATCCTAATTGATTATTTGGGAATGTAATTACTCTATATTTACCCTTGCTACAGGTTTTTAGAGTTTCAGCAAACGCATTAGCTGCTGTGCCGTAGTGTGATTTGCTGTGAAGAGAGTGAGCCATTCTCAAATGAATATCAGCTGGCGCTGTAATATTCTCAGCCAATGCTGGGACAGATGCTATTATTGCTGATAAGGCTAACGCAATACTGGCAAGCCAAACATTACGCATTCGTCTACTCCTGAAAAATCAAAAGAAATATTCTAAAAATAATCAAATATAATTAGAAGACATATACTAATATTTATACAAATTAGGGTTGCTAACCCAGTTTGCATTCAAAATTATTTATAAATTAACAAATGTATATCCTTAATCCTTAAAATTTTGCTATATGATTTAGAATTTTACAAGTTTTTTTAGAAAGTCTTAAAATCAATGTGGATTTTTAAGAAGATATTTTTAAACATTTGATGATTATAAACTATAAAACGTCGATAATTTTCAATTATTTGTTCACTATGGTATATCGTTATTCTAAAATAGCCAACCAAAAATTCTTATATGTTTGTTTATAATCATATATTAGTTGTTGATTTTAATATTTTTGTAAATAGTATTTACATCAAAACAAGCATATTTAAATAACTATATTTATGATTTAGTTATTATTTTAATATATAAGAAAGAAGCTTAATCCAATTTCATAATATACCTATATTATGTTGTAGGATAGCAATTAGTTGACATTTATCGAGAAATATTGGAAGACGCATATGTTTGATAAAATTGTTGAATTTTAGTAAGAAAATCTTTATTTAATATTATAACTATTGGAATAGTGGAATATTAATAGATGTTTTCTTAAAAGAAATCTTTTTTAGTTTTTAAGCATAATTGATTATTAGTTATAGAAATTTGAATCATCTAAAACATTATATCTGTTACAGCGGCAAGATTTGCTTAAGATAATAATGTTTTATTAATTATTATTAATAAATAAATTTATATTAAGTTATCTTTTTTGGAAAGATAGAGGAATCTTTTGATTCTTTATTCATAATATTTTAAATTTAATTATGAGTTACCAGGAAATGGTTAATGTGATAATTCATTTTTATGATATAAAATATACGAGTTATTATAGGAAATATTGTGTTTATGATTTTGATTTTTGGTTTTCTTTTATCTATTTTTATATTAAACATTTTTATCTTGAATATAATCAGAAAGATTAATCAAGAAGATAACTTTAATTCTTATTTAGATATTTTAAATGAAGCAACATTAAAAATACATAATGATATTATTGAAACTCAAAAGATTCTTCGTAGTGATTTTTTGGAAGCAATTCGTTCATTTCAGATAGAATTAAAAGACTCTCATGATAAATTAAAAGATTCTCTCACTAGAGATTCTTTTAATAACCGTTCTGAACTTGCCTCTTCTCTAGCAAGTTTTTCTAGTGGTTTTAGTGATAAACTACAAGGAATGATCGAGATTAATGATAGAAGATTGTTAGAAATAAGAAATACTTTAGAAAATAGATTAGATATTTTGCAAACTAATAATGCTTCAAAACTAGACGAAATGCGTTGTATGGTTGAAGAAAAGCTACATGCTACCCTAGAGCAAAGATTAGGTGAGTCTTTTAAAATTGTTTCTGAGCGTTTAGAAGCTGTACACAAAGGTTTGGGTGAAATGCAGACCTTAGCAGTTGGTGTGGGGGATTTAAAGAGAGTTTTGAGTAATGTTAAGTCTAGAGGTACATGGGGTGAAGTACAGCTTGCTAGATTAATAGAAGATGTTATGACTGATGATCAGTATGGGAAGAATGTGAAATTAATACCTAATAGCGACTCAATAGTTGAGTTTGCTATTAAATTACCAGGTAGAAGAGATGATAATGATCCTGTATGGTTGCCTATAGATTCTAAATTTCCTAAAGAAGAGTATGAAAGATTAATGGAAGCTAATGATGCAGGTAACATTGAATTGTCGAAAGCTGCTTCCTCATCATTAGCTAAAGCAATAGAGTTACAGGCAAAGATGATATCTTCGAAGTATATATCACCACCGTATACAACTGAGTTTGCTATTATGTTCTTGCCTACAGAAGGACTATATGCAGAGGTTATGAGATATCCGGGTTTATTTGATAAGTTGCATAATTTGCGTATAACTGTTACTGGTCCTAGTAATTTATCTGCCTTACTTAATAGTTTGCAGATTGGTTTTAGAACGATAGCAATTGAGAAGAGATCTTCAGAAGTATGGAATATATTGCGTGCAGTAAAAACTGAATTTTTTAAATTTGGAGAGTCCTTAGCTAGTGTAAAAAAAACATTGGATAATGCTAGTAACAAGTTAGGTCAAACAGAAGTTAGATCTAGAGTTATGTTACGTAATTTAAAATCTTTAGAAGTTCTTCCTGAGCAGGAATTAGAAAAGATCTTGTTAGATGATGAGTAAATAGTATTTGTATCTTAATATATGGTTTTATTATGAAAAAACAAAATGAATTAAAAAAAATGGCAGCTATAGAGGCAATGAGTTTTATAAAAAATATCATGTCGAAGAAAAATATAATAGGAGTTGGAACTGGATCTACAGTTGATTATTTTATAGAAGAGCTATCTAGTTTTAAAGAAAATTTTTTGGGAGCTGTGGCTAGTTCAAAAAGAACAGAGTTTTTGCTGTCTAAACATGGAATAAAACTTTTTGATTTAAACGAATTATCAGAATTAGAATTTTATGTTGATGGTGCTGATGAAGTAGATTATTCTTTATCTATGATTAAAGGAGGAGGAGGAGCATTAACAAGAGAAAAAATTATAGCTTCTGTAGCAAAAGAATTTATATGTATTGCGGATGAATCAAAATTATCTGGCAATAGTTTGGGAAAATTTCCTCTTCCTGTGGAAGTTATACCCATGGCTGCATCAGCTGTTTCTAGGTATTTTATAGAATTAGGGGCTAGTCCTATTTTGAGAAAAGATTTCGTGACAGATAATGGTAATTCGATTTTAGATATTCATAACTTTAAAATTGAGAGCCCTGTAGAGATGGAAAAGAATATAAATAATATACCAGGTGTTGTAACCTGCGGTTTATTCGCTATTAAAGGTGCAAATAAACTTATTGTTGCAACTTCAAAAAATGGCATAAAATATTTTACAAAATAATTTATTCTTTTGTTTTATTAAAGAGAAATAATTCCATTTGTTCTTTTAGATATTTTCTTGCTTTTATATCTGCTAAGTTTAATCTTTTTTCATTGATCAATATAGTTTGATGTTTCATCCAGTCTTCCCAGGCACTTGTAGAGATATTATTCCATATATACATACCTAGATCTCCTGGGAATGGAGGCTTATCTAATTTTGCTAGCTCACGTTTTAGTTTTATGCAATAAATTTTTTCTGACATTTTAAATCCTTTAACAAATAATTATTTTATATTTTTTATAAAAATTAGGCTATTTCGAGATCGGTTATAATTAATTTGTTTTTCTTTTGGTAAGTCTTGAACCTTTCCTCTTACAAATCCTCTTTTTAAAAACCAATGTGACGTTCTTGTTGTTAACGCAAATAGACGATCTATTTTCATATTTTTAGCACGAGATTCTATATGCCTTAAAAGCAATTCTCCTTCACCAGAACTTTGCCATTCGGGATGCACAATCAAACAAGCTAACTCAGCCATATTTTCCATTGGGAAAGGGTATAAAGCAGCACATCCGTATATTACTCCATCATGCTCTAAAACTGTAAATTTTTCCAAGTCTCTTTCTATTAAGCTTTTTGGTCTTGGTACAAGAGTTCCATCAGCTTCGAGGGGTTCTATAAGACTAATTATAGCACCAACATCATCTATAGATGCCTCTCTTAGATCATCTAAATTATCTTCAACAACCATGGTTCCAATGCCACCATGTGTAAATATTTCTAGTAATACGCTTCCATCTATTCTATATGGCAAAATATGAGTTCTAGCTACTCCTTTTTTTACAGCCATTACAGAGTTTTTTAGAAATTTTTTGGTTGTTGTATCAATATTATTATTTTGTAATAAAATTTCAGCTCTGGCTCTAGCTATTTCTGGATTTATTGAGCCATCTATGTTTTTAACACCTTCTGATGTTGAAAGAAATATTAATTTTTCTGCTCCTATAGCAATAGCTGTACTTGTAGCTAATTCTTCCATTTCTAGATGAAAAGCATCCCCTGTTGGGGAGAATCCTATTGGAGATAATAAAACTACTGAGGTTCCTTTTTCTATAGCAAATTTAATGGCTTCTGTATCTATTTTTCTTACTTTTCCTGTTAGTTGGAAATCAATTCCATTTAAGACACCAACAGGGCTAGCGGTAATAAAATTGCCTGATATAACTTTGATTTGAGAGTGAGACATTGGTGTATTAGGTAACCCCTGGCTGAATGATGCCTCTATATCTAATCTTATTTCTCCAGCAGCTTCTTTTGCGCATTCTAGTGCGGCATTATTAGTTGGAACTACTATTCCGTTATTAAAGTTTTGAGGCAATCCTTTCAAACGTAACTGCTCATTAATTTGAGGTTCCGAACTATATACCAGTACTAAGCGAATACCGAGAGCCGATAGTAATGATAGGTCTTGCACTAAAGTATTTAGTATTCCATCTTGGATAAGTTCACCTTCGAAAGCAACTACAAAAGTTTTGCCTCTAAAAGCATGTACATAAGGAGCTACATCACGAAACCATCGCACGAACTGTGATTTTGAATTTTCGTGTTCTTCAACGGAAGATTTGTCTATTTCCATATACTCTATAATTAATAATAAGTTAATAAGACGGTGAATTTAATTATGCTTATTATAACTAAATCTAATCTAACGATTATATATATATTATACTAGTAAGTTAAAGTAATTATTTACAACTATTGGTCATGTATTTTTTGTAATACTAACCGTTCTTTTACTAGGATATATTATCCAAGATATAAAACAAATTTATTATTTATGACAGCAATTTCAAATAATTTTCCGTCTTTTATTAATTTACGTGTTCATTCAGAATTTTCTATAGCTGATGGATTAATAAGAGTTAGAGATCTTGTGGATAATGTTATTAAGCTACAACAGCCTGCTGTAGCTCTAACAGATATGTCTAACCTTTTTGGAATTTTAAAATTTTATAAATATGCTCGTGCTAGTGGTATAAAACCAATTATTGGTTGTGATTTATGGTTATCTAATGATGAGGACCTAGATGATCCATTTAGAATATTAATTTTAGTATGTAATGAAGTTGGATATTTAAATTTATGTGAAATTATTACAAAATCTTATTTGATAAATCAAAGAAATAATAGGCCTGAAATACGTAAGGAATGGTTATTTTCTAAAAAGGGTTTAATAGTATTATCTGGAGGTATAAATGGTGATATTGGTTATGCAATAAAACGTGGCAAGATAGATATTGCTTCATCCTTGGTCAAGGAATGGAAGGAGATGTTTCCAGAATCTTATTACTTGGAAATTCAAAGAGCAGGGTTTGATGGTGAAGAAAATTATATACAAGCTGTATTATCTATCGCTACTGATACAAATACTCCGGTTGTCGCAACTCATCCCGTTCAGTTTCTTAAAAAAGAGCATTTTCAAGCTCATGAAATTAGAGTTTGTATTTCTGAAGGGAAGCATTTAACTGATATTCATAGGAAACATAATTTTACAAAAGAGCAATATTTAATTAGTTCTGAAGAAATGGCAAGTTTATTTGCTGATATACCTTCTGCTTTGTCTAATACTATTGAAATATCAAAACGTTGTAATCTAACCATAAAAACTGGTCAAGCAATGCTTCCAAAGTTTGATGTCCATGAAGGAATTTCTTTAGGAGATTACTTAAGAGAGTTATCAAATAAAGGCCTATATAATAAGATTAATAATCTATATCCTGATTCAACGGAATTATTTAAATCAAAGTATTATGAACGTTTAGAGAAGGAATGTAAGACTATTATACAGATGGGCTTTGCTGGATATTTTCTTATAGTTCAAGATTTTATTAATTGGGGTAAAAACAATGGTGTTCCTGTAGGACCAGGACGTGGTTCTGGTGCTGGTTCATTAGTTGCTTATGCCCTTGGTATAACGGATTTGGATCCAATCAAATATGATCTTCTTTTTGAGAGATTCTTAAATCCAGAACGTGTTTCAATGCCTGACTTTGATATTGATTTTTGTCAAGATAATAGAGATCGTGTTATAGATTATGTAAAGAACAAATATGGTACTGAATCTGTTAGCCAAATAGCAACTTTTGGAACTTTTGGTGCTAAGGCTGTAATTCGTGATGTGGGCAGAGTTTTAGGTTTGCCTTACTCCTTATGTGATTCTTTATCTAAATTGGTTCCTTTTAGTCCTATGGAACAATGGACTCTAGAAAAAGTATTGAATTCTGACCCTATATTTAGATCTCGTTATGAGCAGGAAGAAGAAGTAAAGTTATTAATAGATTTAGCCAGACATTTAGAAGGATTAGTGCGGAATGTTGGTATGCATGCAGGTGGAGTGCTTATTGCTCCAGGAAAACTAACAGATTTTTGTCCTCTTTATTGCCAGCCAGGCCAAGAAAATACATTGATTTCTCAATTTGATAAAGATGATGTTGAGTTAGCTGGTTTAGTAAAATTTGATTTTTTAGGTTTGAGGAATTTAACAGTTCTTGATTGGACTCTACGTTATATTAATTACTCTAGAAACGAAAATGATTTTTTTGATCTTTCTTCTTTACCATTAGAAAATGAAGAAACATTTAAGTTATTGTGTGCTGGTAATACAACTGCAGTTTTCCAGCTAGAATCTAGAGGCATGAAGGAATTGCTAAAAAAATTACAACCTAGTACCTTTGAAGATATTATTGCTGTTCTAGCTTTATATCGTCCTGGTCCTTTAGAGTCTGGAATGGTGAATGATTTTGTGAATCGTAAACATGGTTTATCAAAAATAAATTATTTTCATCCTGTATTAGAAAGTATTTTAAAAAGCACTTATGGAGTAATAGTTTATCAGGAACAAGTAATGTTAATTTCTCAAGTAATTGGAGGCTATTCTTTAGGTAGTGCTGATTTGCTTCGTAGAGCAATGGGAAAAAAAGATCCTGACGAGATGTCTAAGCATAGGGTGTTATTTGAGAAGGGTGCTATTAGCAATGGTTATAGTTCTCAATTAGCTATTAAATTATTTGATTTAATGGAGAAGTTTGCTGGTTATGGGTTTAACAAGTCACACTCTGCTGCTTATGCCTTAATAGCATACCAAACTGCATGGTTAAAAGTTCATTATTGTGCGGAATTTTTTGCTGCAGCTATGTCTTCTGAAATGGATGATACTGATAAAATACAAATTTTATTTAACGATGCTAAATATAATAATGTAAAAATTTTGCCACCAGATATTAATTTGTCTAATTTTAGATTTGAACCTGTGGTTTCTAAAATGAATAATAGTAAATCATACGAAATTAGGTATGGATTAGGAGCTATAAAAGGAACAGGTAAATTTGTTATAGATGAAATAGTAAAGATAAGGAATCAAGGAGGTCCTTTCAAGAGTATTTTTGATTTTTGTTTTAGAGTTTCAAAACTGGTTAATCGAAGAACTATAGAATCACTAATAAAATCAGGTTCTTTTGACTCTATTGAGTTAAATAGAGCTTATTTATTATTTTCTCTAGATAAAGTTATTGATTCTGTTGAACAGAAACAACGAGATATTTACCAAACTTCTTTATTTAGCAATAGTGAAGAATCTTCTTTTTTAGATTTGCCTGTTGGTGATGAAGTTATTCCATCATGGGATTTACATAAAACACTTATAGAAGAAAAATCTGCCCTAGGTTATTGTTTTAGTGGGCATATGTTTTCTTGTTGGGAAGATGAAATTAGAAAATTATTTCCTAAAAAATTAATTGATATAGACCATAATAGCAAATCACAATGGATCTGTGGAGTTTTAGTTCGCCTTCGTAGTTTATTTACTCGTCGAGGAAAGATTACCATCATTTTGCTAGATGATGGCAGCAAACAGCTTGAAGTTGTTGTTTATAATGAGCTTTATACAGAAATAAAAAATCTTTTAAAAGAAGATAATCTACTAATAATCAAAGGAATGGTTAGCAAAGATGACTATTCTGGTAATCTAAAAATTATTTCAGAACAGATATATGATTTGCAATTTATAAGAAAAACAATGGCAAAATCTTTAAGATTATATATAAATAACAGCAATGTTTCTTTATCCTCTTTTAAGGATATATTAGAAAAATTTAAGAATTTTTCTGATGTAAGATTTTCATCAGTGCCATTATTCATCTTCTATAAGAACGAAGATAAAAATTTTTTTTGTAAAATTAAATTAGATGATAAATGGAATATGATAATTACTAATGAATTAATATTAGAATTGCAAAAACTTATAAGCCATAATGGGTCAATAGATATTGGATATTGATACCAACATTTTTACAAAAATTTTTTTCAATTTTTTATTTTAATAATGTTAGGTTACTATGTTGAAACTAAAATTAGACTAATTAATATAGATAGTTTATATAATTTTATATTTGTTGAAAAACAATGCTTAATTAGATGTTTACAACAGTTTATACTTAAAACATTATGAAAATAAAATTTTTTAGATATATATTTTGTGCGTTCATAAAAAAATAAAAATTATCTTCATGATAAGAAACTCTTACTAAGAATTTTTCGTAGTGTAAAAATATATTGGTTGACAATATATTTTGCAGTTACTTTAATGATTTGTGGTACTGCAACGCAACCAGCATTAGCACTTATTATGAAACCTTTATTAGATAATGGTCTTTCTTTGAGTAATGATAATAATAAATTGTCTATACCGTTGATTCTGGTAATGCTAGCTATTCTTAGGAGTTTTTGCTATTTCTTTAGCGATTATCTGTTCGCATTAGTATCAAACACCATTTTAGATACGATATGTATAGGAAATTGTTAGGAGCGCCTGATTTATATTATTTAAATATTGATACTGGGAGATTATTAAATAAATTCACGATAGATGCAAATAACATTACAAATTTGTTTGCTGATGTTATAACAACTTTAATTCGAGAGTCAATAATTGCCATAGCGTTATTGGGAGTATTATTTTATATATCATGGTTATTAACCTTGATTGTTATTATTACCTTATTTTTTTATAAATAAAATAAGGTAATAAGTGAAAATATTTTAAATATGAATTCTGAACTCATAAAATTAGTCAGTAATTCTATAAAGGGTCAGAGAATTATTAAATTATTTAATGGCTATGATATATAAAAAGAACGTTTTGATTTTGTTAATAAGAGTCTTAAGCATTTCAGTATGAAATGCTGCTTTGGCTGATTCTGCGCTTTCCCAGTTAAGTATATTTTTGTATTATTTCAATACTATCTATTATAATAGTAGTGTCTTTAAGAATGAATTGATGTTAACAATAGGTGATTTTGGTGTATTTATAGCAGTGCTAGCGCAGATGCCAGATCCTATAAAAAAGTTGACTAATGCTCTTTGTGAATTACAAAAAATCTTGATTTCAGCAGATAGTGTATTTTCTTTAATTGATGCTGAAGAAGAGTATGATTCTGAATCGATCATAAACAATTATTTAGCAAAAGGAGGTATAGTTTTTTAAATGTGAAATTCAATTTTTCCGGAAATGATAGTCCTATTATAAAAAAATATATCCTTTCGTATAAAAGCGGGAGAAGCTATAGCTTTTGTCGGTCGTTCAGGTAGTGGAAAGACTACTTTAATCAATATGTTATCCAGATTTATAATTCCTGATTCAGGTAATATTTTATTGGATGGTTTTGATATTAATAAAATAACTTTGAAAGCTTTGAGGTTACATATCTTTTGTAGGATATGATCTAATACTTTTTAACGATACAATTATTTCTAATATTTGTTATGGGTTACATAACATCAGTACGGGAATAGTAGAGGAGGCTTTGAAGGCTGTTAATTTATTAGATTTTGTTAATAATTTACCAAATGGTTTATATACTAAAGTAGGTGAAGGTGCTGTGTTTTTATCTAGTGGTCAGTGTCAAAGATTAGTCATAGCAGAGCTTTTATAAAAAATCTCCAATTCATCGTTTATCTGCTGTAAGGAAGGTTAATCAAATTTTTGTTGTAGATTCATGGAAAATTGTAGAATCAGGTTCCTATGACTATTTATTAAGTAAGAAAGGTTTGTATTCTTTTTTCATAACATTCAATTTAGGGATTGATTATAAAAGTGCGATATCATACTGTTCTTGGTAATATCCATTATCTACTATTAATGATATTGGTTTTTTTATTTGATCTTCTATAATGGTCAAATAGTGACTTTCTTCTAGAAACATATCTATTATTTTTTGTGATGCAATTATTCTAAATTCTTTTGGATTAAATTGTTTTGATTCTTTTACTATTTCTCTCAAAATTTCATAGCATATTGTTCTAGATGTTTTAATCATTCCTCTAGATTGACAAACATTACAAGGTTCACACAATTGGTTTGTTAGTGATTCTCTAGTTCTTTTTCTTGTCATTTCAACTAAACCTAACTGGCTAAATTCGCTTAAAGTAATTTTTGTCCTATCTTTTGATATGGATTTTTGTAATTCTTTTAGCACTGCTTTTTTATGATCTTGGTCATCCATATCTATAAAGTCAACTATTATTATGCCTCCTAGATTTCGTAAGCGTAATTGCCTTGCAATAGCCTGTGTTGCTTCAAGATTTGTTCTAAAGATTGTATCTTTAAAATTTTTACCACCAACAAAACCACCTGTGTTAACATCAATGCTAGTTAAAGCTTCTGTTTCTTCTATTATTAGGTATCCACCTGATTTTAGCTCTACTTTTTTTGATAATGCTGTGTTGATTTCTTGATCTATGTTTGCAACTTCAAATATAGACCTTTCTTTGTCATAGTGATGAATTTTTTCTATAATAGAAGGATTAAATATCTTTGCCCAATTCAGTAGATTATCTGCAACTTGACATGAATCAATATTGATTGCTCTTGTTTTTTGGGTCACCATGTCTCTTAATGTTTTGTGAGGTAAATCTAAGTCTTTATATATTAAGGATGGCGACCTATTGCTTTTAGCTATTTCGATTATGTTTTTCCAGAGTTTATTTAAATATTTTAAATCAGCAGATATTTCTTCATTGGTCGCTTCCTCAGCCTGAGTTCTAATTATGAAACCTCCTCTATTATGTATGATTAGAGATTGAACTCTTATTTTTATTTTTTCTCTATCTATTTCTGATTTTATCTTTTGAGATACTCCTAGACAGTTATCAAATGGTAAATATACCAACATTCTTCCAGCTATGCTAATTTGTGTTGATACACGTGCTCCTTTTGTTCCTATCTGATCTTTTATTACTTGTACTAAAATTGTTTCTCCAGGAAAAATAAATTTTTCTATAGAAGGGGTCATAATATTTTCATGTCGATTTTCTCGAAAATCTGATATGTGTATAAATGCAGCTTTATCTAATCCTATATCTATAAAAGCACTTTGTAATCCTGGTAGCACTCTAATTACTTTACCTATAAATATATTCCCAACAATATTTCGTTGCATATTATGTTCGATATGTAATTCTTGTATTACACCATTTTCAAGCACAGCTACTCTTGTTTCAAAACATGTAGTACTTATGAGTATGTCTTCGTATTGTTTAGTGTTATAATCCATGGTGTTTATTATTAAGTAATGATATACTATTTTGATATAGTTACATTATACGAAACATTTTATATATTAGTTGCTATTGAGATATTTTATTTTTTGATAAAAATGTTGACATTGTCTTCTTTATATTAGACAATAGTCATCTGTTTCGCAAATAATTGAGTTTGTGAATTTAAGTGATCTTTAACAATTGAACAATCGATAATTGTGGGTACTTGATAGTAGTTTTTAGACATATAATATATGTCGTGCTAAAAACAAACAAGTAAGTACTCATTAAATTATAACTTTTTTCTCAGAGAGATCTGAGAGACCTGTTTATTTTTTTGAGTGAATCGTAATTTCAAATTATTTTGAATTTGCGCAATACAGAGATTAAACTGAAGAGTTTGATCCTGGCTCAGATTGAACGCTAGCGGAATGCTTTACACATGCAAGTCGAACGGCAGCACGAACTTCGGTTTGGTGGCGAGTGGCGGACGGGTGAGTAATATATCGGAACGTGCCCAGTAGAGGGGGATAACTACGCGAAAGCGTGGCTAATACCGCATATTCCCTCAGGGGGAAAGCGGGGGATCTTCGGACCTCGCGCTACTGGATCGGCCGATATCGGATTAGCTAGTTGGTGAGGTAATGGCTCACCAAGGCAACGATCCGTAGCTGGTCTGAGAGGACGACCAGCCACACTGGGACTGAGACACGGCCCAGACTCCTACGGGAGGCAGCAGTGGGGAATTTTGGACAATGGGGGAAACCCTGATCCAGCCATTCCGCGTGTGCGATGAAGGCCTTAGGGTTGTAAAGCACTTTTGGCAGGGAAGAAATAGCATCGGCTAATATCTGATGTGAATGACGGTACCTGCAGAATAAGCACCGGCTAACTACGTGCCAGCAGCCGCGGTAATACGTAGGGTGCGAGCGTTAATCGGAATTACTGGGCGTAAAGAGTGCGCAGGCGGTTCGGAAAGAAAGATGTGAAATCCCAGGGCTTAACCTTGGAACTGCATTTTTGACTACCGAACTAGAGTGTACCAGAGGGAGGTAGAATTCCGCATGTAGCAGTGAAATGCGTAGATATGCGGAGGAACACCTATGGCGAAGGCAGCCTCCTGGGGTAACACTGACGCTCAGGCACGAAAGCGTGGGGAGCAAACAGGATTAGATACCCTGGTAGTCCACGCCCTAAACGATGTCAACTAGCTGTTGGGATCTTCGGATCTTAGTAGCGCAGCTAACGCGTGAAGTTGACCGCCTGGGGAGTACGGTCGCAAGATTAAAACTCAAAGGAATTGACGGGGACCCGCACAAGCGGTGGATGATGTGGATTAATTCGATGCAACGCGAAAAACCTTACCTACCCTTGACATGTCTAGAATCCCGAAGAGATTTGGGAGTGCTTGCAAAAGAACTAGAACACAGGTGCTGCATGGCTGTCGTCAGCTCGTGTCGTGAGATGTTGGGTTAAGTCCCGCAACGAGCGCAACCCTTGTCATTAGTTGCTACGAAAGGGCACTCTAATGAGACTGCCGGTGACAAACCGGAGGAAGGTGGGGATGACGTCAAGTCCTCATGGCCCTTATGGGTAGGGCTTCACACGTCATACAATGGTCGGGACAGAGGGCTGCCAACCCGCGAGGGGGAGCTAATCCCACAAACCCGATCGTAGTCCGGATCGTAGTCTGCAACTCGACTACGTGAAGTCGGAATCGCTAGTAATCGCGGATCAGCATGTCGCGGTGAATACGTTCTCGGGTCTTGTACACACCGCCCGTCACACCATGGGAGTGGGTTTTACCAGAAGTAGTTAGCCTAACCGCAAGGAGGGCGATTACCACGGTAGGATTCATGACTGGGGTGAAGTCGTAACAAGGTAGCCGTATCGGAAGGTGCGGCTGGATCACCTCCTTTAAGAGCATATAAACTACATATTAAGTTCCCACAATTATCGATTGTTATTTAGCTGAGATTGGTAGTAAGCAGGGTTGTGACAGATTCTTCATTGGGGTTTGCCCAAAGTTATGCTAACCCTATAAATGCATGGGTCTGTAGCTCAGCTGGTTAGAGCACCGTCTTGATAAGGCGGGGGTCGTTGGTTCAAGTCCAACCAGACCCACCATCTGTTTGAGCGATACCTTTCTGTAGTACTATGGGGGTGTAGCTCAATTGGGAGAGCGCCTGCTTTGCAAGCAGGAGGTCATCGGTTCGATCCCGTTCACCTCCACCAAGTTAGAATTTAATCTTTAGGCTTGTTTCAAGTTTAAAAATTAAGTTTTATTAGCTGATTGTTCTTTAAAAATCTAGAAGAGACGCAACATAAATATGTATATATTATATATTTTGTATAATATATATAATTAGGGTTGTGATTGCATTAATTATAATTATGTTCTTTGAGAGTAAAATCTTTAGAATATTTATGAACAGCACAAACATGTAGTTAACTTTAATTCATATAGCCTTTAGTGTTATAGGATCAAGTGAATAAGTGCATATGGTGGATGCCTTGGCGATCACAGGCGATGAAGGACGTAGTATCTTGCGAAAAGCTGCGGGGAGTTAGAAAACAAACTTTGATCCGCAGATCTCCGAATGGGGAAACCCACCCTCTTAAGAGGGTATCACTGACTGAATATATAGGTCAGTAGAAGCGAACCGGGTGAACTGAAACATCTAAGTAACTCGAGGAAAAGAAATCAACCGAGATTCCGAAAGTAGTGGCGAGCGAAATCGGATCAGCCTTTACGTTATAGCGTTATTGATAGTCGAAAAAGATGGAAATCTTTGCCATAGTAGGTGATAGCCCTGTAGACGAAATCTTTGATGTGGAACTAAGCGTAAGAAAAGTAGGGCGGGACACGCGAAATCCTGTTTGAATATGGGGGGACCATCCTCCAAGGCTAAATACTCGTGATCGACCGATAGTGAACCAGTACCGTGAGGGAAAGGCGAAAAGAACCCCGGGAGGGGAGTGAAATAGATCCTGAAACCGTATGCATACAAACAGTAGGAGCGGATTTATTCCGTGACTGCGTACCTTTTGTATAATGGGTCAGCGACTTACATTCAGTGGCAAGCTTAACCAAATAGGGGAGGCGTAGCGAAAGCGAGTCCGAATAGGGCGATTTAGTCGCTGGGTGTAGACCCGAAACCAGATGATCTATCCATGGCCAGGTTGAAGGCACGGTAACACGTGCTGAAGGACCGAACCCACTAATGTTGAAAAATTAGGGGATGAGCTGTGGATAGGGGTGAAAGGCTAAACAAATCTGGAAATAGCTGGTTCTCTCCGAAAACTATTTAGGTAGTGCCTCACGTATTACTGTATGGGGTAGAGCACTGTTATAGCTAGGGGGTCATGGCGACTTACCAAACTATGGCAAACTCCGAATACGTACAAGTACAGCGTGGGAGACAGAGCACCGGGTGCTAACGTCCGGACTCAAAAGGGAAACAACCCAGACCGCCAGCTAAGGTCCCAAATTATTGCTAAGTGGGAAACGAAGTGGGAAGGCATAGACAGTCAGGAGGTTGGCTTAGAAGCAGCCACCCTTTAAAGAAAGCGTAATAGCTCACTGATCGAGTCGTCCTGCGCGGAAGATGTAACGGGGCTAAGCAATAAACCGAAGCTGCGGGCGTGTTTTATTACACGCGGTAGGAGAGCGTTCTGTAAGCCTGTGAAGGTAGCTTGTAAAGGCTGCTGGAGGTATCAGAAGTGCGAATGCTGACATGAGTAGCGATAAAGGAGGTGAAAAGCCTCCTCGCCGTAAGTCCAAGGTTTCCTGCGCAACGTTCATCGGCGCAGGGTGAGTCGGCCCCTAAGGCGAGGCAGAGATGCGTAGCTGATGGGAAACTGGTTAATATTCCAGTACCATTGTACAGTGCGATGGGGGGACGGATCGTGGAAAATCATCAGGGTGTTGGATATCCCTGTTGCTGCATTATAGATGGTGATTAGGCAAATCCGGTCACGTAATTCAAGGGTGTGGCACGAGCGGATAAATTTCGCGAAGTGATTGGAAGTGGTTCCAAGAAAAGCCTCTAAGCTTCAGCTGTACAAGACCGTACCGCAAACCGACACAGGTGGACGGGATGAATATTCTAAGGCGCTTGAGAGAACTCAGGAGAAGGAACTCGGCAAATTGATACCGTAACTTCGGGAGAAGGTATGCCTCATTATTGTGATGAGCTTGCGCTCAAAGCATGAAGAGGCCGCAGATAATCGGTGGCTGCGACTGTTTATTAAAAACATAGCACTCTGCAAAGACGAAAGTCGACGTATAGGGTGTGACGCCTGCCCGGTGCCGGAAGGTTAAGTGATGGGGTGCAAGCTCTTGATCGAAGCCCCGGTAAACGGCGGCCGTAACTATAACGGTCCTAAGGTAGCGAAATTCCTTGTCGGGTAAGTTCCGACCTGCACGAATGGCGTAACGATGGCCACACTGTCTCCTCCTGAGACTCAGCGAAGTTGAAGTGTTTGTGATGATGCAATCTACCCGCGGCTAGACGGAAAGACCCCATGAACCTTTACTGTAGCTTTGCATTGGGTTGTGAATAATCTTGTGTAGGATAGGTGGGAGGCTTTGAAGCATGACTGCTAGGTTATGTGGAGCCAACCTTGAAATACCACCCTGGATTGTTTGCGATTCTAACCTTGATCCGTTATCCGGATTTGGGACAGTGCATGGTGGGCAGTTTGACTGGGGCGGTCTCCTCCTAAAGAGTAACGGAGGAGTTCTAAGGTACGCTAGGTACGGTCGGAAATCGTGCTGTTAGTGCAATGGCATAAGCGTGCTTAACTGTGAGACTGACACGTCGAACAGATGCGAAAGCAGGACATAGTGATCCGGTGGTTCTGAATGGAAGGGCCATCGCTCAACGGATAAAAGGTACTCTGGGGATAACAGGCTGATACCGCCCAAGAGTTCATATCGACGGCGGTGTTTGGCACCTCGATGTCGGCTCATCTCATCCTGGGGCTGTAGTCGGTCCCAAGGGTATGGCTGTTCGCCATTTAAAGAGGTACGTGAGCTGGGTTTAAAACGTCGTGAGACAGTTTGGTCCCTATCTGCCGTGGGCGTTGGATACTTGACAGAGCCTGCTCCTAGTACGAGAGGACCGGAGTGGACGTACCTCTGGTGTACCGGTTGTCATGCCAATGGCATAGCCGGGTAGCTAAGTACGGAAGAGATAACCGCTGAAGGCATCTAAGCGGGAAACTCGTCTGAAGATAAGGTATCCCGGGGACTAGATCCCCCTAAAGGGTCGTTCAAGACTAGGACGTTGATAGGTCGGGTGTGTAAGTACAGTAATGTATTAAGCTAACCGATACTAATTGCCCGTGAGGCTTGATCCTATAACTCTACAGGTTATTAAGATAATTATATGTTATGTTATTAATTAAGGTTCTTACATCCTAATTTATATTTTTGTTGCTTCTTCTAGATTGTTTTTATGTTTGTTATTTTTTTAGACAAACAGTGTACAGGTTATGCCTGATGACTATAGCAAGGTTGTTCCACTCCTTCCCATCTCGAACAGGACAGTTAAACGCCTTTGCGCCGATGATAGTAGACTTTTAGTCTGTGAAAGTAGGTTATCGTCAGGCTATTATTTAAAACCCTACAGATAAAAGTCTGTAGGGTATTTTTGTATCTAAAATTAATTCTTAATAATTAATCTCTATGATATGGATGATTATTTAATATGCTATATACTCTGTATAGTTGTTCTATTAATAGAATTTTTACTATATGATGGGGAAATGTTAGAGAAGATAATTTTATTTTTTTGTTGCATATTTTTTTCACATTGTTATCAAGTCCATCAGTTCCACCTATAATAAATGTTATATCTTGATCAGATATCTTATTAAAGTACATAGCGAATTTTTTCGTATCATAATCCTCACCTTTTTCATCAAGGACAATTATATAAGAGTTAGTAGGTATAGCTAGAATTATTTTTTTGCCTTCTGCTAATATTGATTGGTTAGTAGTTTTATTTTTATTTCTTTGTTCTGGCTTTATTTCTTTGAGTTCGATTTGATAATTTTTATTAATTCGTTTTCTATATTCTTCCCAAATAGAACTAATTGCTTTTGGCATAGTATTGCTTACTGTAATTATTGTAATTTTTGTCATTTATAATTCTATACTATTCCAATAATCTTCTAGATTATAGAAACTTCTGATGCTTGTTTGCATTATATGGACTATTATGTAATTTAAATCAATGATAATCCACTCTCCATTTTCTATTCCTTCAATATGGCCTTTATTTTTTTTATATTTGAATGTTTTTTGTAATTTAGAGATATTTTGTCCTATTGCTCTAGCGTGTGTATTAGAAGTAGCAGTGCTTATTATGATTTTATCAAATAACACTGTTGATTTTGATGTGTCTATGATTTTTATATCTTTAGCTTTTAGATCATTTAATAATGATATAACAGATTTCTCTAAGTTTTTGATTTCGTTCATATTTAAAATAAATAATTATTATTTATATAGATTATTTTCTAGAATATATCTTAATACTTTATGATTTAGCAAATCGCTAACATTGATGGATGTTTTTATGCATTTTCTTATATATGTAGAAGAAATATTACTTAATTTTAATGGTATTATTGTGATTATTTTTTTGTTTTCATTTAATTTATCCAATACTATTTCTGGTATTAGTATTGGATAATTATGCCTTGGTGCTATAGCTAGATTTACTATGTCTAAGATATCTTGCCATTTATTCCAACTGGAAAAATTATTTAATTGGTCAGATCCTAGTATCAGAGTATAAATATTATTATTTGGTATTTTTTTTATTGTTTCTATGGTATAGCTTATTTCATTTTTTTTTATTTCTATTTCATTTATTTTAATTTTATTATTTTTGCAATCATTTACAGCTAGTCTAAGCATATCTAATCTTTCTATTTTTGATGCATAGAAAGATTTTTTCTGTCCAGAGATTCCAGTTGGAATTAAATGTACTTCATCTAGATGTAATGTGTCTAATGCAATATTAGCTATATCAATATGAGAAATATGTATGGGATCAAAGCTTCCGCCTAATAATCCTATTTTTTTCATAACCATTCTCTTGGCTGAAGATATTGATTTAATAGAAATTCTGGGCTTCCTTTAGCTGGAGTGTAGTTATAGTACCATTTAACTGTCGGAGGCATTGATAACAATATTGATTCAGTTCGACCTTCTGATTGCAAACCAAATGACGTTCCCCTATCATAGATTAAATTGAATTCAACATATCTGCTTCTTCTATACAACTGAAAATCTCTTTCTTTTTCGCTGTATTCTATGTTATAACGTTTTTTTACTATTGGTAAATAAGCATTAATAAAGTTATTTCCAACTGATTTTACAAGATTAAATGACGTTGCAAAATCAGGCTCATTCAAATCATCAAAGAAAATACCCCCAATTCCTCTAATTTCGTTTCTATGTTTTATAAAGAAATATTCATCACACCATTTTTTATAATTTTGGTAAAAATTACTTCCAAATGGTTTTAGAGATTGATAGCAAATATTATGAAAATGTTTGGCATCTTCTTCAAAAACATAATATGGAGTTAGATCCATTCCTCCTCCAAACCAAAAAACATCATTGCCTTGATGATTTTTTGCCATAAACAATCTTACATTCATATGAGTTGTTGGAACATAAGGATTTTTAGGATGAATTACAAGAGAGACACCCATCGCTTCCCATTTAGAATCATGTAAATCAGGTTTTTTTTCACTTGCTGTTGGTGGTAATTTCTTTCCTTTCACATTGCTGAATAGAACAGCGGCTCTTTCAAATACTCTGCCATTCTCTATTAAGCAAGATAATCCTTGTCCTTTCTCATTACTCCATGAATCATATAGAAATTTTTGACATTCGATTTCCTCTAAAGAAGAAACTATATTTTTTTGCAAAGAAGTAAAATATTCTTTTGTTTTAAAATTTAGATGAATTGGCATGAATTTCCTTTATCCAGATTTATTAGATGAAGTAGATTTTAAAGATCTCCATCCTATATCAGATCTATATTGCATACCATCAAACTTAATATTTGATATTGCCTTGTACGCAATTTCTCTAGCTATTCTAACAGAATCTCCTAGTGTGGTTATGCATAGTACACGTCCACCGTCAGTTTTATATTTTCCAGAAGAAATTTTGGTCGCAGCATGAAAGACGACACAATCTTCTTTGTCATTAGGTATTCCATTAATAATGTCATTTTTTCTTGGAGATTCTGGGTAATTATAAGATGCAAGAACAACTCCTAATGCAACTCTTCTATCCCATGTAATAGTAGCTTTATCTAATGAGCCATTTAGAGCATGTTCAAGAACATCAACAAAGTCACTTTTTATTCTCATCATAATTGGTTGTGTTTCAGGGTCTCCCATTCTGCAGTTAAATTCTAATGTTTTTATTGGTCGTTCAGGGTCTTCTCCAGGAGATATCATTACACCAGCATAAAGAAATCCAGTGTACGGAATTCCATCTTTTGCCATTCCCTGAATAGTAGGAATAATAATCTCTTTCATAATTCTATTATGTAGATCTGGAGTTACAATATTAGCAGGTGAATAAGCACCCATGCCTCCAGTATTAGGACCTTGATCTCCATCTTTGAGCCTTTTATGATCTTGGCTTGTAGCTAATGGCATAATGTTTATACCATCTGACATTACAATAAAAGAAGCTTCTTCTCCAGTTAAATACTCTTCAATTATGAGTTTAGTAACATTTTTCCTATCCATCATATCAATTACGGCTTCTTTAGCTTGTGCTAAGGTTTCAGCTACAACAACTCCTTTACCAGAAGCTAGTCCATCTGCTTTGATAACTATAGGGGCCCCTTCTTTTTCTAAATAAGAAATAGCTTCTTCTCTATTAGTAAAAGTAGCATATTTAGCTGTAGGTATATTATGTCGAGACATAAAATCTTTAGCAAATTTTTTAGAACTTTCTAGTCTAGCTGCAGATTTTGTGGGACCAAATATTCGTAGATCTTTACTCATAAATTTATCTACTATTCCATCTGCTAAAGGAGCTTCAGGACCAACAACTGTTATTTTTATATTATTTTCTTCGGCAAATTTTGCTAATTCATCTATATTTTCGATTTGGATATTTTTTATGTTGTTTGCATTGGATGTTCCAGCATTTCCGGGAGCTACATATACTTGGGTTATTTTTGAAGATTGAGCTATTTTCCATGCCAAAGCATGTTCACGACCACCAGAACCAATTATTAATATTTTCATTTTTTCGCGCTTTATTAATTAAGGTTGTTTCAAATAATTTATAATAAAAATTATTTGAAAAATCATTATTCTATAACAATATACTATATTGTTTTAAATTGTTAAGATGGCATTAGTATATGTAGATTGTATATCCTCCAAATTTTCTAAATCTAAAAGTAATTTGTTCATTTTTATTGATTCTTCTTGGTTTAGATGAACTAAGCTTAAAGGTTTCATTATTATATCATTACTAAATTTTAGTTCATTAAATGTGCTTTTAAAATAGTTATATAATTCAGTACAATATTCTATATTGCATAGTACTTCTGTAGAAGTATCTTCTAATGTTTCTATTTCTTCTATATTAAAATTTAATGCAGTTTCAAATATTTTTTCTGTATTATGTCCTGGTGGAAAAATAAATCTTCCATATTTTTTGAACATAAAAGATACAGAACCATCTTGTCCTAAACTGCCATTATTCTTTGTAAAAATATGACGAACTTCTGATGCAGTTTTAGTTCTATTGTCAGTCATTGCATGGGCAATAATAGCAGAGCCATTAATTCCATATCCTTCATAATAAATTTCTTCATATTTTACTGTATCAGATTCTTTTGAGCCTTTATAAATTGCTCTGTTTATATTTTCCTTTGGAATATTTGCGTTAGATGCTTTTTCCAAGGAAGATCTTAGTTGTGGGTTTGTATCTGGATCTGGTCCACCATTTTTTGCTGCAATTGTTATTTCTCTGATTATCTTAGTCCATAAACGGCTTTTCCTGTCATCCTGCCGGTTTTTTCTATGTTGAATATTAGCCCACTTACTATGTCCTGCCATAGTTCACCTGTAAAGTTTAATAAACTAAATAAATATATTAAGATATAACATATTTATTTATCTCTTAGCCATAGTAAAAAGCATATAAGATCTAATGGAGCTTTATGCTAATGCTATTTATTGACCATTGTTAATTATTGCCCAAGTTAATTATAACAATTTGAATTTTATTAAATATAAATATTTGTTGCAAAAACAATGTAATATAAAAAATATATTTATTATATTGTATTGTATTAATTACATACAACGTATATAATCAAAAAATCAGTAGCGGGGTGGAGCAGTCTGGAAGCTCGTCGGGCTCATAACCCGAAGGTCGTAGGTTCAAATCCTGCCCCCGCAACCATGATGGTATCTACTATATTCTCAAAATTCATTCTTTATATCTTAAATCTTAATTAATTTTTATATTATTCATTCTTTTTTTATATAATTGATAGACATAAATTTATTTTTCTATTATAGACATATAATTTTCTTTATTATTGTTTTTTGCAAAAGAGATATAAAATCATGTTTTATGTTATTTCTTAAATTTAAATCTTTGATTTAAAGCTATATGTCAATGTTAATGAGGTTATTTGTAATGTCTAATATGTCTCAGCAGATGCTTTTGCAGGAAATGATAGATAAATTTGGTTTGAAGAAAGAAATTCTTGCTGCTTATTTGGGAGTAAATGTTGATATTCTAAATTCTTGGTTTGCTTCTAGTCTAAGTTCAGAATATATACCTATGCCTAATGCTGTGTTTAACTATATATCTGAGTTTATTGAAAAAAATTCTTTTTCTGGGATATACAATCTTCCTTTGCGTAATAGAATTTCTTTTTGCGGTAAAAACCATCTTTTATCAGTAGAACAGTTTGATCGTAATTCAATAGAAGAATTATTCACTATTGCTGATCTAATGGTTCCAATAGCTCGTCGTAAAAAAATTTCTAGAGTTTTGGAGGGAGCTGTATTAGGAAATCTTTTTTTTGAAGCCAGTACTCGTACTAGAGTTAGTTTTGGAACAGCTTTTTGTAGGCTAGGTGGTTCTGTATGTGATACAACTGGTTTTACTTTTTCCTCTATGGCAAAAGGAGAGTCTATCTATGATACCAGTAGGGTAATTGCTGGTTATGTTGATATAATGGTTGTTCGTCACCCTGATCGTGGGTCTGTGTCAGAGTTTGCTAGAGCATCTAATATTCCTGTTATAAATGGTGGTGATGGTCCTGGTGAGCATCCTAGTCAGGCCTTACTTGATTTATATACAATAAAAAACGAATTCAATAGGTTAAATAAATCATTAGATGGATCTCATATATCTTTAATAGGTGATTTAAAATATGGAAGAACTGTGCATTCACTTATTAAACTGTTGTCTTTATATAAAGATATAAAAATTTCTTTAGTTTCTCCTATCGGTTTAGAAATGCCTGAAAGCATCATAAATTATGCTTCTAGAAATGGTAATATTGTGAGTATTGAGCCTTCTGTAAAGAAAGGATTGAGTGGAGCAGACGTTGTATATGCTACTAGAGTGCAAAAAGAAAGATTTGAATCCGAATTTGAATTCCAGTATGAAAGCGATTTTCATATTAATAGCGAAAAGATAAATGCTTTTTGTAAAAAAGATACCATCATAATGCATCCATTACCAAGAGACAGTAGTGTAGGATCGAATGACCTAAGTACAGATTTGAATAATGATTATCGTTTGGCTATTTTTAGGCAATCTGATAATGGCATACCAATTAGGATGGCTATTTTCGCTATTTTGCTTGGCGTTGAAGATATTGTTCATAGGAATTTAAAGGATGTAGAGTGGAGTCGTCCTGTCTATATTAGTTTTGCTGATGCAGCATTTCATAATTTATAAAGTTTTTATCATAAACTTTTTCTAGGTTATAGTAATAGTAATTTTTTATGATTTAAGTTTATTTCTATAGAAATAAACGGTTGGAGAATCAACTAATTATTTGTATTAATTTTCTTGATTGTGCCATGATTGGTGTGTTATAGGATTAGTTATGAGTGAACAAAAGACCAAAGTTGATAAATCTGATAAAGAAAAGGCTTTGTCAGCTGCAATTTCTCAAATTGAAAAACAATTTGGAAAAGGCTCAGTAATGCGTTATGGAGATAATGATGTTCAGAATGATATTCAAGTAGTATCAACCGGTTCATTAGGCCTTGACATAGCTTTAGGTGTTGGAGGTTTACCAAGAGGTCGTGTGATAGAAATTTATGGTCCAGAGTCTTCTGGAAAGACCACTCTTACTTTGCAAGTTATAGCTGAAATGCAAAAAATAGGCGGAACTTGTGCTTTTATCGATGCGGAACATGCTTTAGATGTTCAATATGCGTCTAAACTTGGTATTGTGCTTTCTGACTTATTGATTTCACAACCAGATACCGGTGAGCAGGCTTTAGAGATTGCTGATGCTTTAGTTAGGTCTGGCTCTGTAGACTTAATCGTTATTGACTCAGTGGCTGCTTTGGTTCCTAAGGCCGAAATAGAAGGTGATATGGGTGATTCTCTACCTGGATTACAAGCTAGGTTGATGAGTCAAGCCCTTAGAAAATTGACGGCTACTATTAAAAGAACTAACTGCATGGTTATATTTATCAACCAAATAAGAATGAAAATAGGTGTGATGTTTGGCAGTCCTGAGACAACAACTGGAGGTAATGCCTTAAAATTCTATGCATCTGTTCGTTTGGATATTAGAAGGGTTGGTTCTATTAAAAAGGGTGATGAAGTTATTGGCAGTGAAACAAGAGTTAAAGTAGTAAAAAACAAAGTAGCTCCTCCTTTTAAACAAGCCGAATTCGATATAATGTATGGCAAAGGCATCTCAAGAGCAGGGGAGATTATTGATTTAGGTGTATTAAGTGGATCCATTGAGAAGTCGGGGTCATGGTATAGTTACAAGGGCAATAAAATTGGTCAAGGTAAAGATACTGTTCGAGATTTTTTAAATACAAATGTTGATATATCTAAAGAAATTGAGGATTCTATTAGAGAGAATCTTATTCATGGAAATCATTCTTTTCCTAGGACTTTAGAAAACAAGCAATCAGATTAATATATTTAAAATTTTATCATTGAGATATTTTCTTTGAAGAAAACATTAATTTCAATCGCTATAAAACTCTTGAGTAAAAGAGATTATTCTTGTCATGAGCTTTCTAAAAAATTATTGACATTTTGTGAAAATCGATCAGAGATAGACTATACAATTGCACTTTTAAAAGAAAAGAAATTTCTTTCTGACGATTATTTTTCAGAGCGTTTAGTAGCTAAATATATTAGCAATTATGGAAGTAATTTCATTTTTTTGAAAATGAAATCATATGGTTTAGATATAGAAATTATAGAAAAAAATATTTTTGCAGTTAAAGAGACAGACTTTGATAGAGCTGTTTTATTATGCGAAAAAAAATTTGGAGGCTATTCAAATCAAGAGGTTTCTTATAGTAAAAAAGCTAGATTTTTAGCATCACGTGGTTTTCCTAGTGATATAGTTTATAAAGTTCTAAATGAATCATGATCTATATGAATATATTTCATAATTAGATAATTATATTTTTATATTCATATAGATAATTATTGTATAATTTAGAAGCATCTAACAATTGTTGCAAAAAAGTAGGTTTGTCTCTTTTTATTCTCATGTTAGAATACAATAAATATAGATTTTTTTGTTGCTTATTGTGTGTAGTATTCTTATTGTGTTTATATTTATGGTTTTTAGATTATTTTAAAATCTAGGGGTTTACTAAACTTTTAAGAAGTCAGATAGTAACGTTTTTTCTCATTTAATTAAGTTCAGACAGGTAATACATGAAGATTCACGAGTATCAAGGTAAAGAACTGCTTAGACGGTTTAATGTAACTGTACCACGTGGCATTCCAGCTTTTTCTATTGATGAAGCTGTATCTGCTGCTGAAAAGCTTGGTGGTCCAGTATGGGTTGTTAAGGCTCAAATTCATGCAGGAGGTCGAGGCAAAGGAGGTGGCGTTAAATTAGCACGCTCTTTAGACGAAGTAAAAAAAATATCCTCAGAAATATTGGGTATGCAGCTTGTAACTCACCAGACAGGTCCTCAAGGACAAAAAGTCCGTCGTTTATTAATTGAGGAAGGTGCTGATATAAAAAAAGAATACTATTTTGGCATAGTAACTGATCGAGGAACACAAAAAATTTGTGTCATGGCTTCTAGTGAAGGAGGTATGGACATAGAAGAAGTTGCAGCAAAAAGTCCTGAGAAAATAATAAAGGTATTTGTTGACCCTACGGTTGGTCTATCTAATGAAGAAGCTAAGAGTTTAGCAAGAAGTATAGGTATTCCAGAGCAATCAGTCGAAAAAGCATCTTTGGAATTTATCAAGTTGTATCAAGCCTATTGGGATACTGATGCCTCATTGGTTGAAGTTAACCCTTTGATTTTGACTGGTGATGGAAATATAGTTTCATTAGATGCTAAGTTTAATTTTGACTCTAATGCTCTTTTTCGTCATCCTGATATTGTTGCCTATCGTGATTTGGATGAGGAAGATCCAGCAGAAGTAGAAGCTAGTAAGTTTGATCTTGCTTATATACAACTTGATGGAAATATAGGTTGTTTAGTAAACGGAGCTGGTTTGGCAATGGCTACGATGGATACTATTAAGCTGTTTGGTGGAGAGCCTGCTAACTTTCTTGATGTAGGTGGTGGGGCTACAGCTTCTAAAGTAACAGAAGCATTCAAAATAATGCTTAAGAATAAAGAAGTGAAAGCTATTTTAGTTAATATCTTTGGCGGTATTATGAGGTGTGATGTTATTGCTGAAGGTGTAATATTAGCTTGTAAAGCAGTAGACCTTAAAGTTCCATTAGTTGTTAGAATGAAGGGAACTAATGAAGAGTTAGGCAAGAAAATGTTGTCTGAATCTGGTTTGCCAATTATAAGTGCAGATACTATGGCTGAGGCTGCTACCAAAGTCGTTGCTGCTGTTAAATAATAATTACAATTGCCAAGGATTTATAAATGTCGATTTTGATAAACAAAGATACCAAGGTTATAACTCAAGGTATTACTGGTAAAACTGGCCAGTTCCATACTCGTATGTGTAGAGAGTATGGAAATGGTAAATCTGCTTTTGTGGCTGGAGTTAATCCAAAGAGAGCTGGTGAAGATTTTGAAGGTATTCCAATTTTTGCTTCTGTAAAAGATGCAAAGAAACAGACTGGGGCTACTGTTTCTGTAATTTATGTTCCTCCTGCTGGAGCTGCATCTGCTATTTTAGAAGCAGTTGACGCAGATTTGGATTTGGTAATTTGTATTACAGAAGGTATACCTGTAAAAGATATGTTGGAAGTTAAGAGCAAAATGGCTTCTTGTAAGAGTAGGACATTATTGCTTGGACCTAACTGTCCTGGTTTAATTACTCCTGATGAAATAAAAATAGGTATAATGCCTGGTCATATACATCGTAAGGGTCGTATTGGAGTTGTAAGTAGGTCAGGTACTTTGACTTATGAGGCTGTAGCTCAGGTTACGGAATTAGGATTAGGACAATCTGGTGCAGTTGGTATTGGTGGTGACCCTATTAATGGGTTGAAGCATATAGATGTTTTGAAGTTGTTTAATGATGATCCTAATACAGATGCAGTTATTATGATAGGTGAAATAGGAGGTCCAGATGAGGTAAATGCTGCTTTATGGGCTAAGGACAACATGAAAAAACCAGTTGTTGGGTTTATAGCTGGTGTTACAGCCCCAGCAGGTAAACGTATGGGTCATGCTGGCGCCTTGATTTCAGGTGGTGCTGATACTGCTGATGCCAAACTGGAAATCATGGAGAGTTGTGGAATACGTACTACTCGTGATCCTTCAGAAATGGGCAAGCTTTTAAAATCTGTCTTGTAATAATAATCTTTTATGGTAGAGGCTAGAATCATATGGTTGATATTAGCCTCTTTTTATATATTTAGGTTGATTTATGAAAACGAATAAATGTGCTTACAAAAGAAAACTTCATTGTGGTCGTCCATTATTGAGAATTCTTTTTATTTTAGCTATGTTTGGTATCGCTATTAGAATTATTTTTAAATTTTTTTCATAAAATTTTATAGATGTCTTCATCAAAAAAAATAGTTATTGCAACTCGTGCAAGCAAGCTTGCGCTTTGGCAGGCTGAGTATGTTCGTAATAATTTGTTAATGTTTTATCCAGAATATTCCATAGAGCTTTTAACAATTATTACGAAGGGAGATAGGTTTCTTGATACACCTCTTTCGAAAGTTGGTGGTAAAGGTTTGTTTGTTAAAGAAATTGAAAAATCTTTGTTAGATGGTGTAGCTGATTTAGCAGTACATTCCATGAAAGATGTGCCAGCAGATATACAAGATGATTTAGAAATATGTAGCATAATGCATAGAGAAGATCCAAGAGATGCTTTTGTTTCCAATATTTGTTTTTCTATCGATGAGTTGATGCCTGGATCAGTTATTGGAACATCAAGTTTACGTAGAGAATCTCAAATAAAAAATGTATTTCCTAAGTTGATAGTTAAATCTCTTAGAGGAAATTTAGACACAAGACTAGATAAGTTGGATAGTGGTTATTATGATGCTATCATTTTGGCTTCAGCTGGTTTAAAACGTATAGGCTATGATACCCGTATAAAACAATATATTGATACAGAGGTCATTTTACCTGCTGTTGCCCAAGGAGCCTTGGGTTTACAAATTAGAAGTGATAGGGATGATATACGCACCTTATTAAGTGTTCTATCTTGTAGTGATACTACAGCTTGTGTTTCGGCTGAAAGGTCTTTTCTTAGAATGCTTGGCGGTTCATGTCAATTTCCTATAGCAGCTTATGGGAGTTTGATTGGCAATAATTTGTTATTAAAGGCATTGGTTGCTTCATTGGATGGAGGTAATATTATTAAATCTGAAATTTCTGGTCCAATAAATATTGCTGTTGATTTAGGTAAAAATCTAGCTCAGGAAATTTTATCTAAAGGTGGGGATAAAATATTAAATTCTTTATCTTTCTAAAATTTAACTATCATAGTTGTATATATTGTTTATGATTTTATCTAAATCAGTTATATTGACAAGACCTGATGGTCTAAATGATGCTTTAGAAAAAAAAATAAAAAAAACAGGAATTAATACTTATTCTATTCCTTTGATATCAATTATTCCTTTAGAAAAATTTGATAAAGTTTTTTTGCCTAGCAATTATGATTTTGTGATTTTTGTAAGCGGTAATGCTGTTAGATTATATTTAAAAGAAGTTTTTGAAAAAAAATATGTATCATTCTGGCCTCCAAATTCAGTAGTTGCTACAGTTGGACCTGCCACAGCTAAAGTTTTTAAGTCTTCGAAATATGTTCTTCCTAATATAGATAAAATTCAGATTTTATTTCCAAATGAATTTGGTTGTCTCTATGATTCAGAATCCCTATTCTTGTTGTTAAAAAAGAATTATTCTTTGCTAGGAAAGAGAGTTCTTATAGTGCGAGGTGTTAGTGGAAGAAATTGGTTATTAGATAAATTAAAAGAGTCAGGATGTTTTGTAGAAATATGCTCCATTTATCTTAGAAAAAAAGAATTGCTATTACATAGTCAATTATCTACCATTAGTAAAGTATATAGTGAGTCTAAAGAGGTTATTTGGATTTTTACTAGTAATGAAATTGTTTCATCATTTTTTCTGAATTTAAAATATTTTCAGCATAATGATTTTTTTTCGAAATCTTCTTTTATAGTAATACATTATAAAATTAAAGAGTTTTTAGAAAGATGTTTTTTGGAAATAGGACTGAAAAACTTTAATATTAAAATTTGTGAACCTATAGAAGAATCAATTTTTTTTGCTATTACTAGTGATTAAATATATTATCTAGATTATCTGTATTAATGTTTTTCTGTGCATGTAGAAGAAAGAGATATGCGTTATTTTAAAATAATTTTATATTTATCTGGACTGTCTTTATTATCTTTATTTTTTGTTTTATTAACTATGAAATTAGTTCATCTTTCTAATATGGAAAGAGATTTAGTTGCTAGATTAGAATTGATGGAATCAAAAAATATTAGCTTGAATAGAAAACTAATAACATCAGTTAATAACTCGTTTGATGCTTTAGAGCAAAAATATAATTCAATACATGAATTTATTGCAGCATCATCGAAAAAAGATTTATCATTAGATTCTATAGAAATTTTGGTGAACATGGCTAATCAATATTTGTTGACTACAGGTAATTGTAATAGAGCTATCGTTCTTTTGGAAAAAGCAAGATCATATCTAGATTTAATCGATGAAAATGAGCAAGTGCATGTTTTGAAAACCAGTATTAATAATGATATTAGTAAATTAAGAAAAGTACCGTCACCAGATATTAGTAGTTATTTAATTTCTTTAAATAAATTATATGATTTATCAGAATTATTGAATCATAGTAATAATACTAATGATAGTAATACTATTGATAGTAATGATAGTATTAATTCTTTAAATAAAGATAATATATCTTTCCCATATTTAAATAATTTTATTTCTTATGTAAAGAATACCTCATTAAGTATATATCAAACTCTTAGTAGTTGCATTAGAATTAATAGGATAAAGAATAACTCTTTTTTGAAAGATGATAGTATACATATTATGTTACAGCAACAAATATTAATGGCTAAGTTTGCTTTGGTGACTCATCAATATGAATTGTTATCTTTTAATATTAAAGTGATAAAGGATATTGCATCTAATTATTATGATCCAAACTCAAAGTTTATTTCTGATGTAATAGAGGTAGTTTCTTGTTTTAATGATCTTGTTTTGTTTAATGATTTTTTAGATATTTCTGATACATTGAATAGTATGAAATATTTACGTATTTCTCATTCTCAAGAATGATATTAATTAGGAAATAAATTGAATATGTCTTATTATTTTCGATTATTTTGTATAGTTATCTTTATTATTGTTGCTGCTGTTTTTCTTAAACAGTTCGATACTTCTGAAGTAACATTGATAATAGGCTCTTGGCATTTAAATATGTCTTTAATGACAGCAGTATTTATATTGTTAATATTTATTTTGTCATTATATCTTCTATTTAAGATTCTATCTTTCTTGTTTTCTATAAAAAAGAGAATTAGCAATTGGCGTAGAAATAGAATCCTTGATAAGGAAAATAGGCTTTTTAAAAAAGGTTTATTATTTTTTCTGGAAGATAAATACATGGAATCTAACAAGATATTTTCTAGCTTACTTGCGGATAGTAATACTTATCAAGATAGATTCTTATTATTTATATTGTCAGTAAAAAGTAATTTTTCAATAGGAGACTATGATAGTTGCTTAGGAGATTTAGAAGGTTCTTTAAATTGTTTTGAATCAGATCCTCCTTCATTAGAAGCGTTTCTAGTTCTAAAAATTAAAGTTCTAATTGCAAAAAAAACACCTGAAAAAGCGTTAGTTTTTTTACAAAAACTTAATTCATTAGTTGGAGAAAATAATTTAAATGTATTAGAACTATCTCTTAATATACATGTTATGTTGGAAGAGCATCTAAAAGTAATAAATGTTGCTAGATTGCTTTTAGATAGAAATGGGGAATCTTATTCTAATCTAGATAAAATTATAGATGAAGCAGGATCTAATTTAATAAATGAATATAGTGCAAAAAATGAATCATGTTATCCATTATGGAAATATTTTAAATCACAAGAACGCTTGTTGCCTAAAATATCATTGTATTTTTCTAGATATTTAGTATCTTGCAATCAATATGAAGAAGCATCTAAGGTTTTAGAGAAATCTATAAATAATTCATTAGAACAAAGACTAATATATGAATATGCAAATAATTGTGATGAGCAACAGCTTTCTTCAAGGATAAAAAAAGTTGAATTATGGTTAGAGAAAAATGAAAATAATTGTGATTTGCTTAATGCTTTAGGTATTTTATGTTTGAAGTATAAATTATGGGGTCAGGCGGAATTATATCTTTTGCGTAGCTTAAATATTGAGGATAAACAACCTTATCCTTATTTATTGCTCATTAGCTTATACAGCCATTTATCTAGAACTGAGGATGTTGAGTTGCATTGGGAGAAATATCTTTCAATATCTGATTATGTAGTTCCTACCTTAGAAAAAGAATTATCTTTCGATTCTAATAATATAGATATTAAAAATTTTTCTGACCCAAAAGTGGCTGATTTTTCTAGCAATGCTTTAAGAAATGAAGAAGATGAGTATTTTGATAGTGCTCCTATGCCGTTTTCCATTTTTGGTAATGATATAGAAAATGATCGATCATAGTTTGATATAAAAAAACACTTACTAATTTATTTATAGGAAAATAGTTATGAGTTTAAATAAAGTTGGTTCAGGTGAGAAAAGCCCACAAGAATTTAATGTTGTGGTAGAGATTTCTGCAAATTCTATGCCAGTTAAATATGAGGTTGATAAGGACTCTGGAGTTGTTTTTGTTGATCGTTTTGTTCTAACTTCTATGCATTATCCTTGTAATTATGGTTATGTTCCCAATACTCTATCTCAAGACGGAGATCCAACTGATGTCTTAGTTATAACTCCATTTCCTGTACAAGTAGGTTCTGTTATTAAATGTCGAGCTATAGGAATTCTGGAAATGGAAGATGAATCTGGTTTTGATAATAAAATTTTAGCTCTACCTGTAAATAAAATTTATGCTCCTTATAGTAGGATAAAATCTTATGAGGATATAGGAATAGAAGATTTAAACCGCATAAGACACTTTTTTGAGCATTACAAAGATTTAGAACAGGGCAAATGGGTTAAAGTAATAGGATGGAAAGGAATTGAAGCTGCGCAGGCAGAATTGCTGAGATCTTTGGATGCTTATAATAAGCTTCTTTAATTTATTTCTTGAAAAAATCTAAATACATTGGATATAGACTGGCATAAAAAATTGAGTTACTAATTATTTTTGTAATTAATTCTAAAATAATTGGGTCTATTTCTATTAATAAAATAGTAAATATGAAATTAATTAGAATTTCTATTACAAAAAAGATTGTCACTAATGAAGTTAAATATATTGCTAATGGTTTGATATTATGCAATATACTAATTGATGAGAAAAATAAAGATTTTAATAATGTAGTTTGATTCCAAATAGTAATTGGCATACAGAATATTGATAATATATTAAATACTAGCAGAGCTGTTGTAGTTATAATAGTTGGTATCTTTAGAAGTTTTTCTAGATTAAAAATAGATTCTTTTGATATTCCGAAAGAATCTATTTTTTCTAAAAGAAAGTATATTTCCTTAACAAAAGGAAGCATTGACAATAGACTTATTAGCACACATATTAAACTAACTAAGCATCCTATTATAAGCCCTTTTTTTATGGTTTGAATATTTGTTACATCTTTTAAAAAGATATTTTTATCATTGTGTAGTATTGTTTTGCCTAAAGACATTGCCATAAAAAAATAATATGATTTGATATTATTTTTATCAAAACTCCAAATATAAATAATCTTGCAGTAGAAATAGTGATAAATTGTATGCTTATGCTGAATAAAATTATGATAGTAGGAGCTCGAGTGAAAACGCCAATTCCATCAATTATCCATTTTATTCCACTATTTGCTGGTAGTTCATTTAATTTCATTGTTATCAAATAAAAATTTGGATTGATGAATGTTCATATATTTAAAACATTCATGATATAAGAATGGCATTCTATCATGTATATTAATTAATATTTTTAATTTAGTTATTCAATTACATTTTAGTAGATTTATATATGAAGAAGCAATGTAGGAAATTTAGTGTAGCCCCTATGTTAGGAATTACAGATAGGCATTGTCTTTTTTTCTATAGTTTATTATCGCCTAATGTTAATTTATATAGTGAGATGATAGTTACTTCTGCTTTAATAAATAATGTAGAAAATTTGCATAAATATTTATATTTTAATCATATAAAAAATCATACCGTTTTGCAGTTGGGTGGAAATATTCCAATAGATTTAGCTAGATGTGCAAGTTTTGGTGAGTTTTTTGGTTATAAAGAGATTAATATAAATTGTGGTTGTCCATCTGATAGAGTGTTAAAAGGTTCTTTTGGAGCTTCTCTGATGAATAAACCTTTATTGGTAGCTGATTGTATTAAAGCTATACAAGATACTGTTTCAATACCTGTATCTGTAAAACATAGGCTTGGTCTGAATGATAATGTTTCTTATGGTTTTCTAAGAGATTTTGTAGGTATTATATATGATGTTGGATGTAGAGTTTTTGTAGTACATGCAAGAAATGCTATTTTAGGAAAACTAAATCCTAAAAATAATCGTACTATTCCAGCATTAAATTATGAATATGTTTATCAATTGAAAAAAGATTTTCCTGATGCCGTGATTATTTTAAATGGTGGTATTTTAACTTTAGAAATTGCTAATAGTGTTTTGCAAAAAGTAGACGGGATCATGATTGGACGTGCAGTTATGAATAATCCTTTGATTATTTCAAGTATATCTAGTGTTTTATGGCCTGATTATATTCCATATAAGGTAGATAGAATTATTAATATAATGATTGAATATGCAGAAAAAGAAGTATCTAATGGAGTACCTATTGGATCAATAGTGCGGCCAATGTTAAATATGTTCAAAGGCTTTAAAGGTGCTAAAATATGGAGAAATATGCTATCTGATCAAAGTAAATTAAAAAAAAATAATCCTGAAATAATAATGTCAGCATGGAAAAATATTTCTGTTTTTCTTAATGATAATATTGTTTGATTTTTGATAAAAATTGTAATTTGTTATTAATTGTTAACGTATCTTTTAGGATATGTTAGAATATATGCTCTTTGAGGCATTATAATAATATTTATGTGAAAGATTTTAGTTTATACAGTTGCTTATTTTTATTGGGTCTGTTAAGTAAGATTTTTACATTTATTGAATAATGTCTTTATTAAAATGTTAAATTCAAATTTTGTGATCTTATATGTCTGGTAATTCTGTAGGTAAATTATTTTGTGTTACTAATTTTGGAGAATCACATGGTCCTGCTATTGGTTGCGTGGTAGATGGATGTCCTCCAGGAATGAAATTAGATCGTCTTGATATCCAGTCTGAACTCGATAGAAGAAAACCAGGTACTTCTCGTCATGTTACACAGAGACAAGAAAAAGATGAAGTTGAAATATTATCAGGAGTCTATAATGGAGAAACTACTGGAACTCCAATATCTTTATTAATTCGTAATACTGACGCTCGTAGTAAAGATTATTCAAATATAGCTGAAGCATTTCGTCCTGGACATGCCGATTATTCTTATTGGCATAAATATGGAATCAGAGATCCTAGAGGTGGTGGTAGATCATCAGCTCGTCTAACTGCACCTACAGTGGCTGCAGGTGCGATAGCCAAGAAGTGGCTTTTTGAAAAATATAGTGTATCTATATCTGCTTATATGAGTCAGTTAGGTAAAATTTTTATTCCATTCATTTCTTATGACAATATTGATAAGAATCCTTTTTTTTCTCCAAATATGGAAATAGTTCCAGAACTAGAGAATTATATGGATTTATTGCGTAAAAATGGAGATTCTATAGGTGCTCGTGTTGAAGTTGTTGCTAATAATGTACCTGTTGGCTTAGGAGAACCTATTTATGATAGGTTAGATGCTGATATTGCGCATATAATGATGGGGTTGAATGCAGTTAAAGCAGTATCTATTGGTTCTGGTTTCGAGTCTATAAGTCAATTGGGTTCAGAACATGGTGACGAAATTACACCAGAAGGTTTTAAATCTAATAATTCTGGTGGGATATTAGGAGGTATATCAACAGGACAGCCTATTACTGTATCATTGGCAATTAAACCAACTTCCAGTATCAGAGTTGAAAGAAATTCTGTTAATAAAAATAATGAATCTGTTGTTGTTCAAACCTTTGGTCGTCATGATCCTTGTGTTGGTATAAGAGCTATTCCAATTGTTGAGTCTATGATGGCAATAATTCTTATGGATCATGCCCTTAGATACCGAGGTCAGTGTGGTATTAAATAAGTTGTTTTTTATTAAAATCGTTTCTACTATCTTTTAGTAGTTTAATTTAAATAGTTTTTAAAGAGTTCTTTTATGGCAAAAACCCTATATGATAAACTTTGGGATGCCCATGTCGTACGTCAAGAATCCGATGGGACTTGTTTGATTTACATAGATCGTCATTTGCTTCATGAGGTAACTAGTCCTCAAGCATTTGAAGGATTATCTTTAGCTAATCGTAAACTGTGGCGTATTGGAGCAAACCTAGCTGTAGCAGATCATAATGTTCCTACAGTAGATCGATCAAAAGGTATAGATGATCCAATATCAAAATTGCAAGTCGATACTCTTGATAATAATTGTAAGAATTATGGTGTTTTAGAATTCCGTATGAATGATTTACGTCAAGGTATAGTTCACGTTGTTGGTCCTGAGCAAGGTGCTACTTTGCCAGGAATGACTGTTGTTTGTGGTGACTCTCATACTAGTACTCATGGTGCAATAGGAGCTTTATCTTTTGGAATAGGTACTTCAGAAGTTGAACATGTTCTTGCTACTCAAACATTGCTAATGAAGAAAAATAAGAATATGTTAATCACTGTGGAAGGTCAACTTCCTTACGGATGTACTGCTAAGGATATTATTTTACATATTATTGGTGTTGTAGGGACTGCTGGAGGTACTGGCTACGCTATAGAATTTGCTGGTGAGGCAATACGTTCTCTTTCAGTAGAAGGTAGAATGACGGTTTGTAATATGGCTATAGAGGCAGGTGCCAGATCAGGATTGGTAGCAGTGGATAATAAAACCATCGAATATTTCAAAGGTAGACCATTTTCTCCAAAAGGTGAACTCTGGTCTGAGGCATGTAAATATTGGAATAATCTTCACAGTGATGATGGAGCTGTATTTGATAAGGTTATAAAAATTAATGCTTCTGATATACATCCTCAAGTAACTTGGGGAACATCTCCAGAAATGGTATTGCCTATTAATGCTAGAACGCCTGATCCATCAAAAGAACCAAACCAAGTAAAACGTAATAGTATAGAAAGAGCTTTGTCTTATATGGGGTTGGGTCATAATTTTCCATTAACTGATATTAAATTAGATAAGATATTTATTGGTTCTTGTACTAATTCAAGAATTGAAGATTTGAGAGATGCAGCTAAAGTTTTAAAAGGCAAGCATATTGCTCCTAATATTATTCAAGCAATTGTTGTTCCTGGGTCTGGGTTAGTAAAAAAACAAGCTGAAGAAGAAGGACTTGATCAAATTTTTATTGATGCTGGGTATGAGTGGAGAGAACCCGGTTGTTCTATGTGTTTAGCTATGAATGCTGACAGACTTGAACCTGGAGAAAGATGTGCTTCTACCTCAAATCGTAATTTTGAAGGTCGTCAAGGACAAGGTGGTAGAACTCATTTAGTTAGCCCTGCTATGGCAGCAGCAGCTTCAGTTGCTGGCCATTTTGTAGATATTAGAGATTTTAACTGAGTTATTTAATATGCAACCGTTTACTATTCATAAAGGTCTAGTAGTTCCATTAGACCGAGAAAATGTTGATACAGATCTAATAATACCAAAACAGTTTTTAAAATCGATAAAGAGAACTGGGTTTGGTCCTAATTTATTTGATGAATTAAGGTATTTGGATCATGGTGAACCTGGTATGGATAATAGCAAACGTCCTATAAATCCCGATTTTGTTTTAAACCAAAAGCGTTACGCTGGTGCTTCTATTTTGTTAGCTAGAAAAAATTTTGGTTGTGGTTCCAGTAGAGAACATGCTCCTTGGGCTTTAACACAATATGGTTTCAGGTCAATTATTGCTCCTTCTTTTGCTGATATATTTTTTAATAATAGTTTTAAAAATGGTTTACTTCCAATAGTATTATCTGAATCTGATGTTTCTATGTTGTTTGAAAAGGTAGAAAAAACACCTGGTTATAAAATTACTATAGATTTATATAAACAGAAAATTACTACAGATGATGAATTAACTATTAGTTTTAATATTGAATCTTTTAGGAAGCATTGCTTATTAAATGGATTTGATGATATTAGTTTAACCCTTCAATATTCTAGCGAAATTAAAGAATTCGAAAATAAACATTTGCTTAGTAATCCATGGTTGGAAGCTATTTGAATGTAATTTTATTTTAATTTTTTATTATTTATGTTTTTATAATTGGACAAAAAATGACTAATGTTGTTGCGGTTTTAGCTGGTGATGGTATAGGTCCAGAGATTGTAGAGCAGGCTGTTCGTGTTTTAAAATTTTTAGATAATAATATTATTATCAAAAATGCCTTGGTAGGAGGAGCAGCTTTTGATCAATTTGAACATCCTTTGCCTACTGAAACACTTAATTTAGCAATTGATTCTGATGCTGTTTTATTTGGAGCTGTTGGTGATTGGAAGTATGATAGTTTACCTCGCGAATTACGTCCAGAACAATCGATTTTAGGTCTTCGCAAATCGCTTGGTTTGTTTGCTAATCTTCGTCCTGCTTTTTTATATTCTGACTTAGCAAATGCATCTACTTTAAAGCCTGAAGTTGTTTCTGGCCTAGATTTATTAATAGTTCGAGAATTAACAGGTGATGTATATTTTGGCCAGCCCCGTGGAACTAGAATATCTAAAGATGGTCATTTTATAGGAGAGAAGGAAGGTTTTGATACTATGCGTTATTCTGAATCAGAAATTCGTAGAATAGCTCATATTGCATTTCAGTCTGCACAAAAACGCAATAAAAAACTTTGTAGTGTTGACAAAGCAAATGTTCTGGAAACTTCTCAGTTTTGGCGAGATATTGTTATAGATGTATCTAAAGATTATAAAGATGTTGATTTGACACACATGTATATAGATAATGCAGCTATGCAATTGGTTAAAAACCCATGTCAGTTTGATGTTATTGTTACTGGAAATTTATTTGGTGATATACTGTCTGATGAAGCAGCTATGCTTACAGGATCAATAGGGATGCTTCCTTCTGCATCATTAAATTCTAAAAACCAAGGTTTATACGAACCAAGTCATGGATCTGCACCAGATATAGCTGGTAAAAATATAGCTAATCCTATAGCGACGATTTTATCTGCAGCTATGTTGCTTAGATATTCTTTGAATATGCCTATTCAAGCTGACTTGATTAATACTGCTGTTGAAAATGTTTTATCGCAAGGTTTTCGTACTTCTGATATATTTGAGCAAGGTATGATCAAAGTTAGTACTTCGGAGATGGGCGATGAAATTCTAAAGGAATTGAATAGAAAAATTTAGTTATTAAATTTATTAATACTTATTTTATTAGAGTGACATAATATGATTAAATCAGTAGGTATAGTTGGTTGGAGAGGAATGGTTGGTTCCGTTCTAATGAAAAGAATGCGTGAAGAAAATGATTTTTCTTTGATTAATCCTGTATTTTTTTCTAGTAGCAATGTTGGTGGAGATGCTCCTGATTGGGCTGATGGAGCTGACAAGTTAAGAAATTCTTATGATATCAATGAATTAAAAAAATTACCTATTATTCTGACTGCTCAAGGTGGTGATTATACTACAGAAATTCATACAAAACTTAGACAAATTGGATGGGATGGAATATGGATAGATGCTGCTAGTTCTTTGCGAATGGAAGATAATTCCGTTATAGTTCTTGATCCAGTTAATCGTTCAGTTATTGATAATGCCTTAAGGAAAGGTATTCGTGATTTTATAGGTGGTAATTGTACTGTTAGTTGTATGTTAATGGGGTTAGCTGGATTGTTTAAGCATAATCTTGTAGATTGGATTTCATCTATGACGTATCAGGCTGCCTCTGGTGGTGGAGCTCAGCATATGAGAGAACTGCTTAACCAATTTGGAATAATTAATAATTCCGTAAGTGAGCTTTTACAAGATACAGCATCCGCTATTTTAGAAATTGATAGAGAAGTTTTGAATATTCAAAAATCTTTTGATTTTCCGAGTCCTCATTTTGGAGTCCCTCTAGGAGGTAGTTTAATACCATGGATTGATAAAGATCTTGGTAATGGCATGTCTCGCGAAGAGTGGAAAGCAGAAGTTGAAACTAATAAAATTCTAGGTAATGAAAAAAATAGCAAAGACTCAATACATGTAGATGGTATATGTGTGAGGATAGGTGCTATGAGATGTCATAGTCAAGCTCTTACTATTAAACTAAAAAAAGATATTCCTATCAATGAAATAGAAGAGATTATTGATAGTGGCTCTTCTTGGTCTAAGGTAATACCTAATAATAAAGAGGATAGTGTTAATAAATTAACTCCTATTGCGGTTGCTGGAACACTAGATATACCGGTTGGACGTCTACGTAAATTATCTATGGGTCCTAATTATCTTAGTGCTTTTACCGTTGGGGATCAATTGTTATGGGGTGCAGCTGAACCTTTGCGTCGTATGCTAAGAATAGCTTTGGGTCAAGCCTAGTATTATATTATTTTTCTATAAATTGAGGAGTGTGTAGTATGCACTCCTCAATTTTTTATTACATATTATTAACGATTAACATAGTTGTTTTACTGTTTTAGTAATGAATAGAATAGCTTTGGGCTTATCTTATAATGGCTCTTTTTTTTATGGATGGCAATCACAGCCTAATTGTCATTCTATACAAGATATACTGGAAAGTGCAATATCAAAATTTGCATCTGTTAATGAAAAAATTAAGACTATATGTGCTGGTCGTACTGATCGTGATGTTCATGCTATTTCACAAATTGTTCATTTTGATACTAAATTAGAGAGAAATATGATTTCATGGGTAAGAGGAGTAAATGCTTTTTTACCAAAAAATATTTCAATACATTGGGCTAAGAATATAACAACAGATTTTCATGCTAGATTTAGTGCTATATCTAGAACTTATACTTATGTTTTATACTGCGGTAGTATTAGACCATCTATATACCATGATTTGGTTGGATGGTGTATGTATGATTTAAATATAGATAAAATGATAGAAGCATCTAGTTATCTAATTGGTTTACATGACTTTTCAAGTTTTAGGGCATCTAGATGTCAGTCTAATACATCTGTTAGAGAAATATATCGCTTTGATATAAAGAAAAAGGGTTCTTTTATTATTTTTACAATAGAGGCAAATAGTTTTTTATATCATATGGTTCGCAATATAGTAGGAGTTATGATCGAAATAGGTAGATCTATTAAAAATATAGAATGGATGAAAGAATTATTAGAAATGAAAAATAGATCTTTTGCAGCTCCAACTTTTTCTCCTAATGGATTGTATTTGCTTTCTGTTAAATATCCTGATTATTTTAATTTGTCTTCTGACATTTTCAAAAGTAGCGTAATTTTTCCATTTTGATAGAATAAAGTGAAAGTTGTATGATTAATAAAAGAACTAGAGTAAAGATTTGTGGTTTTACTAGGGTAGAAGATGTTATTTCTGCTATTACTCTTGGAGTTGATGCCATAGGTTTAGTATTTTATAAAAATAGTAAAAGATTTATATCTATAGAACAGGCTATTAATATAAGGAAAGAAATTCCTCCATTTGTGGATTTAGTTGCTTTATTCGTAAATGCTACAAAATCAGAAATTCATCTTGTTCAAGATAAAATTTCACCAGATTTTTTGCAATTTCATGGAGATGAGTCAGAGGATTTTTGTTCTATGTTTAAACAAAAATTTTTAAAAGTATTTAGAGTTGGAGCTCCTGGCTTAGAAAATAGTAATAATCTGGAACGTGCATGTAAATCCTATTCTTCTGCTTCAGGTTGGTTATTTGATAGTTATACAGAAGAATATGGTGGTAGTGGTATCTCTTTTAATCATAATGTTTTAAATTCTTTGTGTAGAAATTTTATCAAGAATCGTGTAATAGTATCAGGTGGAGTGAATGAAACTAATGTTGAAAATATAATTAGATATTTAGATCCATTTGCTTTAGATTTTAGCAGTTGTGTTGAGGTTTCTCCTGGTATTAAATCGTTAGAAAAGATGTCTAATATTTTAAGTATTATAGAAAAAACAAAAAATTGTGTTTCCATAAATACAAAATTATAAATTTACATCATAATAACTATGATTATATTTGCAGATTTTCTAAAGGAGAGTTAAGATATACAATCTATAGGCGGTTAGCTCAGATGGTTAGAGCGCTACGTTGACATCGTAGAGGTCGTTGGTTCGAGTCCAATATCGCCTACCAAATCAATAAATATTGTAATTAATAATTAGTTTATCTCTGTGTTTTTGTGATAATTTCAGCATAATTTATGCTGCTTTCTTTTTTGTCGGTATATCATATTTAGATTTCTAGATATGATTTTTCTGTCTGGAAGAACTAATTTTTTAAATTTAATTAATTGTTTCCATAGTATTTAATGGCATTAAGGATCATTAACGTAAATTTTATTGGTTTTAGTTTGATTTGATAATTCAATATTTATAAAATTTAGGGAATATTAAGTAATGATTTTAGTTACCTTGCCAGATGCTTCTCAATTAAGATATGAAACTAGCATTAGCATTTCAGAAGTTATAAAAGATATTGGCTTGGATAGTAGTATAGCCCTATTTGCATATGTAACCGATAAAAATGGTATTCCTAAGTGCGTAGATTTAGATTTCCTAATCTCTGAAAACATCAGTCTTAAGATAATAACCATATATGATAAAGAGGCATTAGAGGTAATTAGACATTCTACTGCACATTTATTAGCATATGCTGTGAAGGAATTGTATCCTGATTCTAAAATAGCAATAGGTCCAGTTATAGATAATGGTTTTTATTACGATATTAGTTGCAAACATACTATTACTTTGGAAGATTTGGTCGTAATAGAGCAAAAAATGCATGAATTGGCATTAAAAAATGAGCCTATAGTCAGAGAGCATTATAGTAGAGATAATGCAATAGAGTTATTTACGACTTTGGGTGAGGACTATAAAGTAGAAATAATTTCTCAAATACCAGAAGATGAAAATCTGACTTTATATAGAGAAGGGCAGTTTGTTGATTTATGTAGAGGTCCTCATGTACCATCGAATGGTTTTTTGAAACATTTTAAGTTATTAAAAGTATCAGGTGCTTACTGGCGTGGTAATAGTAAAAATGAAATGTTGCAGAGAATATACGGCACAGCATGGTTGACTAAAGAACAACAAGATGATTATTTAAATATGCTGCAAGAAGCAGAGAAAAGAGATCATAGAAGAATATCCAAGGAATTAGATCTATTCCATATTCAAGAAGAAGCTCCTGGATTGGTTTTTTGGCATCCTAAAGGTTGGGTTATATGGCAGGAAATTGAGAAATATATGAGATCTATATATTTAGAAAATGGTTATAAAGAAATAAAAAGTCCGCAAATATTAGATATTTCTCTTTGGAAAAAAACTGGTCATTTGGATAACTATAGTGAGAATATGTTTGTAACACATTCAGAGAATAGAGACTATGCTTTGAAACCAATGAATTGTCCAGGTCATATACAAGTATTTAATTCTGTTTTAAGGTCATACAAAGATTTACCAATTAGATATGGGGAATTTGGTCAGTGTCATCGTAATGAATATTCTGGGTCTTTACATGGATTAATGAGGTTGAGAGGTTTTACTCAGGATGATGGTCATATATTCTGCACAGAAAAAGATTTACAAAATGAGTGTATAGATTTTACAAAATTATTACAAAAAGTATATAATGACTTTGGTTTTAAGGACATTATATATAAAATTTCAACTCGTCCTAAAAAAAGGATTGGTGATGAGGATGCTTGGGATTTAGCTGAGAAAGCTTTGATGAATAGTCTTAGTGAACTTGGTTGTGATTTTGAGATTAGTCCAGGTGATGGAGCTTTTTATGGTCCTAAAATAGAGTATATGTTAAAGGATGCAATAGGAAGAAATTGGCAATGTGGTACTATACAGGTAGATTTTTTTATGCCATCTAGACTAAATGCTGAGTATGTTGATTCATCTGATAAAAGACGTGTTCCTGTTATGTTGCATAGGGCTATTCTAGGTTCTATAGAGCGTTTTATAGGAGTTTTGATCGAACATCATGCCGGTTCTTTGCCAATATGGTTATCTCCTATACAAGTTGTTATTTGTTGTATTTCAGAGCAGTCTGAAGAATATGCAAAATTTGTAATGAATGATCTCAAAGATAGAGGTTTTCGTGCTATTGTTGATTTGCGAAATGAAAAAATCAATCGTAAAATTAGAGAACATAGTTTGCAAAAAATACCGTATGTTTTAGTTGTTGGAGAGAAAGAGAAAAGTAATTTAACTATTTCAGTTCGTAAATTAGGATCAAATCATTCGATTCTTATGAATAATGATGATTTTGTGATGCAATTGAAAAATGAAATTAAATTACATAAAAATATCTCTATTTGATTTTATTTTTTGAGGAGTTGTTAATATCGCTACCGAAAAAACTAGTCGCATTAATAATGAAATTCGTGTTCCCGAAGTGCGTCTTATAGGTATAGAAGGGGAACAGTTAGGAATAATGAAGATTTCTGATGCTTTGCGTTTATCAGAACAGAATGAAGTTGATTTAGTTGAGATAGCTCCTAATGCTGTCCCTCCTGTTTGTAGATTAATGGATTATGGTAAATTCAAGTATAAAGAACAGAAAAGGTTAGCTGAAGCTAGGTCAAAACAAAAAACAATTCAGGTAAAAGAGGTTAAATTTAGGCCATCTACAGACGATGGTGATTATAATGTCAAGTTAAGAAATTTACGTAAATTTTTGGATGATGGAGATAAAGCTAAAGTTTCTTTGCGTTTTCGTGGAAGAGAAATGGCGCATCAAGATTTAGGTATGCGTGTCTTAGAAAGAATACGTAATGATTTGTCCGATCATGCTGTTGTAGAGTCAATGCCAAGGCTAGAAGGAAGACAAATGGTTATGATGCTTTCACCAAAGAAAAAAAGTGCTTAGACTATATTATATTTTTTAATATTTTGCTTTTATAGTAGTTATTTTTTTACAATTTATTTTTAATTTTATGCATGTATTATTCATTATAGATCCATTGACTTCTCTTGTTGCTTATAAAGATACTTCTGTATCTATAATGGCTTCTTTAATTTCACGTGGGTATGATGTTAGTGTTGCTACTCAAACAGATTTATTTATAGATCCTAATGGTGAAGTTAAGGTTAGTGCTAAAAAATTATTCTTAAAAAATCATATGAATCTAAGTAGTACTGATTGGTTTATCACTGATCATGTATGTACAAATATTATTAATATTTTCGATATTGTTTTGGTTAGAAAAGATCCTCCTTTTGATATGGAGTATTTTTATTTAACTCATATATTAGATATAGCTAAGAAAAAAGGTGTAAAGGTTATTAATGATCCTACATCTCTTAGGAATTATTCTGAAAAATTATCTATTTTAAATTTTCCAGAATTTATTATGCCAACCCTGGTATCTAGCAATATTAATGAATTGAAAGATTTTTGTTTTTTCTATAATGATATTATATTAAAACCGTTAGATGGCATGGGAGGATCAGGAATATTTAGATTAAAAAAAGATGATCCTAATTTAAATGTTATATTAGAAAATTCTACTAATAATTCTCAACGTACTGTAATGGTGCAGAAATATATTCCTGAAATATCAAAAGGCGATAAAAGGGTAATTTTAATCAATAGTCGAATAGTTCCTTATTGTCTAGCTAGAATTCCTAAAAAAGGTGAGAGTAGAGGGAATTTAGCTGTTGGTGGTCATGGAATTGCACAACCTGTTTCTGAAACTGATATTAAAATAGCCAAAGCAGTTGGGTCTTTTTTGGAAGATAAAGGATTATCTCTCGTTGGTCTAGATATTATAGGTGATTATCTTACAGAAATTAATGTCACTAGTCCTACATGTTTTGTCGAAATTACTAATAGTACTAAATTTGATGTTGCTGGAATGTTTATAGATTATTTAGAGAATACTTTATAATCTATTTTAATAGATTTAGATGGATTTTAGAATTCAATCTTAACATATGGTAATTTATTTTATGACAATTATTAAAAGCATAGTTCTAAATAAAAAAAATGGTTTAGATGTTTCAGAAGCTTCTAAATTGACAAAAATTGCTAGTCAATTTAGGAGTGAAGTTTTTATTTCTTGTGATGCACGTAAAGTAAATGCAAAAAGCATTATGGGTATAATGATGCTAGCTGCAGGAACAGGAAAACATATTACAATAGAAGTTTCTGGTCCTGATTCTGAAGAAGCTATAAAAGCTTTAGATCTGTTTTTTTGTGATATATAAGAACACATTTAAGTATAATTTATATTCCAGTAGAACCAAAACCTTTATCACCTCTATTATTTTTTTTTGAAAAATTCTCTACTATATTGAAAGTTGGTTTTAATATAGGTAAAAATATCATTTGTGCTATTCTTTCGCCAGGATTTATAAAAATTGAATCATTGGACATAATATTATTTCTGTTATATACACTTACAAATATTGTACCTGAGTAATCTGCATCTATAACGCCAGCAGTATTTCCTAAAACCAATCCTTTCTTATGACCAAGACCAGATCTTGGAAGTATAATAGCCATCATATTTGTATTATTCATATGAATAGCAATACCAGTAGATACTAATATTGCTTTGTCATTTGGTTTTATTTCGATTGATTTTTCTATACATGCATATAAATCAATACCAGCAGCAAGTTCACTCTGATATTTAGGTATATTTAATTTTTCTTTCAAAAAATTATCGGTAATTTTAATTTCTATTGACGGTGATAATAGATTTTTAATCTGATCTAAATATTTATTTTCCATTTGATTGCTTATTATAAAATCTTGTTGAAATTTCTTTTATAAGAATTCTTGATATTTCAAGTTTGCTAGCTTTAGGTATATTATATGAGCCATTTACATCTATTAACATTACTTCAGAGTCATCAGAGCACATGGCATCTGTAGCAATATTTGCTATTATTATATCTAAATTTTTATTAATTAGTTTTTTTTGAGCATTATTTTTTAAATCTTCGGTTTCTGCTGCAAATCCAACACAGAATGGTTTTTTCTCTAAATGAGTAACTTCAGCTAATATATCATAGTTATATTCTAATTGTATTTCTGGTATATATTCACTATTTAATTTTTTGATCTTTTTTTGTTTATAATTTTTTACTTTCCAATCAGAAACAGCAGCAACAGATATAAATATATCTATATCTATATCATTTATTATCTTCATGACCATATTATACATTTCGTCAGCTGTGTTTATGTTATAAACATTTACATAATTTGGTGCTTCTATTTTAGTTGGTCCTGTTATTAAAGTAACATTTGCTCCTGATTCATAGGCAGATCTTGCTATAGCATATCCCATTTTCCCAGAAGATTTATTACTAATAAAACGTACTGGGTCTATTGGTTCTATAGTTGGTCCAGCTGTTATTAGTATATTCTTATCTGCTAATAATTTTTCTTGAAATATTGATGTTATTTCAATTAGCAAATTTTCATTATCTGCTAATTTTCCATAACCTTCTTCGCCACAAGCTTGTATTCCATATGTTGGACTAATAACCTTTATTCCATCATAAATAAGTTGTTTAACATTTCTCTGGATAACAGGATTATTCCACATTTCTTTATTCATTGCAGGAGCGACATATAAAGGACATTTTCTTGCTAAACACATTGTTGATAAAAGGTCATCGGCTATACCAAGTGCTAGTTTTGATATAAAATTAGCACTTGCCGGTATTATAATCAGTAAAGCAGCTTCTCTTGTTAAGTTTATATGATCCATAGCATTATTTGACTGATTATTAGATTCATCAAATACTACTCTTCCGGATAAAGCTTGCATTGTAGTTTTAGTTATAAAATTTTGTGCTGATTTTGTCATTACAATATCAACTAAGATATTTTCCTTTATAAGACTTCTAACCAAATCGGCTACTTTATAACAAGCTATACTACCTGTCATACCTATAATGATTTGTTTTTTAAAAAGTTTAGACATTTGAATATATTTTTTAACAACCTATAATTTTTTTGTCATAGAAAGATTTTTATTTTTTAATGATCTTATCTCAACAAAACAAACTAATATTACTCCAGTTGAAATATAGAGATCTGCTAAATTAAAAACTGGAAAGAAAAAATTATTCCAATACAACAATAAAAAATCAATAACGTATCCATTACAAAAACGATCTATCATATTGCCGATAGTTCCTGCAATGATCATTACAAGAGCTGTGTTATGTGTTTTTGTCATATTATAGGAATTTAATATTGTAAGCATAAAACAAGATACAATAATACCAATTAGGATAAACAAGTATTTTTGATTTCCTTCTGGATTAGATAGAAAACTAAAGGCTGCACCCCAATTGTATGCTAGTGTTAAATTAAAATATGAGGTTATGTATATTCTATGTCCATATTCTATCGTTTTATCTATATATAATTTACTTAATTGGTCTAATAGAATTAATATTAGTATTAATAAAAAATAGATTTTTTTAATATGCATCTTCTTATTATGCGTACAAGAGAAATATACCATAGATTAGGCTTTATTACGTTTTTCACCATTTTCAAATTTCTATCGTTTTATCTATATATAATTTACTTAATTGGTCTAATAGAATTAATATTAGTATTAATAAAAAATAGATTTTTTTAATATGCATCTTCTTATTATGCGTACAAGAGAAATATACCATAGATTAGGCTTTATTACGTTTTTCACCATTTTCAAATAGATTTTGAATACATCTATTACAAATAGTTTTATATTTATTATTATTGCCAACCTCTTCTCTCCAGTGCCAACAACGTTCACATTTTTTATGTTTAGATGCATGGACAATTATTTTTGTTTCTTTTTCTAGAGAATCTATAAGATTAGTTTTGGATACAATAAATATAAAATGTAGGTCAGATTCTAAGCTCTCTAATATTTTTTTATCATGATTATTTGCATATATATCTATTTCTGCTTGTAAAGATGATCCTATTTCTCCAGCAGTCCTAGCTTCTTCTAATTTTCTTTGAACATTATCTCTAATTTTTCTTATAGAGAACCATTTGTCATAGAGATAGTTATCTTTTTCTATATTTAATTTTTGAAATAATTGTGTAAATATAGTTGTGGTATTATTTTCATTTCTTAATGAAGGTATTGTTTTTACTAATTCTTGCCATGCTTCTTCAGATGTAAATGAAAGAATTGGTGCTATGACCTTTAGAAGAATTTGTGTAATCTCCAATAATGCCGTTTGAGCTGACCTACGTGCTAAACTATTAACAGGAGTTGTATATAACCTATCTTTCAATATATCTAAATAGAAAGAGCCTAAATCTTCTGAACAAAATTTTTGTATTTTTGAAACTATCTTATGGAATTCATATTTTTCATAATATTGCAAAATTTCCTCTTGAATTTTTGATGTTAGAACTAAGGCATATTTATCTATTTCAAACATATTTGAATATTCTACATAGTTATTCTTATGATCAAAATCAGATATGTTTAATAGTAAGAACCTAATTGTATTTCTTATTCGTCTATAACCTTCTACTGTTCTATCAAGAATTTCTTTAGAAATTGATAATTCGCTAGAGTAATCTGTACTAGCTATCCAAAGCCTTAGTATATCAGCACCTAGTGAATCACATATTTTTTGGGGAGAAACTATATTCCCCAAAGATTTACTCATTTTTTTTCCTTGACCATCTACGACAAATCCATGAGTTAGTAGAGCTTTATAAGGAGCTTGCTTATATAGCATACATCCAATCAATAAGGAAGAATGAAACCATCCTCGATGTTGATCAGATCCTTCTAAATATAGATCAGCTGGCCATTCCAATTCTTGAGAATGAGTTCCATTAAATTCATTTTCCTTACCACCTATAACAGTTAAATGAGTAGATCCAGAATCGAACCAAACATCTAAAGTATCATTGCTTTTTTCATATTGTTCAGCAGTTTTTTTATCAATTAGACTATTGCAAGCAATGTTTTGCCATTCTTCAATTCCACCTTTTTCTATTTTCTGTGCTATTACTTCCAATAATGGTATGGTATCAGGGTGTATGTCCTTAGAATATTTATTTAATAATAAAGCCATAGGTACACCCCATTGTCTTTGTCTTGAAATTGTCCAATCAGGTCTGTTAGTAATCATTGCTTTCAGTCTATCTTTACCCCAAGATGGATAAAAAGTAGTTTTTTCAATGTTATCTAAAGCAATTTCTCTTATAGTCTTGTTATTATCTGATTTGATATCTAGTCCAACGAACCATTGATTAGTAGATTTGAAAATAATCGGTGTTTTGTGACGCCAGCAATGCATATAACTATGTTGATATATTTCTTGTTTTACTAAAGTGCCAGTTTTTAGTAACATTTCAATGATTTTTTTATTTGCATCCCAAATTGATATATCTTCTAGCAAAGGTACTTTAGACATAAAAGCACCAGATTCTGTAATAAGATCGAGAATATCTGAGTTTAAGAATCCATTTTTTTTAAAGACATTAAAATCATCTAAGCCATGTGCAGGCGCAGAATGTACAATACCAGTTCCGGTATCTGTAGTTACATATTTACCCATTAGTATAGGTGATGTTCTATTATAAGAATCATGTAAACTAAAAAAGGGATGTAAAAAAGTGTGTCTTTCTAATTTCACGCCCTTTATTACTGATAATATCTTTCCTTCTAGATTTGTTTGTTCTAGAAAATAGTTAACTCTATCCTTTGCTATTATTATGTTTGATAAAATCTTCTTGTCTGAATTTGTTTTTATTAGTGCGTAATCTATATCAGGATTAACACTGAGAAATTGATTTGCAGGTATTGTCCATGGTGTTGTAGTCCATATTATGGCGGAACATATATTAATATTATAACTAAATATGTTAGATATTTTTTCTGTATCAACAGCTTGAAACGCTACGTATATAGCATCATCTTTCCTATCATAATATTCTATTTCAGCTTCTGCTAAGGCTGATTTACAATCAAAACACCAGTTTATAGGTCTTAAGCCTCGAAAAACAAATCCTGATTCCATTATTTTTTTTAATACACGAACTTCGTTTGCTTCATTTTTGAAATTCATAGTCAAATATGGATTGTCCCAGTTTCCAAGTATTCCTAAACGTTGAAATTCTTGTTTCTGTTTTTCTATCTGTTCTTTGGCGTACAATCGAGCTTTTTTTTGAATATCTTTAGTAGATAGATGTTTGCCAAATTTTTTTTCTATTTGTATTTCTATGGGCATACCATGACAGTCCCAGCCTGGAATATAATGAGCATCATATCCCAACATTGTTTTGCTTTTGATTATTATGTCTTTGAGAACTTTGTTGACAGCGTGCCCTAAATGGATGTTTCCATTTGCATACGGTGGTCCATCGTGCAATGTGAATTTTTGTCTTCCTTGACAAGATTTTCTAATAATATTATATATATTTTGTTCTTCCCATTTTTTTAGCCATTCAGGCTCTTTTTTTGGTAGATTACCACGCATTTGGAAAGATGTATCTAATAGGTTAAGTGTATTTTTGTAGTCCATTGTTAGCAAAGTAAGAACGTGCGTTTTTTATATCATTTGAAATTGCATTTATCAAAGATTGGATTGTAGGAAATTTTTCTTCATCACGAATTTTTTTTAAAAACTCTATATAAATAATTTTTCCATAAGCATCTATATTATCATCTATAAGATGAATTTCTAATAATAAAGATCCATTTATTTCTATGCTTTCTCGTACACCAAGATTTGCAACTCCTGGTAAAATTTTATTTTTTAGGCCATATACTCTGACAATATATACTCCTTTATCTAAGGCATAATTTTGAGGAACAGTTATGTTCATTGTTGGAAATCCTAGTTTTCGTCCTATTTTTTTTCCATGTATCACATGACCACTGATTCCAAATGTCCTGCCTAATAGACTTTTAGCTGCTTCTAGATCAGATTTTCTTAATAAATCCCTTAATTTTGAACTGGATATGATGTTTCCAGTCGTATTATTTACATTTTCAATGTTATATAGTTGAAAACCATATTTTATGGATGCTTTTTTTAATAACTCTAAATCACCTTGACGTTTATAGCCAAATCGAAAGTTTTCTCCTATTATAAGTAGTTTCATATTAAACTTTCGTATTAAAAAATAATCTATAAACAAATCTGCTTCAATATTAATTATATTGTCAAATCTTTGAATCATTATTTGATTCATGCCATGCTTTGTTATAAGCTTTATTTTATCTCTAGTTTTATAGATTCTCGATGTTTGTTTTTGATTAAAATATTCACGAGAATGAGGATGAAATGTAAGCACAGAAGGTATCATATTGCTAATAGAAGCTTTTTGTACTAGTCTCTGAAAAAGTTTTTGATGACCTAAATGAACTCCATCAAAGTTTCCGATTGTAATTGCGCATGCTTGGTTCACGCAGTTACATTGTTTGTTTTTGTAGGTATGCAAGATTATTTTCACAAATAAGAAAGTAATTATTATAGTCTAACTAAATTTTACATTAAATGGGGATGTTATTACCGTGAAAACATATCATAAAAATTGTCGTTTTGTTATTTTAATTTCAGGACGTGGTAGTAATATGCAGAAAATAATTGAGTCATGTGTTGCAGAAAAATGGCCTGCAATTATTTGCGCTGTAATTTCTAATGATCCTAGTGCGAAAGGATTAGAATGGGCTAAATCTAGAGGCATAGATTCTATTTCTTTAAATCATAAAGATTTTCATAGTCGTGAGCTTTTTGATCAATGTTTAATTGATAATATAGATAAATATGATCCTGATTACGTTTTATTAGCTGGCTTTATGAGGGTTTTAACAAAAGATTTTGTTGAACATTATAACGATAGACTAATAAATATCCATCCATCTTTGTTACCTTCTTTTCCAGGATTAAATACTCATTCTAGGGCCCTAGAAAAGGGAGTACTTGTTCATGGTTGTACTATTCATTTTGTTAATGCCAATTTAGATGATGGTCTAATAATAGCACAAGGTTGTCTTCCTGTTTTGTCTGGTGATAATGAGGTTAGTCTATCTGAAAGTGTTTTAAGTATTGAGCATAAGCTTTATCCATTGGTTGTTAAATGGCTTTCTATGGGTAAAATTAATATAGATGAATCAAGAAAGGTAAGTGTTGTAGGAGAGAAACGTTTTATCTTTATTGAAAGATAATTAATTTATAAGAAGATTAGTTGTTTTTTTGCTACACTAGTATTATCATTGACGCGAAGGTTTATAAATCTTTCATTATTAATTAATTAATATTTTAATTAGAATATCTTTTCTGTGGTTTGTTGAATTAACTCAATTATAAATTTCCAATGATTTTTATTGATGGAGTATATCATAGTGGTAAGTTTTTTATTTCTATAAGTAAGAATATATGGACAAAATTATTTCATTTATTGCATCTGGATTTACTCAGGCTTCTGCTTTGCAGATTTTGCTATTTACTCTAATTGTTACTCATATAACAATTATTGGTGTTACTGTTTTTTTGCATAGAAGTCAGACTCACAGAGCTCTAGATCTTCATCCAGTTATAATGCATTTTTTTCGTTTTTGGTTATGGATGACAACTGGAATGATCACAAAGGAATGGGTTGCAATACATAGGAAACATCATGCAAAGTGTGAAAGGGAAGGTGATCCACATTCACCTATGATATATGGGATATGGAAAGTATTTTTTCAGGGAGCTGAATTATATCGCGAAGAGGCCGCTAATATTGATACTTTGTCTCGATTTGGGAGAGGTACTCCTGATGACTGGGTTGAAAGAAATATTTATTCAAAACATAGTAGTTTAGGTATTTTTATTATGTTGATTATAGATATTTTTCTATTTGGAGTTATTGGTTTATCTGTATGGGCCATCCAAATGGCTTGGATACCATTTTGGGCTGCTGGTGTTGTTAATGGAATGGGTCATTATTTTGGCTACCGCAATTTTGCTTCTCCTGATACTAGCACTAATTTATTTCCACTAGGTTTTATAATAGCTGGTGAAGAATTACATAATAATCATCATGCTTTTGCTACCTCAGCAAAGTTTTCTTCCAAGTGGTATGAATTTGATTTGGGCTGGTGTTATATAAATATAATGAGGTTTTTTCGTCTAGCAAAGATAAAAAAAATAGCTCCTAAATTAGTTTTAAGTAATGATGATCGTCATATTGATCTTTCTACACTTCATGGAGTAATAATGCATAGATATGAATTAATGACTCAATATGCCAAGATAATCAAAGATGTTGTTTATCAGGAACTTAAGGAATTAAAAAAATACTCATGCAGCGATCCTCGTTATGATCGTCTAAAAAAGATTAATGGTTACTTATATAAGCATGAATCTATAATGCAGTCTAAACAAATTGCAGAAGTGGATAATGTTATTTCCTCAAGTAAATCTCTATTCGTATTAATACAAATGCGTAGGGACTTGGGTCGTATTTGGGAAGGTTCTTCCTTAACCAGTGATCAACTTGTTTTACATTTAAATTCTTGGTGTGATCGTGCCCAAAATAGTGGGGTTTATGGATTACAAGAATTTGCCTCTAAATTAAACCGATATAGTATTGTATGAATTTAGATGATTTAAATAATGCTCAAAAGAAAGCCGTGACTACAGATAGTTCCCATTCTTTGGTATTGGCTGGTGCAGGTAGTGGTAAAACAAAGGTGCTTTCTTCTAGAATAGCCTGGCTTATTAATACTGGGCAGGTATCTTTTAGCGAGATTCTAGCTGTTACTTTTACTAATAAAGCTGCTCGTGAAATGTTGTCTAGAATATCTATGATGTTGAATAGAGATATGAAAGGTTTCTGGATTGGTACTTTTCATGGCCTATGCCATAAAATGCTTAGATTAAATTGGCGTGAAGCTAATTTAATACAAAATTTTCAGATTATAGATATGTCAGATCAGTTGTCTTTGATAAAACGTTTAATAAAATCTGCAAATGTTAATGAATCGAAGTATTCAGCAAGAGATTTGCAAAAAATTATAAATTCTTATAAGGAAACTGGTCTTAGGTCTAATGAGATAGAGGTGTATGACTCATACAATAAATATATTGCTGAGTTTTATCACCTTTACGAAAATCAATGTATTCGTAATGGTTTGCTTGATTTTGCAGAATTATTGCTGAAATCTTATGACCTTTTAAAAAATAATGAAACAATTAGAAATTATTACCAAGAACGTTTTAAACATATTTTAGTAGATGAATTCCAGGATACTAATAGCTTGCAATATGAATGGTTACGTTTATTGATAGGTAGTTCTACTTCAGTATTTGCGGTAGGTGATGATGACCAATCCATATATGCATTTCGTGGTGCAAATATAGATAATATGTCTTTATTTGATAAGGAATATGCCAAAGGTAATATAGTGCGATTGGAACAGAATTATAGATCAATGGGTCATATATTGGGCGCAGCCAATTCTCTGATTCGATATAATAATGGGCGTTTAGGTAAGAAATTGTGGACACAAGAAGGGGATGGAGAAAAAGTATTAATAGTTGAAAAGCATAATGATTTGTTAGAGTCACAATGGATCGTTGATGAAATTAAAAATCTTGTCAAAAGTGGTATTAAACAAGATGATATAGCTGTGTTGTACAGAAGTAATGCTCAGTCAAGAGTTCTAGAACATGCTTTATTTTTAAGTGGTATTTCTTATAAAGTTTATGGTGGGTTAAGATTTTTTGAAAGACAAGAAGTTAAGAATGTATTAGCCTATTTGAGGCTTATTGTGAATCATAACGATGATTCTGCCTGGCTTAGATCAGTCAATTTTCCAATTAGAGGAATAGGTGCTCGTACTATAGATTCGTTATCGGAAATAGCAAAAAAAAATAATATTAGTTTGTATGATGCTGTTGCACATTATTCTGGCAGAAGTAGAAATAATTTATTAATGTTTAATAATATTATTTCTAGTTTAGAAGAATCTTCAAAAAAATTAACTCTTGTTCAATTAATAGAATACATTTTAGAATTTGCTGGAATCAATGCTTTTTATAAAAATGAAGAAGAAACTGATCGTTTAGATAATTTAAAGGAACTGGTTACAGCTGCTGCTATTTTTTCGACTGAAAATAATTTTTCTGAAAGTCCAGCAAATCTTTTAATTGATATTTTGAAAGAAGACCTAGAGACGAATTTATATAATAATATTTATTTAGAACAAGAAAAAATTACTCCTTTATCATCTTTCTTATCACATGCTTCTTTAGAAGCTGGAGATAATCAATTTGAATCTGAACATCAATCATCTGTGCAATTAATGACAGTTCATGCTGCAAAAGGATTGGAATTTAATGTTGTTTTTATTACAGGTGTTGAGGAAGGATTATTCCCACATGAAAACAGTATGTCTGATAACTCTAGTATTGAGGAAGAGAGACGTTTAATGTATGTTGCTATTACAAGAGCGAGAAAAAGATTGTATATTACAATGGCAAATAGTCGTATGTTAAGAGGCCAAGTAAGGTATTCTGTTAAATCTCGTTTTATTTCTGAAATTGGTGAGGATAATGTAGTTTTTATAAAAAATAAAGAGAAAATATTATCAAGTCACTATTTAAAAAGTAATTCTAAATTTGTTCAAAATACTCATTCAAATAAGTTATCTGCTGTTAATAGTAGTTTTGTTGATATTAATGGAAAGAAATTTGTCATTGGACAAAACGTTAAACATAAAAAATTTGGTATTGGTACGATTATTAAGTTAATTGGTCATGGAGAAGAGTCGCAAGCACAGATAAATTTTGATAACTTTGGTGTAAAGACTATTATGCTAGGAATAGCTAGATTTGAATAAGCTTTTATGAGATATTTTTTTGTAAAAGCAATACACTATTTTCTGTTGTTGCTGTTGTTAGCCAAATTGGGTATAAGTTAGGAAACCTTTGTTTAAAATGTTTATATTCATTTCCTATTTCCATTAAAAGTATTCCGTTATTATTTAAATATTCATTATATTGATTAATAATTATATTTATAAGATCCATGCCGTCACTACCGCCATACAAAGCTATCTTTGGTTCATGTTTGTATTCTTCTGGTAAATTTTCCATAGATATTTTATTTACGTATGGTGGATTACATATAATTAAATCATATTTTTTATTGTTAATTTCTTCAAAAAGATTACTTCTTTTTATAGATATTCTATTTTGCAAGGCATAAGAATCTATATTTTTTTTTGCAATTTGTAAAGCAGAATCTGAAATATCAGATGCTAATATTTGAGCATCTGGGAATATAAATGATGATATTATTGCTAGACAAGCAGATCCAGTACATAAGTCCAATATATTTTTTATGTTTTCAGGTTTTTGTATCCAAGGGTATATTCCATTAATAAGTATTTCTGATATAAAAGATCTTGGTATAATTGCTCTTTTATCAATATAAAAATTATATCCTTGTAACCAAGCTTCGTTAGTTAAATAAGCTGTTGGAATGTGTTTTTTTATCCTTTTTTCTAAAATTTCCAGAAATTTTAGAAAGTTTTCAGTAGATAATGTTGAATTTAAGTAGTTATCTACTCCATCTGGTGTTATTTTTAATATATTGGCTATAATACAAATAGCCTCATCTAAAGAATTATTACTACCATGTCCAAAAAATAAATTTTCTTTATCAAAACAATAAGTAGCATATCTAATTAATTCTTTTATTGTTTTTGATTCAGATATAGCATTGTTAATAGACATAATATTTATTATTTTGTTAACAGTTTTTCTATGATTTTTCTGTAAATATTTTTTAATTTTACTAGATCTGTTATTTTTATACATTCATTTACTTTATGTATAGTGTTATTGCAGGGGCCAAATTCTACTATTTGTTTGCTTATTTTTTTAAGAAATCGACCATCTGAAGTACCTCCAGAAGTGGACATTTTGCTTGTTATGCCAAGTTCTTCTTTTATAGACTCAGACAATGTATTTGTCAAAGTTCCTGCTCTCGTCAAAAAAGGATCTCCATTTAAAATCCATTCTATATTGTAATTTAAATTATGTTTTTCTAATATAGAATGGATTTTTGTTTTCAAAGATTCAGGGGTATTTTCAGTAGAAAAACGTAGGTTAAATTTTATTTCTAATTCCCCTGGAATTACATTTGTAGCTCCATTCCCAGAATGAATATTAGAAATTTGAAAGGTTGTAGGAGGAAAATATTCATTTCCATTGTCCCAATTAGTATTAATAATTTCTAAAAGTACCTTTGGTGCTAAATGTATTGGGTTATTAGCTAGATGAGGATAAGCTACATGGCCTTGTATTCCATTTATTGTTAGGTTGCCTGACAGAGAGCCTCGACGTCCATTCTTAAACACATCACCTAGTTCTCTTTCTGATGTTGGTTCTCCTACAATGCAATAATCTATTTCTATATTTTTGCTCTTAAGATAATCGCATACAATTTTAGTTCCGTAATCTGCGGGTCCTTCTTCATCGGAGGTTATTATAAAAGCTATAGAACCATTATGATAAGGATTTTTTTCTATAAATTCTATAGTAGCTACTAAGAATGCAGCTATAGAACTTTTCATATCAGAAGAGCCTCTACCATACAAGAAACCATCCCTTTCTGTTGGAATGAAAGGATCTGTTTTCCATTGATCTAGGTTTCCTGCTGGAACAACATCTGAATGCCCAGCAAAAGCTAGTAATGGGCCTTGTCGCTCTCTAATCGCAAAGAGATTTGTTACCCCGTTTTTAGAAATGGTTTGAATTTGAAAATCAAATTTTTTTAGTTTTTCTATTAACAAGTTTTGACATCCAGCATCTTCTGGAGTAACTGACTTGCATTCAATAAGTTTTTTTGCAATTTGTAAGGTTGATAGGCTCTTTTCTGACATTATGCTCTCAATAAATCATTAATACTTGTTTTTGACCTAGTTTTTGCATCTACTCTTTTTACAATTACAGCACATGCCAAACTATAAGAGCCATCAGCAGAAGGAATGGAACCTGGTACGACAACTGAACCAGAAGGTATTCTGCCATAGGTGATCTCTTTAGTTGTTCTATCTAGAATCTTTGTGCTTTGTGATAAGAATACCCCCATTGCTAAAACAGAATTTTCCTCTACTATTACACCTTCAACTACTTCTGATCTTGCTCCAATGAAGCAGTTGTCTTCTATAATTGTTGGATTTGCTTGTAATGGTTCTAGTACTCCACCAATACCTACTCCACCTGACAAATGTACGTTTTTACCAATTTGAGCGCAAGAGCCAACGGTAGCCCATGTATCTACCATGGTACCTTCTCCTACATATGCTCCGATATTTACATAAGAGGGCATGAGAACTACATCTTTTCCTATAAATGAGCCTTTTCTTGCAATTGCATGAGGAACAACCCTATAACCGCCATTTTTAAACTCATTACTATCAAATTTACTAAATTTTAAAGGAACTTTGTCATAAAAGACCAAAGGATTTTCTCCAATTATCTGGTTATTTTTTGTTCGGAAGGATAAAAGAACAGCCTTTTTTATCCATTGGTGGGTAATCCATTCACCATTAATTTTTTCAGAGACTCTTAGTTTTCCCGTATCTAGTAGATCTATTGTTGTTTGAATAGCATTATCTAGATCTTTATCTATATTTGATGGGGAGATATTATTCCTATCTTCCCAAGCTTTTTCGATTTTATTTTTTATTTCTGAATTCATAATTTTTAGTTTATAGTTGGTTATTAGTAGTGTGTTTGTACAAATTTAGCAATTCTGTTAGCAGCTTCTATGCATTCCTCTAATGAGGATACTAGAGCAATTCTTATTCTTTTATTTCCAGGATTTACTCCTAGATATTCACGCGCTAGGAAACTACCTGGAAGAACAGTAATTGATTCTTCTTGGTATAATTTTTTCGTGAATTCTATATCTGAACCAGGAGTTTTTGCCCATATATAAAATGATGCTTGAGGTTTAGTTACTTCTAAATATTTATTTATTTTTGAATAGAAAACCTCTATTTTATCATTATATAGTTGACGATTTGCATAAACATGTTTTTCATCGCTCCATGCAGCTATGCTTGCTGCTGATATTAGTGGACTCATTGCACTGCCATTATAAGTTCTATAAAGCAGGAATTTGTTCATTATTTTTGAATCACCAGCAACAAATCCAGATCTTAATCCTGGTACACTAGATCTTTTTGATAAACTAGAAAAGACCACCAGGTTATTATAATCTTTTATTCCCAAAATGTTCGCAGCTTGTAATCCTCCTAATGGTGGGTTAGATTCTTCACGATAAATTTCTGAATAACATTCATCAGATGCAATAACAAAATTATATTTTTGAGATAACTCAAATATTTTTTTCCATTCTTCTAAATCTATAACATTTCCAGCAGGATTTCCAGGAGAACATACGAATACTAGTTGAGTTCTATCCCAGATTTCTGTTGGTACATCATCCCATTTGCAAGAAAAATTATTTTCTGGATCTAGATTAACATAATAAGGCTCAGCTCCAGCTAATATCGATGCTCCTTCATAAATTTGATAAAATGGATTAGGGCATATTACAACAGGATTTCTAAAAGAATTATCTATAACAATTTGTGTGAAAGAAAATAACGCCTCTCTCGATCCTAAAACTGGTAATATTTGAGTATTAGGATCTATTTTTGTTGCAGTGTAACGATTTGATATCCAATTTGCTATCGTCTCTCTTAATAGTTCTTCTCCTTTTGTTGCTGGGTAATGTGATATGCTAGAAATATTGTCTTTTATAGCATCAGCAATAGATTTTGGCGATGGATGTTTTGGTTCACCTATTGATAAATTTATTGGTGTTAATTGTTCTTTTTTATAACTAATTCCTGACAAAAGACTTCGAAGTTTTTCGAAAGGGTAGGGATTTAATTTATTTAGCCTAGGATTCATGGTTTTTTTATAAGTAAAATGATATAATGACAAAACGTTGCGAAGGTGGCGAAATTGGTAGACGCACCAGGTTTAGGTCCTGGCGCCGAAAGGCGTATGGGTTCGAGTCCCCTCCTTCGCACCAATATACGGTTTCAAATTATTTTATACTTTTATTGTAAACATAATTTGTTTTGTCGTATAGTTTATATTGGTTCTATTTTAGTAAATTGAGTTATAGTTTGTTAATTGATATATTTTTATATTAAATATTTGATGTTGCTAAATTGTGAGTTTTCAATAATTACTTTATTTAGAATCATTTTAATTTTTATTTTGGGCTTTTAGTTTGTTATTACGTTAGTATGTTGCTTTGTGTAGCATTACTAACACACGATCTCAGGTGTTGAGATTTTTCGTTCAGTACTTTGTGTCTTTTTTGGATATAGTTATTGTTCTATTGCTCTCTCCTTAAGTGGTTGTGTTTTCGGCTATATGCCTATATCTTTAAGGAAATACAATATGTTGGAAACTGGTGTTGTTAAGTGGTTTAATACTGAAAAAGGATATGGTTTTATTTCTCCAGAGTCTGGAGGCAAAGATCTATTCGTACATTTTTCAGAAATTCAAGGTTCAGGATTTAAGTCACTTGAGGAAAATCAGAGAGTCAGTTTTGTTGTTACTACAGGCCCAAAAGGTTTGCAGGCTACTAAGATTCAGATAATACAATAATTTTTATTTTTGTAAAAAAACCACTCTATAAATGAGTGGTTTTTTATTTTTCATAGTGATTTATGTTTTGTAGAAATACATATATTGATGATTATTTTTTTGTATCAACAACTAGAAAATTTGTATTTTCAAAATTTTAGTTGTCATTTAATGTCAAGATTATTTTAAATAATCAAATTGTTCTATAATCTCTTATAATATTTACAAAATATTAATTTGTTTAACTGTTTATTTGGATATTTTTTAAATGCAACCCATCATTGAATCTCTTTCTAGTTTGAAGCGTCGCGCTGTTTTGAAAATTTCTAATTCTTGTATTGAAAGCGAATTAGAGAAGGAGCTACTGAGTTTATCAAAGAATACTAAAATTTCTGGTTTTAGGCCTGGTAAGGCTCCTATTAGTATTGTTAAACGTACTTATGGACATAATGTTCGTCAAGATATTGTTACCAAAATTCTTAGTAATTCATTTAGTGAATTAGTAAAAGAAAATAATTTATTAGTAGTTGGTTATCCAAATATTAGACCTGATAATTCCATTAGCAATTCTGATGATTTATGCTTTATAGCTGAATTTGAAATATATCCTGAAATTTCTATTCCTCCATTTGAGAGTTTAGAAGTTAAATGTTATAGGCATAATCTTACAGAAGAAGATGTAAAAAAAACATTGCTTATTTTGCAAAAACAGAAGTCTATTTTTGAGAAGAAAGATGGTCATTGCGCTGAGATTGGAGACAAAGTCATCCTTAGTTATGATGCTACTATAGATGGTGTTTCTTTTGAAGGCAGTAATTCTGAGTCTCTTTCTGTTATTCTTGGTAACAATCAATTGTTGCCTGATTTTGAAAACTCTTTAATTGGCATGAAAGAAGGTGATACTAAAGAATTAGATTTAAAATTTCCTGATAATTATCATGATTCTAAAGTTGCAGGTAAAGAAGCTAAATTTTTTATTAAAGTAAAGGAAGTATTTATAGGAACCTTGCCAGATTTAGATGATAATTTTGCCAAATTGTTTAGTAATGAAGATAATTTTAATTTGGAAAAATTATCAGAGAATGTGAAGGCTAGTATAGAAAGAGAGATTAGCAATAGACTAAAAAATTTAAATAAAGATAGTGTAATGGGAGTTTTAATTAAAAATATAGAATTTGAAATTCCCGAGGTATTAGTAAGAAACGAAATGCAATTAAGATTACATTCTTTAAAAAATAGATTGAAAGATGGCAATATAAAAGATATAGAGAGTCTATCTAAGGATATTTTGCTTGAAGAAGAATCTAAAAAGATGGTTAAGTTAGGACTCATTATTTCTGAAATATCTAAGAATAATAATATTAAAGTTGATGACGAACAGATTTTGTCTTATTTAAGTAATTTTGCTAAAAATTATGAAGACCCAGAAAAATTTGTGAGTCATTATATGTCAGACGCTAATAAAAAATCAGAGGTAGCATCATTAATTCTTGAAAATAATATCGTTGATCATATTTTAAGTAGAGCTAATGTTTCAGAGGAAGAACTAACATTTGAAAATTTAATGGGATTAGAATGACTAATAAAAGAATAATTGCAAATTTGAATAATAATCAAACAGCTGATTTTTCATTTAATTATGTTCCGATGGTTGTAGAAAACTCTGGAAAAGGTGAGCGTGCTTATGATATTTATTCTAGATTATTAAAAGAAAGAATTATATTTTTAGTAGGTCCCATTGATGATAATATTGCCAATCTAGTAGTTGCTCAAATGTTGTTCTTAGAGTCAGAAAATCCTAATAAAGATATACATTTATATATAAATTCTCCTGGTGGCTCTGTTTATGCTGGTTTAGCTATTTTTGATACCATGAAATTTATTAAACCTGATGTTTCTACAATGTGCACTGGCATTGCTGCTAGTATGGGTGCTTTTTTATTATCGGCTGGAGAAAAGGGAAAACGTTTTAGCTTGCCTAGTTCATCTATCATGATACATCAGCCATCAGGAGGAGCAAAAGGGCAGTCATCTGATATCCAAATTCATGCAAAAGAGATTCTGAGATTGAGAGATATGCTGAATGCTATTATGTCACATAATACAGGTCAAAGTATAGAAACCATCATTAAAGATACAGATCGTGACTATTTTATGTCTGCCCAGGAGGCTTTGTCTTATGGTTTAGTGGACAAGGTTTTAACAAGTCGTTAAGTTTTTTACAATTTTAAAAATATTTAAGTGATCTTTATGTCTGATAATAATAATTCTAATACTCATGCAGGTAGTGAAAACTGCTCATTTTGTGGCAAAAATAAAAAAGAGGCTATCAGGTTAGTAGCTGGTCCTTCGTTTCTTTTTATCTGTGACAAGTGTATTGAAGAATGCAATAATCTCCTTAAGGAGAATGATTTCTCTGAAGATAAATCCACAGTTGTTTCTAAAAGAATACTCAAACCCAGTGAAATAAAAAAACATTTAGATCAGTATGTTATAGGACAAGATTCTTCTAAAAAAATATTATCTGTTGCTGCCTATAATCATTATAAACGTTTATCTTATTGTAAATTAAATGAAAGCGATATAGAGCTAAATAAAAGCAATATACTGCTTATAGGGCCAACTGGTTCAGGTAAAACTCTTTTGTGTCAGACATTGTCAAAAATTATGGATGTTCCTTTTGTTATAGCTGATGCTACTACATTAACTGAAGCTGGTTATGTCGGTGATGATGTTGAAAACATGCTACATAAATTATTGCAAAGTTGTAATTTTGATATAGATAAAGCTCAAAAAGGTATTATTTTTATTGATGAAATAGATAAAATTTCACGTAAGTCAGAGAACCCTTCTATAACTCGGGATGTTTCTGGGGAAGGAGTCCAACAGGCATTATTGAAAATTATTGAAGGTACAATTGCAAATATTCCAGCCGATGGAGGAAGGAAAAATCCTAGTCAAAAATCAATTCAAATAGATACAAGCAATATATTGTTTATAGTAGGAGGTGCATTTGATGGTATCAAGAAAATTATTATGAATAGAACTAGTAGGAATAGTATTGGTTTTAATGCAAATATTGTTGATATAGAAAGTAATAGTACTGCTAATATATTTTCTGAGGTAGAAGCAGATGACTTGATCAAATATGGCCTCATACCAGAATTGGTTGGTCGAATACCGATTATATCTTCATTAGAAGAATTAAACGAAGATGCTTTGCTAAAAATACTTACTGAGCCAAAAAATGCTATCATAAAACAATTTCAGAGGATTTTCTCTATTGATAATGTAGAACTCAATTTTACAGAAGCATCTTTAAAAGTTATTGCTAGAAAAGCATTAGAATATAAAACAGGAGCACGTGGTTTGCGATCTATCGTAGAGAATCTTTTATTCGATGCGATGTATAGTATTCCAGATGATGAAAATATTTCCAAGGTAATAGCAGATGTTGTTGATAACTCTGATGAAATAAAAATTTCTTATTTTAGAAATTAGTTTTGATAATGGTGATTAGGGATTTAATATTGTAATATTGGACTAAGAATTGATAAAATTCTTTTTATCAATGATATTGAATTGTTGATTATTGATACCAAATATATGTTCATATGAATTTGGATATGCGTATTTTAACTTTGTGCCTATTAAATTGAGGATTTGCTTATGTCTGCAAGCCAGACTGTTCTTTCTGAATCAGTATATTTGCCGTTACTGCCACTGAGGGATATTGTTATATTTCCTTATATGACAGTTCCTTTGTTTGTTGGTAGATCTCGTTCCATTAGAGCGCTTGAGATAGCTATGGAAGGTGATAAAAATGTTGTTCTTGTTACTCAGAAATCAGCTGGTAAAGATGAGCCTGATGCTAGTGATTTATATCATGTTGGTTGTGTGGCTAATATTTTGCAAATGTTAAAATTGCCTGACGGCACTGTGAAAGTATTAGTGGAAGGTGTTGGCAGAGTTGCAATTAATTCTGTGGAAAATTTAGAGTCACATTTTATGTGTTATGTAAATGATATAAAAAATGAACAACAAGATGTTTCTGATATAGAACTAGAAGCATTGAAAAGAGCTCTAATAGAGCAATTTGATCAGTATTTAAAATTAAACAAAAAAATTCCTACAGAGGTTTTAACATCGTTATCAGATATAAATGATATTTATCGATTTGTCGATACTATATCTGCTCATCTACCCATAAAACTTGAATATAAACAAAATATTTTAGAAATGGGATCTATAGTTGAAAGAATGGAATTTTTATTATCTCAAATAGATAGCGAAATAGAAATTTTACAAGTAGAGAAAAAGATCAAAACAAGAATAAAAAAACAGATGGAGAAAAGCCAAAGAGATTATTATCTTAATGAGCAATTTAAAGCTATACAAAAAGAGTTGGGTGAGAATGATGATAATTTAGGTTTAGATGAATTAGAAAACAGAATATCATCTACTTATTTGACAAAGGAAGCTCGTAAGAAGCTAGAGTCAGAATTTTTAAAGTTAAAGATGATGTCTCCTATGTCTGCAGAAGCTAATGTTATAAGAAATTATATTGATACAGTTCTTAGTTTGCCATGGAAGAAAAAAACTAAAATAAACCTAGATATAGGTATGGCTGAAGATGTTTTGGATGCTGATCATTATGGTTTGGATAAAGTAAAAGAGCGTATTTTAGAATATTTAGCGGTTCAAAAAAGAGTTCAGAAGATTAAATCTCCAATTTTATGTTTAGTTGGTCCTCCAGGAGTTGGTAAAACATCATTAGGTCAATCTATTGCTATGGCAACAAATAGAAAATTTGTTAGAATGGCTCTTGGTGGAGTTAGAGATGAAGCTGAAATTCGTGGTCATCGTCGCACTTATATAGGATCTATGCCTGGTAAGATTTTGCAAAATATATCTAAATCTGGTGTTCGTAATCCACTATTTTTGCTTGATGAAATAGATAAAATAGGTATGGATTTTAGAGGTGATCCTGCATCAGCATTGTTAGAAGTTTTAGATCCTGAACAAAATAATTCATTTCAAGATCATTATATCGAAGTTGATTTTGATCTTTCTGATGTTATGTTTGTTGCTACAAGTAATACTATGAATATACCTCCAGCTCTATTGGATCGTATGGAGATTATCAATTTATCTGGATATACTGAACATGAAAAGCTACATATAGCGAAACAACATCTAGTCCCAAAGTTGTTCAAGAATAATGGTTTGCTAAAGAATGAATTAGAAATTACTGAAAATGCTATATTAGATATAATTAGGTATTATACAAGGGAAGCAGGAGTTCGTTCTTTAGAAAGAGAAATTAGTAAAATTTGCAGGAAAGTTGTTAAAAATTCTTTAAAAAATAGTGAAAATGGAAAATATTCTGTTTTATCTTCAATAACTGTTGATAGTGAAAATATAGGTGATTATCTTGGCGTTCGTCGTTATGATTTTGGTTGTGCAGAAAAAGATAACAGAGTTGGGCAAGTTACTGCCTTGGCTTGGACTGAAGTTGGTGGAGATTTATTAACAGTAGAAGTAGCAGATATCCCTGGTAAAGGTAATATTTTACGAACTGGTTCTTTAGGGGATGTTATGAAAGAATCTATAGAAGCGGCTCGTACTGTTGTAAGATCAAAGTCAGAGGATTTTAATTTTTCAGAAGACATGTTTAATAAGAGAGATATGCATATTCATGTCCCAGAAGGAGCTACACCAAAGGATGGTCCTTCAGCTGGTATAGCAATTACAACAGCTATGGTATCAGCATTGTCTAAAATTGCTGTTAGATCTGATGTTGCTATGACAGGAGAGATTACTCTGAGGGGAGAGGTATTGCCAATAGGTGGACTTAAAGAGAAAATATTGGCAGCACATCGTGGTGGCATTAAAACTGTTATTATTCCAGAAACAAATGTTAGAGATTTGACTGATATACCAGATTTTGTTAAGCAAGATATTGAAATAGTCCCCGTTAAATGGATAGACAAAGTATTTGATGTTGCTTTAGAGCACCCTGTTAATTCTTCTAGTAAAAAAATATCAACAAATAAAAAACGCAGTATTAAGAAAAAAAATCAGGATAGTACAGATAGTGGTTTATTAAATCATTAGTTAAAATTAAAGGGATGATATTTTCATCCCTTTAATTTTTTAAAGACTATTTATTTAGAACTTGTGCTATGCTATAAGCTACTGTATCAACATTTCTATTATTCAATGCAGCTACGCATATTCTACCGCTAGAAACTGCATATACTGCAAATTTATCTTTTAAATTTTCTACTTGTTCTTTATTTAGTCCTGAATAAGAGAACATACCTTTCTGATTTAAAACGAAACTAAAATCTTGATTTACGCCATGTTCTTTTATCTTATTTACTAATGTTTGTCTCATGATTTTGATTCTTTGGCGCATAATGGATAGTTCTTCTTCCCATGTTTTGAACAACTCATTTGAATTTAATATAGAGCTTACAATAGTTGCTCCATGTGTTGGTGGGTTAGAATACGTTGTTCTAATAATTCTTTTGATCTGACTTAATACTTTTATTGATTCATCTTTTTCATTGGTAGTTACAGTTAAAGCTCCTATTCTTTCTCCATAAAGAGAGAATGATTTAGAGAATGATGAACTAATAAAGCAAAGAATATTCATCTCAGTAAACATTCTTATTACTTGTGCATCTTCTTCCAATCCATTGCTAAAGCCTTGATAAGCTATATCTAAAAATGGAATTAGGTTTCGATTTTTAATTATTTCTGCAATTTGTTTCCACTGTTCTTGGGTAGGATCAATGCCAGTAGGATTATGACAGCAGGCATGTAATACAATAATTGATTTTTGTTCTGCATTTCTTAATTTTGAAAGCATATTTTCAAAATCTAGTCCATGAGTAATTGGGTCATAATAAGGATAATTTTCAACATCAAACCCAGCTCGTTCGAATAATGCTTTATGGTTTTCCCAACTTGGATTGCTAATAAGAACTTTTGAATTTGGTAATAATTCTTTAAGAAAATCCGCTCCAATTTTAAGAGCTCCAGTTCCACCAAGAGTTTGCACAGTTACACTTCTATTTTCTGACAAAACTTGAGAATTTGATCCTAATAGTAATTTTGCAGCTGCTTTGTTGTAGTTAGCTATTCCGTCTATTGGTAAATATCCTTTTGGCATTACTTTTTCTATATATGATAATTCTGCTTTATATACAGATTGCATCAAAGGAATTTTTCCATTTTCATCATAATAAACGCCTACTCCTAAATTAACTTTTTCTGGTCTGTTATCAGAATTAAATTGTTCGTTAAGACCTAGTATTGGGTCACGAGGAGCTAATTGGACATGTTTAAATAAATCATTCATAATTTTAAGTACCAATAAAAGTATTTATAATATATATTTCGAAGAAATATTCTTTCAAACAGAGTTTAGCATGACATTTTGTAAATTTGTAAATTTTCCAAATAGTCCTTTTAATCTTCATAAGCCTTACGAGCCTGCTGGTGATCAGCCAAAGGCTATTGAAAGTTTGTTGAAAGGTTTGGATCATGGATATAAATATCAAACTCTTTTAGGTGTTACTGGTTCAGGTAAAACTTATACTATGGCCAATGTCATAGCTAGATCTGGAAAACAAACGCTTATTTTAGCTCCTAATAAGACGCTTGCTGCTCAACTATATGCTGAAATGAGAGATTTTTTCCCTAGTAATGCAATAGAATATTTTGTTTCTTATTATGATTATTATCAGCCAGAGGCTTATGTTCCTTCTCGTGATACCTTTATTGAAAAGGATGCACAGATTAATGCTCATATAGAACAAATGAGACTCTCAGCTGTCAAAAGTTTGTTAGAACGAAAGGATACTATAATAGTTAGTACTGTCTCATGTATTTATGGTATTGGAGATATCTCAGTTTATAATGATATTGCTCTTACTCTTAGAATAGGTAACCATATCCTGAGAGATAAGATGTTTGAACAACTAGTTTTGATGCAATATATCAGAAATGACATAGATTTTTCTAGAGGTACTTTTAGAGTTAGAGGAGAATATATTGATATATTCCCAGCTGAGAATTTTGATATGGCATTGCGAGTAGGCTTGTTTGATGATGAGATAGAATCATTAGAAATGTTTGATCCTTTGACTGGAAGTTGTATACAGAAGATTTCACGTTTTGTTGTTTACCCAGTATCTCTTTACGCTGTTCCTAGATCTAAAATCATGAATGCTATTAAAACTATAAAAGAAGAACTGGTAGAACAGTCAAATTTTTTAATAAAAGAAGGAAAAATTTTAGAGTCTCAAAGACTGGAACAACGCACAAGATTTGATCTGGAAATGTTACAAGAAACAGGCTTTTGTAAAGGTATAGAAAACTATAGCAGACATTTAAGTGGTTCTTTGCCAGGTGAGCCTCCAAGTACAATAATAGATTATTTGCCAAATGATTCATTAGTTTTTATTGATGAAAGTCATGTTACTATTGGTCAGTTATCAGGTATGTATTTTGGAGATAGGTCGAGAAAAGAGAATCTAGTGAGTCATGGTTTTCGGTTGCCGTCTGCTTTAGATAATAGACCTTTGCAATTTAATGAATTTGAAAAAAGAATCAAACAATGTATTTTCGTATCTGCAACTCCATCAAATTATGAGATAGCTAATTCTAGTTCTATAGTAGAACAATTAGCAAGGCCTACAGGCTTAGTAGATCCTGAGGTAGAAGTTAAGCCAGCTAGAACACAGATTGATGATCTATTACATCAAATAAAAAATCGTGTTAAGAAAAAAGAAAGAGTTTTAGTAACTACTTTAACAAAACGTATGTCAGAGAATTTAACAGATTTTTTGAGTGAAAATAATATAAAAGTTAAATATCTTCATTCTGATATAGATACTGTTGAGAGATCTGATATATTAAGAGATCTTCGTTTAGGTGTTTTTGATGTCTTGGTTGGTATTAATTTGCTAAGGGAGGGTTTAGATATACCTGAAGTTTCATTGGTTGCTATCCTTGATGCTGATAAGGAAGGTTTTCTGAGATCAGAGCGTAGTTTAATACAAACAATAGGGAGAGCAGCAAGAAATTTAAATGGTCATGCTATCTTATATGCAGATAGAATTACTAATTCCATAAGAAAAGCTATAGATGAAACTTATAGACGCCGTGAAAGACAGATAGAATTTAATAAAATTCATGGTATTGTAGCTAAAGGTATAAAAAAGGATGTTCGTGAATTAATAGATGGTTTATTAGTTAATAATAATTTTAATAGATCAGATAGTTCTTTGGAAAAGATAGATCGTTCTTTATTAAATAATCAGAAAAAATTATCTAAGGAAATTTCTAGGTTAGAAAAATTAATGATTAATTATGCTAATAAATTAGAATTTGAAAAAGCAGCAAATGTTAGAGATTCTTTAAATAATCTAAAACAGATGTTTTTATTTAAAAGTTAAGTTAATAAATAATTTCGTATGGCTAAAAATATATTATTTGTTTGTATGGGAAATATTTGCAGATCTCCTACAGCTGAAATTGTATTTAAACAAATTGTTCATGATTCCGGTATGAATAAGCATATTAATATTGATTCTGCTGGTACTCATGCTGAGAATAATAGGTTAGCTGATCATAGGTCTATCACCGAAGCTAAGAATAGAGGGTTTGATATTTCATCTCATAAATCACGTTCTCTCAATATTAGAGATTTTTCATATTTTGATTTGCTAATTGCTATGGATTTTGAAAATATGAGATTTATGAGAGAAATTTGTCCTCCCAAATATCTTCATAAATTAAGTATGTTGATGTGTTATTCTACAAAATTCATCGCAGATGAAGTTCCTGATCCATATTATGACGACTTGCATGGGTTTAGCATAGTATTTGAATATATAGAAGATGCTTGTAAAGGTTTGTTTAATTTTATATATGAAAATTATTCTAATGAATTCATTTTTGATAAGTGAATATATTTTTAATTGATTCCCTATTAAGTTAGTAGGATTATTGTTATAATGAGTGACCTATATAATTTATGATGGTGTAAAAACGTATGAGGTTGACAACTAGAAGTCGTTTTGCTGTGACTGCTATGCTTGAATTGGCTATAGAGTATGGTTTGTCAGAAAGTGTTAGTTTAAGTTTGATTAGTGAGCGTCATAATCTCTCTGTATCTTATTTAGAACAGTTGTTTTTGAAATTAAGAAAAAAATCTTTAGTTAGTAGTGTACGTGGCTCTAATGGCGGTTATTATTTATCACGATCCCCTAATGAAATAGTTGTAGCTGATATTATTTTTGCTGTAGATGATATTTTAGATGCTACAGCTTGTAAAGGTATGGCTAATTGTAAAAAAGATAATAATGGTAATTTTAGTAAGTGTATCACACATGATTTATGGTCTTCACTAAATCAAAAAATGTTTGAATATTTAAGTTCAATTTCATTACAAAATTTGTTAAATGCTAAGAATTTTAATAATCAAAAACCTGATTCTTTAAATTACTTGAGCCATCGTGATAATTGTATAAATGAAATAGTGTTTTTATAGATTTAAGAATTAGGATATGAGTTATATGTCAAATAAGTTGAAACCCATTTATATGGATTATTCTGCTACTACACCTGTGGATCCGAGAGTTGTGGATAAGATGATTCCATGGTTATATGAAAATCCTGGTAATCCTGCTTCTCGTAGTCATGCATTTGGATGGAAGGCTGAGGAAGCTGTAGAAAATTCTAGAAAGGAAGTAGCTAAGCTTGTTAATGCTGATTATCGTGAGATTATATGGACTTCTGGAGCTACAGAATCTAACAATTTGGCTATAAAGGGAGCCGCCAATTTTTATTCGAATAAAGGCAAGCATATTATTACTATTAAGACAGAGCATAAGGCAGTTTTAGATACTTGTAGAGAATTAGAACGCAAAGGTTTTGAGGTCAGTTATCTAGATGTACAAGAAGATGGTATTTTAGATATAGATTACTTGGGTTCTTGTATAAGAAAGGATACTATTTTAGTATCCGTTATGTTAGTTAATAATGAAATTGGTGTAATACAAGATATTAAATCTATTGGGAATTTATGTAGATCAAAAGGTGTTTTATTGCATGTGGATGCTGCTCAGGCAACTGGTAAAATTGAAATTGATTTGAAAGATTTACCAGTTGATTTAATGTCATTTTCAGCTCATAAAACTTATGGACCTAAAGGCATAGGAGCTTTGTATATATCACGTAAACCAAGAGTTAGGCTTGAGTCTCAAATGCATGGTGGAGGGCATGAGAGAGGTATGAGATCTGGCACTTTGCCAACACATCAAATAGTAGGTATGGGAGAAGCCTTTCGTATAGCTAGGGAAGAAATGTCTTTAGAAAACGAGCGTATTAAATTACTACGTGATAGATTATATCAAGGAATATCTAGTATAGAAGATACTTACATTAATGGAAGTATGGATAAGAGGATTCCTCATAATTTAAATGTAAGTTTTAACTATATAGAAGGAGAATCTTTAATGATGGCTCTGAATGGATTAGCAGTCTCTAGTGGCTCTGCTTGTACATCAGCTAGTTTGGAGCCTTCTTATGTTTTAAGAGCTCTTGGTCGTAGTGATGAATTAGCACATAGTTCTATTCGTTTCAGTTTAGGGAGATTCTCTACTATGGAAGATGTGGAGTATGCTATCGAACTACTAGAAGTAAATGTTGCTAAATTAAGAGAGTTATCTCCTTTATGGGAAATGGCTAAGGAAAATATTGATATTAGCAAAGTTCAATGGTCTGTTAATTAAATTAATTGAGTAGTTATAAAGGTAAATATATGGCTTATAGTGATAAAGTTCTAGATCATTATGAAAATCCTCGTAATGTAGGGTCATTAGATAAAAATGATAAATCTGTAGGAACAGGTATGGTAGGAGCTCCAGCTTGTGGCGATGTGATGAAATTACAAATTAAAGTAAGTAGAGATGGTTTAATAGAAGAAGCAAAATTTAAAACTTATGGTTGTGGATCTGCAATAGCTTCAAGTTCATTAGTTACTGAGTGGATAAAAGGAAAATCTGTTGATCAAGCTTTGACTATACGTAATACTGATATAGCAGAAGAACTTGCTTTACCTCCTGTGAAAATACATTGTTCTATTTTAGCAGAAGATGCTATTAGATCTGCTATAAGAGATTACAAGGAAAAAAATAAAGCATAAATGGAGCCTTATTTCATGTCTATTTCGCTTACTAAGCATGCAGCATTGAGAGTTTCTGATTTGTTATCTCAAAGAAAATCTGGTATAGGTCTTAGAATTAAAGTTAAAACAACTGGTTGTTCTGGTTTATCTTATAAACTTGAGTATGTTGATGAAAGTAGTTTGGAAGATCTTGTTTTTGAGAGTTTTGGAGTTAAAATATTTATCAAAAAAGATCATCTTATATATTTAGACGGAACTGAGATAGATTATGTAAAAGAAGGATTTAAAGAAGGTTTTAAATTCCTTAATCCTAATGAGAAGGCTAGGTGTGGTTGTGGAGAATCTTTTACAATATAAATGAATAATAATGATAGATTATCAGAAAAATTATTTTAGTTTATTTAATCTTAATGTTGCTTTTAGCATAGATGAGAGTTATCTAGATAAGACATGGAGAGAACTGTCAAATTTAGCTCATCCTGATAGACACGTAGGGTTTACTAGGATGGAGCAGTCTGCGTCTGTCAAGCTAATGTCGTTTATTAATGAAGCATATTATACTTTGCGAGATCCGATAAAAAGAGCTCGCTATATCTGTGAGATTAATGACATAGTTTTTAATAATACTAATTCTTTTAATGATTCCAATTTTCTTTTAGAACAGATGGAATTGAGAGATCGTCTTGCGTATATTATTGAACAAAAAGATATTAAAGTTTTGGATATTTTTATCAAAGAGTTACAAAATAAAAAAAATGTTCGTTTTGAATTATTATCATTTTTTTTAGATGAATCTTCGGATTATCTTAAAGCTAGTATTGTTATTAAAGAATTGATGTTTCTTGATAAAATCATGCAAGAAGCTTTGGATTATAAGTAATTGTAGTATTTTAATTTTTTTAAGTATTTATAATGACATTATTACAAATTTTAGAACCGGAAAGTCAAGATGATAAGATCTTGAAAAGAAATTTATCTATAGGTATTGATTTAGGTACAACGAATTCATTGGTTTCTTTTGTAAACGATAATTTAGAGCCAGAAATTATTTGTGATTATAACGGTTATTCTTTAATCCCATCTATCGTCAATTATAGTAGTAAAGAATGTGTTGTGGGACAAGATGCTCTTAAATTACTAGATGATGTAAGTACAATTTCTTCATTTAAAAGATTTATGGGAAGATCAATTGAAGAAATAAATGAGAATTTTCCTAACTATAATTTTGTTAGTGAAAATAATATATTAAAAATACATACTAAAAGTTGTAATATTACTCCTGTAGAGATTTCTGCGGACCTCCTTTCTTACTTAAAAAAATTAGCAGAAAATAGACTACATGAGAAAATTAGTGATGCTGTTATTACGGTTCCTGCTTACTTTGATGAAAGACAACGGCAGGCCACTAGGGATGCAGCAAATTTAGCTGGTCTAAATGTTTTGCGTTTATTAAATGAGCCTACTGCAGCAGCTATTGCTTATGGTTTAGAGAATTCTGCTGATGGCATACATGTAGTTTTTGATTTAGGAGGGGGAACCTTTGATATTTCTATTTTAAAATTGCATGATAGTATTTTTGATGTTTTATCAACATTTGGTGATACTACTCTAGGTGGTAATGATTTTGATGAGATAATAGCTAATTATATTACTGGTTTAACTCTTAATAAGAATATTTCTTTTAAAGACAAAAGAAATATTCTTATTAAATCTAAATCCATTAGAGAATTTCTGACAAATAATGAAAATTGTGAATTTAATATAGTTCTCGAAAATGGACATGTAATTTGTGGTTCTATTGATCATTTTCTTTTTAAAAAAATGTCAGAGTCTTTATTAAATAAAATTAAAATATGTGTATACCAGGCTGTAAAAGATTCAAAATTAGATATTAAAGAAGATATTCTTAATATAGTAATGGTTGGTGGAGCTACGCGTATGCCAATTATCAGAGAATTAGTTATTAATATTTTTGATAAAGAGCCATTAATCAATATTGATCCAGATAAAGTAGTTTCTTTAGGGGCTGCTTTGCAAGCAGATAGATTAGTAAATAACTATGAGAATAATTGGTTATTACTTGATGTAACTCCTTTATCTCTAGGAATTGAAACTATGGGAGGTCTTTTTGAAAAAATTATACCACGAAATAGTAAGATCCCTATATTAGCAAAACAAGAATTTACTACTATGAAAAATAATCAAAGGTCTATGAGTATTCATGTTTTGCAAGGTGAAGGTGATTTAGTTACAGAGTGTCGTTCTCTGGCTTATTTTGAATTGAATGATATTCCGCCAATGTTGTCGGGTATTCCTCGTATTGAGGTTGTATTTCAGATTGATGCAGATGGGTTATTACAAGTTTCTGCAAAAGAAACTACTAAAAATATAGAATCTAGAGTGGTAGTTAAACCATATAATGGTTTAACTACTGAAGAGATAAGGTTAATGATTCAGAAAAAAAATCTATCTAATGATAATGGTTCCAATCGTTTTTTATTAGAAAAACAACTGGAACTGCAAAAACTAATTGCAACGATTGAGGATGCTGTGAACCAAGATCCATTTGTTATTAGTGATGTTGAACTATCAAACATAAAGAATTTATTAATTGAGGCTAAGCAATATATACATGACTCAAATATTAATTTGTTAGAATCAGTTATAAATAATTTATCTACTAAAACTGAAAATTTTGCTATTTTAAGAATGAATTACCACATAAAGAAGTCTTTATTTAAAAAGAATATTATAGATATTTAATATAATACTTATTATGCCTAAAATTACAATACTTCCTCATCCAGATATTTGTCCAAATGGTAAAATTATAGAGAATGTGCCAGAAGGTTCTTCTATTTGTGAAATATTATTATCTAATGATATAGATATCGAACATGCTTGCGGTCTTGTTTGTGCTTGTACTACTTGTCATATTATTATCAAAGAAGGGTTTTCTTCTTTGAATGACATAGATGAAATAGAGGAAGATATGCTAGATAAGGCTTGGGGGTTAACATCTTTTTCTCGTTTGTCTTGTCAAGCTATAATTATGAAAGATGATCTGGTAATAGAGATACCGAAATATAGTATTAATCATGCTAAAGAATGATATTAAAAAAACTAGCACTTTTTTATTCTATTTATGTGCTAGTCTTTTGGTTTTATTCTGGCCTCATGTGAGGGAATAATATTACATCTCTAATGTTATTTTTATTAGTCAATAACATTAGCAATCTATCTATTCCTATTCCACATCCTCCAGTTGGAGGCATACCATACTCTAGTGATTTAACATAATCAAGATCTAAAAATAGTGACTCTTCTTCTATATTTATATTTTTCTTGTTAACCTGATCAAGAAATCTTTGTAATTGTTCTTCTGGATCATTTAATTCTGAAAATCCATTTGCTATTTCACGTCCTGCTATGAATAATTCAAATCTTTCTGCAATATGAGGACGTGAGTTTGACTGTTTGGCAAGAGGTGATGTTTCAGTCGGATAATCAATTATATATGTAGGTTCCCAGATTTTGGCTTCCGTAGTTTCTTCAAATAAATATAATTGTAAATATCCTAATGATATTGTTTGTAGATCTTCTATATTGGTTTTATTATTTAATTTTATTATTTCATTATATAAATAATCTTTATTATTTAGAGAATTATAATTATATTGAGGATTATACTTACATATAGCTTGACATATGCTGATTTTTTCAAATTCTTTAGAAAAATCTAATTGTTTACCTTGGTATTCTATTTTAGATTCTTTATGTATTAAGACAACTGTGCTTTTTATCAAATCTTCAGTAAAATTCATTAGCCAATTATAATCAGTATAAGCAGCATAGAATTCCATCATGGTGAATTCTGGATTATGTCTAGGGCTTACACCTTCATTCCTAAAATTACGATTTAGTTCGAAAACTCTTTCAAAACCACCAATTACTAGTCTTTTTAAGTATAGCTCTGGGGCTATTCTAAGATACATATCCATATTAAGAGAATTATGGTGTGTAACAAAAGGTTTAGCCGCAGCCCCACCTGGTATTATATGTAGCATCGGAGTTTCTACTTCCATGAAGCTACATTTATGCATATGTTGTCTAATATAATTGATGACATCACTACGTATTTTAAAGGTTTTGCGAGTGTCTTCTGATATTATTAAATCAAGATATCTTTGTCTATATTTTATATTTTGATTAGCTATGCCATGAAATTTATCAGGCATAGGTCGTATAGCTTTAGAGATTATTTTTATGGAAGAAACATTCACAGATAATTCATCTTTATTTGTTTTAAACATTATTCCTTCGACATATACTATGTCACCTATGTCAAATTGTTTAAACTCTTGATATATATCGTTACCGATTTTTTTCTTATCTAAGTATAATTGTATTCTAGCAGTGCTATCTTGTAGACTTGCAAAACTGGCTGCTCCCATAATTCTTTTGAGCATTATGCGTCCAGCAATCTGTACTTTAATATTAGATTCTTGAAGTTTTTCTTTGCTTAAATTTTTATATGCATTTATTAATTCTATATTTTTATTGCTTGGTATAAGATTATTCGGATAGTTAAAACCTGCTAACCTATTTTTTTCTAATTTAGAACGTCTTTCATCTATTAGCTTATTGTGCTCTATATCTTCAGAATTATTGTTCGTATGCTCATTCATAGTATTGTTTGTTATATATAAATTATTGATTAATTAATGTAATATTCCGCTATCTTTAATTATTTATAATGTATCTCTTTATATTCCCTGTTTAAGGCTTGATTGAATAAATATATCTAAATCACCATCTAAAACTTTTTGTGTATTAGATACTTCAACATTTGTTCTGTTATCTTTAATTCTACTTTGATCTAATACATATGACCTTATTTGATGCCCCCAGGCAACATCGGTTTTCGAATCTTCTAATAATTTTTTTTCATGTAGACGATTTCTTATTTCTAAGTCGTATAGTTTGGATTTTAATATTTGTAAAGCTTCGGCTTTATTTCGATGTTGGGATCTATCATTTTGACATTGCACTACTATTCCTGTAGGGTTATGCGTTATTCGAACGGCAGAATCAGTTTTATTTATGTGTTGTCCACCAGCACCACTAGCTCTATATGTATCTATTCTTAAATCAGACTGGTTTATTTCTATTTCAAATGAATCATCTATTTCTGGGTAAACAAATATGCTAGCAAAAGATGTGTGTCTACCATTGGAAGAATCAAAAGGGCTTTTTCGTACAAGTCGATGTATTCCTGTCTCAGTTCTTAGATAGCCATATGCATAGCTACCAATTATTTTTAATGTAGCAGATTTTATTCCTGTAATTTCACCTAATGATTCTTCTATAATTTCAATTTTAAATCCCTTTTTTTCCGAATACCTGATGTATTGTCTCATTAACATAGAAGCCCAGTCCTGAGCTTCTGTACCACCAGCACCAGATTGAATATCTAAAAAACAATTGAGAGAATCAGTCTTATTTATGAACATTCTTTTGAATTCTAATGATTCTATTGTTTCTTTGAATAAAATAACATTGGATTCTAAGTCTTTTATTAATTGATTATCATTATCTTTTTGTGCTAAATAGAATATTTCTATAGAGTCTTTAATATCATCATATATTTTAGTTAGTTCAAATACTGTTTCTTCTAATATTTTTTTTTCTTTGCTAATTTTTTGTGCATAATGATGATCATTCCATAGATCAGGATTTTCTAATTCTGCTTCAATAATTTTTAATTTCTCTATTTTTTTATCATATTCAAAGATACCTCCGTAATTCTAGTACTCTTCTTAGAAAATCTTTCATTGTAATTAGTATATTATTTTGGCCTTCTATATTCATATTTTGCTATTCATTAAATTTATATTTTCATTTATTACTAAAATTTTTTGGATATCTTTGACAATTGCAGACATATTAACCATACCAATCAATGTTTTTTTACAATTTTTGTTATTTTTCAATAAAAACTTTGTTATTGATCCCTTTTGCATTAACAAATGAAACGGCATTATTGATTGCTTGATTTATCTCTTCATCGGAGGTTTGATTTAGTAACAATTCGTCGAGAATTAAAATTTCATTTTTTTCTTGTATGAGACTCTAAGTTCTTTGTTTACTTTTGTGGATTCTAGAATTGATTCTAACCTTTTATTGATTCGTTTTTCAATTGTATAAAGTATATCAATATTATTGACTTGTGTCTTTCCTTCTGTTTTTTTCTTTGATTGCTGTAAACACAAGTTTTAAAGTACTTGATTTTTCTGTTTGACGACTTTTCAATAAAGTTATTAATTTATCATGTATAGTATCTTTAGTATTTATTGAGTTCATGAGCTAATCTTAAAAAAGTATAGTATATTTCGATATATTAAATGATTTATAAAATATTTTGTACTATATTAGTGGTCTTATTATTTTTATATTATTATTATTATTATTATTATTATTATTATTATGTCTTATTCTGTAAAAGAAATATTCAAAACATTACAAGGTGAGGGTTTTCATTCTGGAAGGACTGCAGTTTTTTGCAGATTTGCAGGATGTAATTTATGGAATGGTTTGGAAAAAGATAGATTATCGTCAGAATGTAAATTTTGTGATACTGATTTTATTGGAACTAATGGTGTTAATGGAGGTAAATTTAAGGATGTTGATTTATTAGTGCAAAGCATTTCAAAAGAATGGGGTAGTGAGAATTATAAAGATCGTTATGTTGTTTTAACTGGTGGTGAACCATTACTTCAAGTTGATATGAAATTAATTAATGCATTACATAATTCTGGTTTTTTTATTGCTATTGAAACAAATGGTACTATTATTCCTCCTGATGGCATAGATTGGATTTGTGTAAGTCCTAAAGTCTCAAGAGATATAATTTTAAAATCTGGTAATGAAATCAAAGTTGTTTACCCACAGTTAAATATGGATATGGAAAATTTTCTACATATGGATTTCGAACATTTTTTCTTGCAGCCTTTATATGATAAAAACTTAAAAGATAATACTAGACTATCTATTGAATATTGTATTGCACATCCAAAATGGCGTCTTAGTCTCCAAACTCACAAATATATAGGTATTCCATGATTTCAATTACTAGGAAGTTAGAGTTTGACGCAGGTCATAGAATTCCTAATCATAAAGGTCAATGTAAAAATATACATGGTCATAGGTATGTATTAGAAATTACTCTGGAAGGTTTTTTGTCTAAAGTTGATAGTGAATGTGATTATGGTATGGTTATGGATTTTGCTGATGTAAAATCCATTGCTATGGAATATATTGTTTCAAATTGGGATCATGCGTTTTTAGTATATGATCAAGATCTATTGGTCTTAAATTTTTTAAGTACATTACCTAATCATAAAACCGTAGTTTTAGATAGAGTTCCAACAGTAGAAAATTTATCATTAATTGCTTATAACATTTTATTTCCTATTTATAAAAAAGTTTATGATAAAAGTTTAATTTTAAAAAAAATACGTATTTATGAAACTCCTAATTGTTGGGCTGAGTATCATGGAACATGACCATATGATGTTGGAATTAGCATTAAAAGAGGCTGAAAATGCTTATAAAATTGGAGAGGTTCCAGTAGGTGCTGTTATAGTTGATGGTTTTAGAAATCCTATTGGTTATGGATATAATAGGACTATCATCGATAACGATCCTACAGCTCATGCTGAAATAGTGGCCATTCGTTCTGTTGCAAAAAATATAAATAATTATAGATTTCCTGGAATGAGTATATATGTAACTTTAGAGCCTTGTCTTATGTGTTTGGGTGCTATTTTTAGTGCTAGAATAACAAGAGTGATCTTTGGAGCAAAAGATTATAAAACAGGAGTTTGTGGTAGCGTTATTAATTTACCTTCTTTTAGAAAAATAAATCATCACACTAATGTTTTACAATTTAATGGTGATATAGTGTCAAATTGCAGCCATATTTTAAGTAAATTCTTTAAGAGTTTACGTACTACTAACATTTCCTAAAATATTGTTATTTATTATTTTTATTGCAATTATTTAGAAGCTTAAATGTATGAAATCTTTGGTTGGAAATTGTATATATGAATGTTTTATTAAAAAAAGTCGTTTTTTAACTAAGGCCTCGTACGTTGATAGCTGTAAAGAAGCTGAGTTTTTTTTTGAACAACATTTTTCTAGAACAGCAACTCATAATTGTTGGGCATTTAGAGTTGGTAGTATAGCTCGTTTAAATGATGATAAAGAGCCGAGTGGAACAGCAGGAAAATCTATTTTTGATGTTATAGAAATGAACAACTTAGATAGAATAGCTATCCTTGTATCACGTTGGTATGGTGGAGTAAAATTAGGAAGTGGTGGGTTAGTTAGAGCTTATCGTTTTTGTGCTTCTGAATGTGTAAGTACAGGGATACTAGTAGATATTCTCAATTACTCATCTTTAAAATGTAAACTTGAAATTAGATATTTTGCTTTGTTGAATAATAGACTAAGACAAATAGATTATGTTGAGTTGTTATCAGAGGAGTTTTACGGTAAATTTGTCGTTATTAAAATAAAAATACCATCTAATAATACTAATTTAGTTACTAATATAGTGAACGATATTACTAAAGGTAGTGTTATATGGTTATAAATTAGTAATATCGTCTCAATAGTTTACTGTTTTGCTGTATTAATTATTTCTTCTAGTTGTTTTGCTGATAAAGATCCTGGTTTTGAATATACAATTTCTTGATCTTTGTATATTAAAATTGTTGGTATAGATCTGATATTTAACGATGATGCTAACTTAGATTCATTATCTATATTTATTTTGACAAATAAAATATCTTTATATTTTTTTGAAGTTTCTTCAAAAATAGGAGCAAAATTACGACAAGGGCCACACCAGGGGGCCCAAAAATCAACTACAATAATACCATTTTTTTTAATGGTTTCATTAAATGATTCTTGATCTAGATTTAGTAAATTCATTTTTACCTCGTAAATTTATAGAGATTTTTTAGTATTAATTCAATATATTGTTTTCGATAGAAACATTTTTATTTTACCATTAAGTTTATTTTATATTATAAATAATATTACATTATTAGAGATTTTTAATGATTGTTCTAGGATTCGAAAGTTCTTGTGATGATACTGGAGTATCAATATTCTGTAGTGATCGAGGTGTTATTGTAAATTTAGTGAATAACCAATCTACCACCCATAAAGATTATGGAGGGATAGTTCCAGAATTAGCATCTAGAGATCATATAAATAAAATTTCTCTTTTGACGAAAAAAGCTTTTGAAAAAAGTGGTTTATCTTTTTATGATATAGATGCTATTGCCTATACTCTTGGTCCTGGATTGAGTGGCTCACTTTTAATTGGATCTAGTTTTGCACAAACTGCAGCCTGGTCTATGAATATACCTGCTATTCCAGTACATCATTTAGAAGGTCATTTACTGTCCCCATTGATTTCTAATGAAAAGTTAGATTTTCCATTTATTTCTTTATTGGTTTCAGGTGGGCATACTCAATTAATGGTAGTTAATAAAATTGGTGATTATAATATTATAGGGGAGACTTTGGATGATGCAGCTGGTGAAGCTTTTGATAAAACTGCTAGGTTAATGGGCTTAGAATATTGTAATGGAGCTGAAATTGCAAAATTAGCTGTTAATGGTGACTCTGATGCTTTTCAAATTCCAAAACCTATGTTTAATAGTGCTAGTCTAGATTTTAGTTTTAGTGGTCTAAAAACAGCAGCGATGATTAAAATAAAAGAACTACAGTCGAAAGAAATATTTGATAATAAAGCTCAAGCAAATATTGCGGCATCTATTCAAAAATCAATAATAGATATATTGACTCATAAGAGTTATTTAGCTGTAAAGAGAACAGGTATTAAAACAGTAGTAGTTGCCGGTGGTGTAAGTGCTAATAATTTATTACGTACTAGTATGTTAGAGTCATTAAAGTCTTTATCTTGTGAAGTTTATTTCCCACCATTAGAGTTGTCTACTGATAATGCTGCTATGATTTCTTTTGCTGCATATTTAAGAATCAAATATAACTTAATTAATATTGACAATCTTAAATATAATTTTTCAGTGAAACCAAGATGGAATTTAAAAGATGTAAATAATATATACATATGATATATATTATTTACATCTTATTTTCTTTGTTTTCTAGTAGTCTGATGATATTGTTTTTGTGTCTATATAATAAGGTAATACATATTATTAATAATAATATAAAAAAAGGTTTTTTTGTTTCCCATAATATTTTATCAAATATTAAATAATATATTGGTGTTAGTAAGCTAACTATAATTGAAGAAAGAGATGAATATTTATAAATTTTTGCTATTGTTAACCATGTTATAAAAGAGATAAAAGCTAGTATAGGTTCTATATTTATTAAAATTCCAAAGAATGTAGCCACACCTTTACCACCTGTAAATTTTGTAAATATAGGATATATGTGTCCTAATAATATAGCAATTGCACTAAGACATATTATTTCTATTGGTGGGTTATAGCATAATTGTACTATTTTCAAACCTATATATCCTTTTGATATGTCTCCAATAAGAGTTAATATAGCTGCTGATTTATTTCCAGTTCTTAGCATATTAGTAGCACCGGGGTTTTTTGATCCAAATGTTCTCGGATCTTCTAGATGCATAATCTTACTGATTAAAATGGCAGAAGGAATTGATCCAATCAAATATGAAATTAATATTAATGACAAATAGTTTTTATTTAGTATCTCTGTATACATAATACGCCTCCATAACTATGTGGTATAGTTTTAATATTATAATTATTAATTAATTTATATATAGGTTTTTAATGCGTATTCTTCTATCTAATGATGATGGTTATCATGCTAAAGGTTTAAAAAAGTTAGCTTACTCTTTGCAAAACATAGTGGATTTGCAAGTTGTCGTACCTGAATCTAATTGTAGTGGTGTATCCAATTCACTAACTCTTAATAGACCATTGAATGTTCATGTAAATTGTGATGATTTCATGATAGTGAATGGTACTCCAACAGATTGTGTTCATTTATCTTTAACAGGCTTGCTAGATAAAAAACCAGATTTAGTTATATCTGGAATAAATAATGGAGCAAACATGGGTAATGACGTTCTATATTCAGGAACTGTTGCTGCTGCAAGAGAGGCCTTTGTCCTTGGTATTCCTGCTATAGCTTTTTCTTTAGTGGGTAAAGGTTGGAAACATATTGATAGTGCAGTTAAAATAGCTAGTATTTTTACCAAAAGCTATATTGATTATAGAATAAAAGATCTTTTTTTATTAAATATAAATATACCTGATGTTAGTTTAAATTCTATAAAAGGAATTTTGATAACAAAATTAGGTAAAAGGCTGCCTTCTAAAAATATGATGAAAAGTTATAATCCTTATGGAGAACCAGTTTACTGGATAGGTCAATTAGGGCCATCTGTTGATGATATTGAAGGAACTGATTTTTGTGCAATTTCTAAAAATTATATATCAGTTACATTATTATCAAATCTTAATAATGATATTTCATTTCTAGAAGAATGGGTTTCAAAAATAGTTATTTAAATTTTAATTGTTATGAATTTATATAATATTTTTTATGTTTTTCAAATATTATTTTTAGCATATGATTATTTTTGTTTTACTTTTTAGTAAATTGAAACAAAAAATTTATGATTTTTTGTTTCTATTCGTCATAGTTTTGTCTTTTTGTCTATATGGCTGCAATAGTTGTAGTCACAATATGGCTAGAATCACAGATATCTCAGTCGTTAATGATGATTTGCGCTTATTTAATTTCTATATAGTTCAATCAGGCGATAGTTTATTCAAAATAGCTAAACAGTACAATGTTGACATTGGTACTATCAAGGAAATTAATAAAATTAGTAATGATATTATTAAAATTGGTGATACGCTATATATACCATCTTCTGTTCATGATAATACACAGAGAAGATTATCGAATTTAACTATTGGTAAGTCTGTAAAATCTACTAAAAAGATACATAAATTTAGTACAAAAGAAATAAAAAAAACTGTGGATAATGGTTCTTGGATTTGGCCTTGTAATGGAGATATTATAACTAAATTTGATTCTTATAATAGAGGCATAGATATTTCTGGCAATATTGGAGATTCTGTTGTAGCAGTTTCTGATGGGAAAGTTGTATATAGTGGGAACGGAGTTCGTGGTTTTGGCAACTTATTAATTATAAGTCATAATGATGGATTTATAACAGCTTATGCTCATAATAGTAAACTTTTGGTAGTTACTGGTGATATAGTTTCTAAGAATATGAATATTGCTGAAATGGGGAAAAGTGATTCAGATTGTTGTAAATTACATTTTGAAATTAGAAAGAATGGTGTTCCAATAGATCCATTAAAAGTTCTTCCTGTAAGATGAAATCAATATTAGTATTTGACATTGAAACCATACCTGATATAGATGGTTTAAGAAAACTTAATAGTTTTGATAATAGTCTTTCTGATTTTCAATTGCTTGAGATAGTAAAGCAAGAGCGTATAAAAAAAAATGGTCATGATTTTCTACCACTACATTTACATCGAATAGTTTCGATTAGTTGCCTATTTAGAAATAATGATGTAATAAGCATAAAAACATTAGGCCAAGAAGATGATTCAGAACAATCAATGCTGTTATTATTTTTTAAAATTATAGACCGTTATATACCTAGATTAGTTACTTGGAATGGTTCTGGATTTGATTTGCCTGTTATCCATTATCGCAGTTTAATTAATAAAGTTGTTTCTGGTAAATATTGGGATTTAGGTGAGTACAGTAGAGAATTTAAATTCAATAATTATATAAATCGTTATCATAATAGACATATAGATTTGATGGATGTATTGTCAAAGTATAATGCACGTGCTAGTGTCCCTATGGATGAATTAGCAAAATTATGTGATTTCCCTGGCAAGATAGGAATGGATGGCAGTATGGTATGGGAGGCTTGGTGTAATGGCGATATAAAATCTATTAGATCATATTGTGAAACAGACGTTGTAAATACCTGGTTGTTGTATTGTAGATTTTGTTTATTTGAAGGTTCTTTAAATATTGATTCTTATCAAAAAGAAGTTTCCTTTATAAAAAAATATATTTCAAATCTTGAAGATGACCATTGGGTTAGATTTATTGCTTCTTGGAAGGATATATTGAGTGAGTGATGTTTTAGAGATTAATTCTGTTGATTTAAATGCTAGAGGTATATCTCGCTATAATAACAAAGTTATATTTGTTGATGGTGTTTTGCCTGGAGAAAAAGTATTAGTTGATATCGTTAAAAAAACAAAAAAATATGATTTAGCAATATTAAAACAGATATTAATGCAGTCAAATTTTAGAAGAAAACCTTTTTGTGAGTATTTTGGTACATGTGGTGGTTGTATTATGCAACATATAGATACGAGGTCACAGGTATCTATTAAACAACGTATATTAGAAGATAATTTATTTCATTTAGGAAAAACAAATCCGAGTTTTATTCTACAGGCTGTCTATGGATTAGATCATCAATATAGATGTCGGGCTAAATTTTCTGTCAAATTAGGAGCAAAAAAATCATTTGTTTTACTTGGTTTTCGCGCGCGTCATAGTATATTTGTTACTGACATTAATTATTGTCCAATTTTGCATAAAGATATTAGCAAATTAATTTTGCCGTTGAAAGAGGTTGTTTCTCAACTTTCAATTTCGAAAAACATATCTAATATAGAAGTGTCTATAGGAGATAATTTAGTAATTCATTTTTTGATTTGTACTTTTGATCAATTAAGTTATAGTGATAAAATTATTTTATTGAAATTTGAGGAAAAACATAATACCAAATGTTGGATTCAAAGAGCTAGGAATCAAGAAGTCTATCAGATAAGTAATAACTATAGAGAATTATATTACTCACTACCTGAATTTGGATTTCTAATGCATTTTAATGTGAATGATTTTACGCAAATAAATCATTCAGTGAACAGGATAATGGTATCGAGAGTTTTGTCATTGTTAGATATTAAGGCATCAGATGTAATATTAGATTTGTTTTGTGGTTTAGGAAACTTTACTTTGCCATTAGCTACAAAGGCTAAGAAAGTTATAGGTATAGATATAAATAATGATTTGATTGCGAGAGCTTCAAATATATCAATGTTTTATAAATTAGATAAAATTATAAGTTTTAAGGTTTTAAATCTATTTAAAATAGGAATTAATTGGTTTTCTAATATCGAAGCTTTCGATATTTTAATACTAGATCCTCCTCGTGAGGGAGCATTTTCTATAGTTAAATCGTTGTCTGCTTGTAAAAAAAAATTGCCAAGAAGAATTGTATATGTTTCTTGTAATCCTTCTACTTTATCTAGAGATGTTAATGTATTAGTATATGAGTGTGGTTATGTCTTAAAATGTTCAGGAATTATAAATATGTTTACTCATACAGGACATGTTGAATCTATAACAGTACTCGAATTATAGTATTTTTTGATTATCTTTTTATACTACTATTATTATAATAATTATTTTTTATTGCTGCATATTATGTTTGAATTTCTTAGAAAAAAATCTCGGTGGATAGTTTTAATAGCAATAATTTTCATTACACCAGCTATTTTTTTTTCTGGGATAATGATGGGAAACAAGTCCCATAAAGATAAAAAAATAGTTTCTATAGGTAATTCTAATATAACACTTTTTGATTTTGAAAAAACTTATTCTAGTTTTATAAGGAAAACCATTTCAGATACGAAGTATGAGATAGATATATCTTTAGTAGATACACCTAAAATGAGAAAATATTTTTTAGAAGAACTAATAAATTCAAATATTTTAAATCAAACAGCACTTGATCTAAAAATATCTGTATCTGATGATGTTCTTTATAAATATATATCTTCTTTAGATTGGGGCAATGGTTACAATAATTTTTCTAAGTCTAACTATCTAAGTGCTTTGCGTAGTGCAGGAATTACACCAAGAAAATTTGAAGAAGATCAAAGAATATATTTATCAGGACGAAAATTAATAAATTTTATTAGTATATCTCCTATATTTCCTGAAAAATCATTAGACTATTTTATCAAATCTTCTTTACAAAGAAGAACTGCACGTTTCATCTATTATAGATATAAAGAATTTGAAGATAATATATCAGTTCAAGAAGAAGAGACCTCAACATGGTATAAGAATAATAATGAATTGTTAGAAATTCCTTTTAATATAGATCTTGATTATATGATTTTAGATCAAGATAATATTTCTTTTGATATTAATATAACAGATGATGATATTAATAATTTCTACAATAAAAACATTTTGCCTAATAATGAAATGCGTTCTTTCGATTATATTTATATAGAAAAGAAAGATGGTGGATTATTAGATATAGATAAAGCTTCAAATATATTGGAAATTGTAATTAAAGATCCAAATAAATTCAAGTCTTTTGCTATTAGCAAAGTAGATAATAGTCAGATAAATAATTTTTATACTAAAGATCATTTGTTAGATGATTATGGATCTGAGTTTTCTGAGATTGTGTTTAATCTAGAGGAAGGCAAAATATCTAACATAATAGAAACTAATAATGGTTTTTATATCGTTAAACTTATAAAAATAGCTAATAATACTAATTACACTAAAGATCAAATAAAAGATGTTATTTTTAAACAAAAGAAAAATTTAAATTTTTTGGATTTAATATCAAAAATTAGAGATTCTATTTATTATGATAATAAAGATTTAAATGATATTTCTACGGAATTATCTTTAAATATTGAAAGTTTGTATGGATTAACAAGAGATGGTAGTGTAATTAATTCTTATGATAATAAAAATTATTACTTCAAAGATAGAAAAATATTAAATATGCTATTTAATGATTTTCTATACAATGAACGTAATTATAATATTGTCCAGCTTTCCTCTACAAAATTTGTTATTGTTAGAATCAATTCTTCACATGACGCTTATATTCCATCATATGATTTGGTTAGAGATTCTATAAAGAAAATTGTTATATCTGATAAAAGTAGAGATTTAGCAATAAAAAATGCTAAAGAACTTATAGTTTCTTTAAACGATGCTAATTCTTCTAAAAATTTATCAAATAAATTTTCTAAACCAATAGAATTTATGCGTAATAAAGGAAATATTGATATTCCAGTAGAAGTTTCTGATTTTATTATGAAAATGGCTCATTTTAAGTTGCCCTCATATGATTTTATTCCCCTAGATTCTGGTCTTTACATCATTAAATTAGAAAAAATTGATGAATGTAATAATTACGATGATGTAAATAAAGATTTTAGAAAAATATTTTTTGAGAGTTACGGTACATCTGAATCTATGGCATTTATTAGATATTTGAGAGATAAATATAATTTAAAATTATTTAATAGTATTAATGAGATTCTGAATTTTAAAATAGATTAGATCTTATATTCATAAAGATTGAAGTAAACTTGTCCAGCTTTTTTGGTGCGTATTAAATTTAGATAGTTTGGTATTTTTATAATTGAATTTGATTCGATATAAACTATACTATTATTATTTAGTACTCTTGGTAAATAAGGCCATATTTTTTCAAGTTCATTATTTTGAAATGGAGGATCTAATAAAATTAGATCAAATTGTTTTGTTTGTTTTTGTTGAAGAAAATCTATAGCTTTTCCTGAAAATATTTTTACTTGGTCAAGTGATATTTTTTTACATATAAGTTGAATTGATTTTGTAGCTTGTTTATTATACTCTACCATTTGTATGAAACTAGCACCTCTGGAAGCGGCTTCAAATCCTAATGATCCACTGCCAGCAAATAAATCAAGTATGGTTTTATTTGTAAAATTATTGTTCCATTTGTTATTTAACCAATTAAATAATGTTTCTTTAACTCTATTCGGAGTTGGACGTAATCCATTAATTTTAGGAAATGTAATCTTGGTGTTTTTATATATCCCAGAAATAATATAAACAGAGTTATTAGTCATGTTTGATTTTTTTAAAAGTAAATTTAGTAAAAAGATTAATTCTAATAATAGTACATTAGAATCAGAAGAAAAAATATCAAAAGAATATTCTATAAATGAACAGCATCAAGAAAATATTAATTCTGAAAAACATAATGATGATAATAAATATTCTATTTTTAAATTACTTAGGAAAAGTTTATCTAATACAAGTAACAATCTAACCAGATTTTTTAGAAGATCAACAATAGATGAAACTATTTTTGAAGAGTTAGAGTCTATTTTAATAATGTCAGATGTAGGATTTGAAGCATCTAGCGATATAATAAATTTATTAAAATCGAAATTTTTAAAAAGAAATACATTTGAAATTAAAGAAGTAGAAAATGAATTATATACAATATTAACCGATCGTTTAAAAGTTTTAGAAAGTAAAATTCATATTAATTATAAACCTAGTATTTTTCTAATAGTAGGAGCTAATGGAGTAGGAAAGACTACATCAATTGCTAAAATAGCTTCCTATTTCAAGTCTTTAAACTTGACAGTATTATTAGTGGCAGCAGATACATTTCGTGCTGCTGCTGTGGATCAATTGCAGAAATTGGGAGATAATAATAATATAATGGTATACTCTAAAGCAGGGGTACGGGATCCTTCTTCTGTAGTTTTTGATGGTATTAATTTTGGTAAAGCTCAAAATGTTGATGTTATTATTATAGATTCTGCCGGAAGATTGCCTTCAAATATAAATTTGATGAATGAATTAACAAAAGTAAAAAAAGTTATATCTAAAGCAAATAATGGTGAGCCTTATGAAACCATATTAGTTATAGATGCTAACTCAGGTCAGAGTAATATTGCACAAATATCATCTTTTGATAATTATGTAGGTATATCTGGTTTATTTATCGCTAAGTTAGATGGGACGGCTAAAGGTGGCATCCTAGTTTCTGTCGCTTATGGTAAAAATAATATTCGCAAAATTCCTGTTTATTGGATAGGTATAGGAGAAAAGAAGGATGATATGTTATCTTTTGTAGCTGAAGATTTTGTAGAGGCTATGTTAGATAAATAAAAAATATTTTTTATTTGAATTTAAAAATTAACACTATTATTAATAATCTATTATATGTCTAATTCCTCCATTGCAAATATACAAAAATATGGTGTCATATCATCTGTTGATGATATTGTTAATGAACTGAAATCTGGTCGTATGATTATCTTGATTGATGAAGAAGATAGAGAGAATGAGGGTGATTTATTAGTAGCTGCTGATTTTATCTCTTCTGAGAACATCAATTTTATGATAACACATGCTCGTGGGTTAGTATGTCTAACTTTGACAGAAGATCATTGTCAAAAGCTAGGTTTAAGCATGATGACAGAAAATAATAGTTCTCGTTATGGTACTAATTTCACACAATCAATAGAGGCAGCAAGCGGTATAGGAACTGGTATTTCTGCTTTTGATAGGGCGCATACTATAAAAGTAGCTACTGATAAGGATGTCGTTCCAGAAGACTTAGTTCAACCTGGTCATATATTTCCAGTTAGAGCTGTTAAAGGTGGAGTTTTAGCTAGGGCAGGTCATACTGAAGCAGGATGTGACTTAACAAGAATGGCTGGCCTTACTCCTGCTGCAGTCATTTGTGAAATAATAAATAAAGATGGTTCAATGGCTCGATTACCAGATCTATTAGAGTTTTCTAAAGAATTTAATTTAAAAATAGGAACTATAGCTAGTTTAATAAAATATAGAAGTAAGAAAGAAACTCTGATTAAGATGTATAGTAGTTTTATGATAAATACCGTTTATGGTGATTTTAAGGCTCTTTGTTATCAGGATGTTATAAACTCCTCAACTCATATTGCTTTAGTACATGGCAATATTGATTTTTCTAAAGAAACTTTAGTTAGCATACAAACACCTTCTTCTATTTTAGATATAATTAGAACAGATGATAATTTGGGTCTATTGACAATTAATAAGGCTTTAGAGAGAATTGTGAAATCTCCTTCTGGAGTTTTGTTATTAATAAACTGTCATGTTTCTTCTGATGATGTTTTCAGAAACATTAATGAATTTAATAAACTCCAGCCATTCTTAGATAACTGTAATTATAATTTAGCTACGCATGGAGTTATTTCACAGATACTTTGTAATATAGGTATTGGTAATATTATATTACTAAAAGAGAAAAATTCCCCTAATAAGTTTGATTTTGGTCTTTCAATTTCGGGGTATGATTTTATATAGAGTTGTATTTTTATAAGAAAATTATTATGAATATTAATAGTATTAATCAAAATCTAGATGGCAAAGGTCTGAGTATTGGTATAGTTGTATCAAGGTTTAATGATGAGATAGGACAGATAGAATTAGATTATTGTTTAGAGGAGTTATTATCTTTAGGTGTTTCTGAGTCAGATATTATTCTGATGACAGTTCCTGGAGCTTTAGAAATAGGTGTAACTATGTTACATCTTATTGAAAATCGGGAAATTGATGCTTTAATAGCTCTTGGGGCTGTGATTAGAGGTGAAACTTTTCATTTTGATATAGTCAGTAATGAGATGGCTTCTGCAATCTCGACACTATCGCTACAATCTGGTATTCCAATAGCAAACGGTGTTTTAACAGTAGATAGTTACGAACAAGCAAATGTTAGGGCGGCTGAAAAAGGACGTGATTGTGCTGATGCAGCTGTGGAAATGGCTAATTTGATTCAAATGCTTAAATCTTGAATAATTAATATCTGTTTATCTTAGTAAAATATATTACATGACATATATATGAGAAATAATAAAATAACAGCAAGAAGAAAAGCAAGAGAATTCGCTTTGCAATATATTTATTCATGGATAATTACAGGATCTAATCAAGAAGATATTTTTAATGATGTTCTTTATAATTTTTTTGAGATAAATAATTTTAGAGAGGTAGATAAAGATTGGTGTAAAATGCTAATTTCAGGTGTTTTAAAAAATTGTGAAAATCTAAGAAATAATTTTACACCATATTTAGATAGACCACTAAGATCTATTTCTCCGATTGAACATGCTATTTTGCTAATAGGAACTTTTGAATTAATTGAACATATGGAAATTCCTTATAGAGTCATAATTAATGAATCGGTAGAATTGGCTAAATCTTTTGGTGGAACTGATGGTTTTAAATTTATCAATGGTGTTTTAGATAAAATGGCTAATAGTGTTCGTACTAATTAATTATCTTTAATCTTTATAATTTATTATATTCTTATAGTGAATATGTCAGAGTTCGACATTATTAGAAAATATTTCTCCAAATCCATAGTACAAAAAAATATTTTAGGAATTGGTGATGATTGTGCTTTATTTAGAGTTCCTCGTGGAAATGAAGTTGCTATTAGTAAGGATTTATTAATAGAAGGAAAGCATTTTTTTTCCCATGTTAATCCTGTTTCATTGGGACATAAGTCTTTGGCAGTTAATTTATCAGATTTAGCTGCAATGGGAGCTCAGCCTATTGGATGTTTGCTTGGGATTGCAATTCCAACATTAGATCATCAATGGTTATCAAAGTTTTCAAAAGGTTTTTTTAAATTATCTAATGAGCTTTCATGTCCTTTGTTGGGTGGAGATACTGTAAAAAGTTCTTGTGGAATATCAATAAGTATAACGGTTTTTGGGACAGTGCCAGTATCACAAGCTATTCGTAGAAATGGAGCTAAGTTAGATGATGAAATTTGGGTTTCTGGAAATTTAGGAAGTGCTGATATTGCATATCGTATTATTACAAAACAAATTATAGGCAATAAATCTTTATTAAGAAGAACTATAAATGCTTTAGATTGGCCTAATCCAAGAATACATCTAGGTCGTTGTCTATTGGGAGTAGCTAATTCTGCTATTGATATTTCAGATGGGTTTCTACAAGATTTAGGTCATATTACTAGGTCTAGTAATTTAGGGGCTAATATATATTATGATGAAATTCCATTTGATAAATATTTAGAAGGAAGAGTATCACAAGAAGACATTAAAAGAGCTATTTTAAATGGTGGAGATGTATATGAATTATGTTTTACAGCACCAAAAAGCAATCATAATGCTATTAGGGACATATCTGATAAAACCGGTGTTGTGTTACATATGGTAGGTAAGATAGTTAGTGAAAAATCTATAAAAATTCTTTTTCCTGATAGCTCTATGTCATATGATATCAATGGTTTTAATCATTTTTAAAAAATAATATATTTTATAAGAGATATAATTAATGCAAGATCTTTATAATACTAGTTTTCCAAGTTTTTCTTGGATCTGTAAAAGTCATAGTAGATTTTTCGCTTTTGGTTTTGGCAGTGGATTAATAAGACCAGGTTCAGGTACTTGGGGAACATTAATGGCTTGGTTGCTATGGTTTAGTTTTTTAAGATATTTTGATAATTTGACTATGATCTGTCTACTAATTATTGGATTTTTTTATGGTTGTTGGATTTGCCAATCTATGGAGATTGAATTAAATACAAATGACCATATTGGAGTGGTTTTTGATGAGATGCTTTCTTTTATATTTATTTTATGGGTTTTAAAGGGCTCTTTTCTTATAGAGTTATTATCATTTATCATATTTAGGTTTTTTGATATACTAAAACCACCGCCTATTAAGTATATAGATAGAGTATTTAAGAGTGGATTTGGTGTTATGTTGGACGATTTGATGGCTGCTATTTATACTATATTTGTAGTTTTATTAATTAATAGAATTATATAGTTGAATGTTCATGATTTAAAAAACTATTTATCAGATTATTTAATGATTTTGCTGATTCTGTTGCTGCTTCTCTCCAATTATCATGCTTAGATGAGTATAATATCGATCTAGATGAATTTATCATAATACCTTTATTTATTTTATTTATGCCAGATAAAACAGTATTTTCAATATCACCCCCCTGAAATCCTATTCCAGGTATTAGTATTGGCATTCTTTCTCCTACTATTTTACGAACTATAGATAACTCTCTTGGATATGTAGCTCCAACAACTAAACCAAATTGATCATTTGTATTCCATTTTTTTGATACTATTTCAGCTATATATTCATATAGCATCATACCATTCTTTAATTCCAAAAATTGGAGATCTGATCCACTAGGATTTGATGTTTTACATAATATTATTATGCCACGATCTTTCCATTCCATATATGGTAATATAGAGTCTAATCCTAAAAATGGATTAATTGTAACTGCATCTGCATTATATCTTTCAAAAGCTTCAATTGCATATTGTTCGGCTGTAGCTCCTATGTCTCCTCTTTTGGCATCTAATATAATTGGTAGTAATGGATATTTATCTTTTATATATGAACATAATTCCTCTAATTGTTCTTCTGCACGTAATGCAGAAAAATATGCTATTTGAGGTTTAAAACTGCATGCATATTGAGCAGTTGCCTTTACTATTTCAATACAGAATTCCAAAATAGAATTTTTTTTATCTTTTAATTCATAAGGAAAATTCTTAGGATTAGGATCTAATCCTATTTGCAGTAAAGAATTACTTTGTTTCCATGAATTTTCAATTTTTTCTATAAAATTCATTTTGTTTTTATGACACCTTTTTATCTATATATTAAGTTTGATATTTCTTAAATTTGCTAGAAAAAATATATTTAGTTCTAATCTCTCATAATTGTTTGCTTATATATACCATCTATCTATTCTTAAATATATAGCCAAGTTTATAGATTTAACAGGATTGTCATAACTATATCTATTTGTTTTTCAAGTTTATTTCAGTTTATTTTTTCTATAAAATACTATTTATAATAATTTTACCCAAGTTTAAATTTTACGACTTACTATTATTAGCATTAGATTTTACTTTAATTTTTAAATAATTTTAAAATCAATTTAATATGGTCTATGTTTTTAAATTAGAATTTTATTAAAAGTTATCACCACAATTTAACCAGGTACTTTAAGAAGCATTTCTATTCCGGACAATCCTTTGCTGATTTCACGTAAAGCCAAAACTGTAGGTTTATCATTTGATTCAACTTTAGGCATATGGCCTTGAGATAATTCTCTTGCTCTATATGCTGCTGCTAAAGTTAGGTCAAATCGGTTATTAATATTTTTTAAACAATCTTCCACTGTTATACGAGCCATTTTATTCTCAATATCATAAAAGTTATAAATGACTTAATCCTATCATTTATCTATTCAGTTGTAACTCCTAATTTAGTAAAAAGCTCTATATTTCTGCTGGCTTGTACTTCAAATTTTAATTTTGTTGCATTAATAATATTAATTAAATCATTTAGTGCTTTATCAAAATCACTGTTTACAATAATATATTCGCATGTTTTTGCATATTTAATTTCTGTAGTTGCGGCATCTATTCTTCTGGTAATAGTGCTTAAATCATCTTGTGCTCTTTTTATTAGTCTTTTTTTCATTTCTTCAATAGAAGGTGGTAATATAAATATAGTAGTTGCTTCTGGATATTGTAATTTTATTTGTTTTGCTCCTTGCCAGTCTATCTCTACTATTATATCTTTTCCTTTACTAAGTTGATTATTTATAAAATTTTTGGATGTTCCATAGAAATTGCCATGTACATTAGCTGATTCTAAAAAAACTTGATCATCATGCATTTTCTTAAATTCATTTGTTTCTATAAAATGATAGTCAAAACCATTTCTTTCGGTTGGACGAGGCTTTCTAGTTGTATATGATATAGATACAGATATATCTTTATGTAAATTAGTTAATGCTTTTATTAAACTAGATTTGCCAACTCCACTAGGAGCTATTATTATAAATAAATTACCATAATTCATATTATTTTCTTTGAAAAATCGTATTAAAATTAAATTTATAATTTATTATATAATTATTATAGTTTTCAATGAATAAAATAAATTTTCCTTTTTAAAGATAATTTGATTTTTGTATGCTGTAAGGTATAGTTGTTAAAGTTAAATATTTATTAGTATGGCCTTTATTTTTTATGGCTGTCTGTAATTAATAACAAATTAAAATTTGAGGTGAGATGCATGGATTCTACTTTTATTTCAAGAATGGACAGACAAAAGATAAAGACGCCAGAGCCGTTATCTTTTGTTTCTTTTGAAAATGCTGAAAAGGCTGTTGATTATCTAATAGAGATATATGAAAGGAATACAAATTTTTTGCGTTCATCTTTCATGGAAGAAATGAATTATAAAGATCAGGTTGCTAATCATAGATTTAGGGCGTTCTATCCAGCTATAAGAATTGCTGTTTCTACTCACGATGCTATAGATTCAAGAATTTCTTATGGTCATGTTGCAGAACCTGGATTTTATCAAACGACTATTACTAGACCTAAACTCTTCAAATCTTATTTGATTGAACAAATTAGTCAGCTTATGAGGAATCACAATATTCCTGTTTGGATTGGTGAATCTAATTCTTCTATACCAATACATTTTGCTTTTATAGATACTAATATAAAATTTCAAGAAAATGATATTGCTAATACCTTATTAAGAGATATTTTTGATGTGCCTGATTTATCTGTTACAGATGATTCTATAGTTAATGGAACGTGGAAAGCAAAAGATAAGGAACCAAAACCATTAGCTCCTTTTACTGCAGAACGTATAGACTATTCTCTACAAAGACTTCAACATTATACTGCAACAGCACCAGAATTTTTCCAAAACTATGTTTTATTTACAAATTATCAGTTTTATGTTGATGAATTTTGTAATATGGCAAAGAAATTAATTTCTCAAGAGAACGGTGGTTATACAGCCTTGGTTGAACCAGGTAATAATATCTTAACTAAGGATAATTGTAATAATTCTAGAAGTGATGGATTTAAAATTCCTCAAATGCCTGCTTATCATTTAGTCAGGCCTAATCATTCAGGTATTACTTTAGTTAATATAGGTGTTGGACCATCAAATGCAAAGACAATAACTGATCATATTGCTGTTTTAAGACCTCATGTTTGGTTAATGTTAGGCCATTGTGCTGGTTTAAGAGATTCTCAACGTTTAGGTGATTACGTTTTAGCACATGGTTATGTAAGAGATGATCATGTTCTTGATATAGATTTACCAACTTGGGTTCCTGTGCCTGCATTAGCTGAAGTTCAAGTTGCTTTGGAGCGTGCTGTTGAAGAAATATCTGGTCTTGAAGGATGGGAATTAAAACGAATTATGAGAACTGGTACTGTTGTGACTATAGATAACCGTAATTGGGAATTACATAGTCAAGTAGAACTAGTGAAACGTTTTTCTCAATCTCGGGCAATTGCTTTAGATATGGAATCTGGCACAATAGCAGCTAATGGTTTTAGATTTCGTGTGCCTTATGGTACTTTATTATGTGTTTCTGATAAACCATTGCACGGAGAATTAAAATTACCTGGTATGGCTACTGCTTTTTATAGAACTCAAGTTAATAAGCATTTAGAAATTGGCATTAAAACATTGGAAATTCTACGTGGTATGCCATCTGAAAGACTTCATTCAAGGAAATTAAGAACATTTATGGAAACTGCATTTCAATAATATTATTTGGTGGTGGAGCGAGGGAGAATCGAACTCCCGGCCTTCGCATTGCGAACGCGACGCTCTTCCTACTGAGCTACCGCCCCAATATTTGATAATTTTTTATGTGATTTTCAGACCTATTGATACAGGAGCATGGTCTGATGGTCTTTCTTTTTTTCTCATTTCTACGTGTATCTTGAATGATTCACAGATTGATTCAACAGCATTAGATGCTAATATATGATCAATTCTTAAACCATTATTTTTGATAAAACTATAATTTCTATAGTCCCACCATGTAAATGATTTTGGTGGATGATAGAATTTATTGAATAAATCATTTAGTCCAAGATTAATCAAATTATTAAATGCTTTTCGTTCATCTTCAGAGACCAGGATTGTATTTTGCCAAATTTTTTTGTCATATACAGCATCATCATCAGGTGCAATATTATAATCACCTAATAATATTAGATTTTTATGATTTGACAATTCATTATAGATAAATGTGTTTAAATGGAACAACCATTCCATTTTATATTGAAACTTATCACTTTCTAACGATTGCCCATTAGGGCAATAGATACAAATTACTCTTAAATTAGAATTATTCACATTTAAAGATATAGATATTACTCTTTTTTGTGCATCCATGTAATTTTTAATGCCATAAGAAATCTCAATTGCTTTATGCTTACTTATTATTGCAACTCCATTATAAGTTTTTTGACCATAGCAATATGATTGATAACCTAATCTGCCAAACTCTTCATGAGGAAAATTATCATCTACAATTTTTGTTTCTTGTAGACATAATACATCTATATTATTTTCTACGATGAAATCAAGAACTTGATTTAATCTGACCTTAAGAGAATTAACATTCCATGTAGCAATATTCATTGGATATTACATGCTATATAAATCTTAAAATTTAAAACAAATCTATAAAACGAGGAATTAATAGAATTATTACTTGCTTTATAGATTTGTTTATATATCAAATAAAATTTTTATTATTTTTACATTTTTTTTATTGCACTAGAAAGGCGACTTTTATGCCTAGAAGCCTTATTTTTATGAATTATGCCTTTATCAGCTATCCTATCTATAATACTAACAGTTTTTTTAAAAGTTTCTTCCGCAGAAACCTTATCAGTATTTTTAATAGCTTGAATTACTTTCTTTATAGCAGTACGACACATTGATCGTAAGCTAGAATTATGTTTATTACGTTCTACTGACTGCCTAGAACGTTTGCGAGCTTGTGCTGTATTTGCCATCTTACTCCAACTCAATAAAATATTTGATTATAAAATAAAAACTAATGAAGCTAAAAAGCAGCTTGATAATTGCATTTTAAACTATTTAATTTTGCTGTCTAGTATGATTTATATAATTTACGTTTGTGTTTTTGTAAAATTATTAGGTCTCATGCCAAACAAGAATAATACCATTAAATATGAAAGCATTGCTAATAATATTATATGAATAAATATAATAAATCTGTATATAAAATGCTCTTGTAGTCCAATCCAATCTATTCTATTATCGAAGTAATTAAAAATTATTGCAACAACTACAGAGGCGGGTATTATTTTAAATAAAAATTTACCCCAGTTGTTATTCTTATAATCAAAAAAATTTCTTTTTATTAGGATTGTTAACATCAGTAAAGAATTCGTTAATGCTCCCATACTAATACCTAGTGCTAATCCTATATGAGAATATATTGGAACAGCTATAAAGTTTACAATTTGTGATATTACCAGGCCAAATAAAAATATTTTAGTTGGTGTTATTGTATCTTGCATAGCATAGAAAGCTGATGATAATAATTTAGATGACATTAATCCTATCACACCCAATGAATAAGCCATAACTGCATATTTTGTTTGATTAACATCTACGTTATTAAAGGCACCAAAATGAAATAGTGTTGCTACCAAGCCAGTTGGGAAAGTTGCCATACATATTGCGGATGGAATACCGAATATAATTACAAGTTTTAAACCATTATTTAATAATTTGTTGTATTGAATAGTATTTTGAGTTGCAAAATTTTTTGATAACTCTGGTAACATTACTGTACTTAGAGCCATACCTAATAATGAAACTGGAAGTTCCATTATTCTATCTGCAAATGTTAGCCATGTAAGACTTCCATGTTTTAACCATGTTGCTATATTTGTATTTATAAGAAGTGAAACTTGTGAAATAGTCATTCCTATAATGGCCGGAATCATTTTTTTTATTATTTTTTGCACATCTTTATCATTCCATGCTTCCATGAAATTTGTCGACCATTTGGGAGCAAAACCTATTTTTATTATGGCTATCCACTGTATTATTAGTTGAATTATTCCTCCCAATATTACACCTATAGATAATGATAATACAGGTTGTTGTAAATGTTTCGAAAGAAATATACATGAGAATATCATGGATATATTTAGCAATGCTGGCGTAAAGGCTGGTATAGAGAATATTTTCCAAGTATGTAATATGCTGGAAGCAAATGATGTAAGAGATATTAGAACAATATAAGGAAACATAATTCTTGTCATTCTAACAGTACATTCAAATTGTTCTATATTATCAGTTGAATTGCATATCCCACTTGCAATAGTTTTTATAATTAGTGGAGATGTTATGATTCCTAATATGCTTATAACACTTACACTTAATGTAAGTACGATAACTGTTTTATTGATTAAAGATCTTGTTTTTTTGTAATTACTGCAGTCATTATTATATATGTTATTTAGTATAGGAATAAAAGCTTGAGAAAAAGAACCTTCTGCAAATATTTTCCTCAACATATTAGGCACTCGGAATGCAATCCAAAAAGAATCACTGATGTGGTTTGCACCTATAGTTTTTGCAATAAGAACATCACGTGCTAATCCTGTAACTTTGGAAAAAAATGTAAAAATACTTACAGTTAAGATTGAGCGAATAATTCTTTTTAGAATCATATTGTTTCGAGGTTATGTTGATTCATTATTAATATCTTTAATGAATCAACTATTAAAAAATTACGATTGCGACTTCTATATAAGATAAATATTATATAGTTTTTTATATTACAATTATTTATTATACATTGATTCTAAAATTCTATTTTTAATCTCTTCTACAGACCCTAGTCCTGATATTTTTCGATATTTTGGTGCTAAATCTGGTTCTTTTTTTGCCCATGACGAGTAATAATCTACTAATGGTCTAGTTTGTTCTTCATAGATTTTTAGGCGATTACGTACCGTGTTTTCGTGATCATCCTCTCTTTGGATAAGGTCTTCTCCTGTTATATTATCTTTGCCTTCAAGTTTTGGGGGGTTAAATTTTATATGATAAGTACGCCCACTAGGTATATGTATACGACGTCCACTTATTCTTTCTATAATATTTTCTTCTGGCACATCTATTTCTATAATATAATCTAGATTTATATGAGCTGCTTTTAGAGCATTTGCTTGATTAATATTTCTAGGAAATCCATCAAGTAGATATCCATTATGGCAATCATTATGTGCTAATCTGTCACTGACTAGTTTAAGTATGATAATATCGGGAACTAGTTTACCAGCATCCATTATTTTTTGAACCTCAGAACCCAAAGAAGATCCATTTTTAATAGATGTTCTTAACATATCTCCTGTTGAAATTTGAGGTATATTAAAATGCTCAGTTAATAATGAGGCCTGGGTGCCTTTGCCAGCTCCTGGAGGTCCGAGCAAGATTAGACGCATGAGTACTCCTAATTAAAAAATATTTTTGGAAAAATCGAAGTTTTAATGTAATAATTATGTACAGGTTTTTTTATAATTTATCATTGCAATCGGTATATATATTTCTAATTTTTTGATAATCATCAAATATGTCAATTCCTATATTATAACAATTCCTAAAGTTCTTAACTGTTCTATGAACTGCTGATATCTTAATTTACAAAAGATATATGAAAACAATGCATAATGGATATATATATCATAGCCTTTATTATGACTATTAGATTCCTTATCGTTACTATAATATTTTGTTTTTCTAAAATAAATAGGAAAGTATGATATTTTATCAATTAAAATATTTAAGTTTTTTATGATCCTAGTATTTAATACTTTTTTATAACATGTTTTCCAGCTTGAATAGTTTGTATTATCGTAATTTTGATATTTGATAATTGGCGTTCTGCTGGTTATCATTATTACAATTGGAAAATAGGTTATATTAGCTATCATTTTTTGAAAATTATTCTGAGTTAAATTTAATTGAAATTACAGTGATGAAAATCACTTCATTATTCCAATAACATCCGAGTTTTTTATAAATCTTTTTGCTAATCAGTAAGACTTAGAAATTTTTAAATAAAATTTACATAATATATTCTTAATATTTTGATAATAATAAATTTTTTACATATAAATATATTAAGTTAACATTTTTGGTAATATATCATTCATTTTTTGGTCATAATTTGTTTTAATATTTCAATTCATCTTAGCAATCTTAAAAGATAATACAATTTGTTAGAGATATAGGCTAGACAATATTTAACTAAATGTCTTAATAAGATCACTTTTTATTTGTGCTAGAAATTGTATATATTCAAATATTTTTATATAAGTATAATATGAAAATTTTGCTATTAGAGGGTGTTTTCTAAAACACTACACTGATTTAACTAAATTTTTTTGTTACTACATTACAATTTTTATTCTTAGTGCTTCTTATATATTGAAAATATCAAAGGAATAAGTTTTCTTCTTTGATAAAATCTTAGGATGATTTCCACAGGACCTTATTAAGGAAATCCTTTTGATTGATTTTGCATGGTAATTATTCAAATAGTTTGTATTAATCCATTTAATACAAACATAGATTTTAGCAAAATTAATATTATATATAATTTCATTTCTTATAATTTTTGTATTAAATATTATGTTTTTATATATCCACAGAAATTGTGGATAATTGTGTGTGTAACTTCTGAGATATAATGTCTTGCTTAGCCTAAGAGTGGATTGTATAGTTTTTATACAGCTTTATATAAAAGACTTGATTATTCAAATAGTTATGACCATATGTCTTGATCTTATGGGATATTATGGTTTGTTTGCTATGTAAATTACTGATTTTTATAAGTGTTTTAATTCTGTGGATAGTTTTTAATTTTAGCGTTGATTATATGAGTAAAGATAAATTATTTGAATTAAGAGATAGCTTTAATGAAGTGTTGAGTGTTTTTGAATTGAATAAATTTGTAAGTAATTTTTTTGAAAAGGAATTGCCTTTTATTTATGTAAAAGGAGAGATATCTAATTTTATTATTGCTTCGTCTGGGCATTGGTATTTCACATTAAAAGATAATCAAGCATCAGTAAGAGTAGTGATGTTTAAAGGATATTCTTCAACAGTATTATTTGTACCAAAAAATGGTGATCAAGTAAGAGTTTATGCTAAATTATCTTTATATACGCCAAGAGGAGATTATCAATTACAAGCTACTGGTCTCGTTATATCTGGCACAGGAAATCTACATGAACAATATTTGATGATAAAAAATAGATTAGCTCTTGAAGGTCTATTTGAAAAAGCAAGAAAAAAAAATATTAAAACTATTCCTAGTTCAGTTGGAATTATTACTTCATTAAAAGCAGCAGCTTTAAAAGATGTAATTGCAGTTTTTAAAAGAAGGGCCCCTCATGTTAAACTGATAATTTATCCCACGCCAGTACAAGGTGAGCTTTCTTCTTATAAAATTATCGAACAATTGAAAATTGCAAATAAAAGGTCAGAAGTTGATACATTACTTTTGGTTAGAGGTGGTGGTAGTTTAGAGGATATGTGGTGTTTTAATAATGAGGACCTAGCACGTGCTATTAGTGATAGTTTAATTCCAATTATTAGTGGTATTGGACATGATATTGATTTTACAATTGCTGACTTTGTAGTGGATTTACATGCCCCAACACCAACAGCTGCTGCTGAATTAGCTTGTATAGCTAAAAAAGATTTAGAGAGTAAATTATATTGGTATCAAAACAGTATTAGGAAATCTCAAACAAATCTTATGAGAATTTTTGAGCAAAATCTTGATAAACTTTCATTCAGAATAATATCTCCAGAAATAATCTTAAATCGTAAGAAAGATGTAGTTTTATATTTTCTGAAATTATTATCATCAATGGTTAAGGAGCCACAATTTAGATACTCTAAACAAATAACAGTTTTAAAGAATAATTTATTCAATAATAAACCAACTTTAGACAGTTATTTAAATTTTATTGAGTTATCTATTGATAAATTATTTAGAATGCAAAAGTCTATTTTGTTTCTTAAGAAAAAGAATTTAGAACATTTGGAATCTAGATTGGATTTATTAAATCCAGATAATATTTTATTGCGAGGATATTCTTTCGTTAGAAATAATGAAGGCGAAATTGTAAAAAGCTCTAAAGGGTTAGTTTATAAGCAAAGATTGGAAATTCAATTTTCTGATGGTAAAGTAGAAGTATTAGTAGATTCTTGAAATAGAATTAGTTAATTTGTTTTTATTATTATAGGAGTTTAAACCAAAATGATTCATGTTTTGCCAGATTTGCCATATAAAATAGATTCTTTGAGTCCTTATATTTCCAAAGAAACCATAGAATTTCATTATGGGAAACACCATCAAACTTATATTAACAATCTCAATTCTTTAATTCAAAACACAGAATTTCAAGAAATGTCATTGGAGGAGGTAATAAAAAAATCTTCTGGTGCTATATTTAATAATGCAGCACAGGTGTGGAATCATAATTTTTATTGGAATAGTATTTGTCCTGATTCTACAGTAAAACCATTAGGAGGTTTAGCTGAGGCTATTAACCAAAAATGGGGTGGTTTTGAGTCATTTAAAGTAGAATTTAATAAACAAGCTGCAAGTAATTTTGGATCTGGTTGGACTTGGCTAGTAAAGAAAGAAAATGGAGCTCTAGAAATTTTAAATACTAGCAATGCTGGAACTACTGTAAATAGTAATGATAAAGCTATAATTACATGTGATGTTTGGGAACATGCTTACTATATTGATTATAGAAATGCAAGAGTTAAATATTTGGAAAATTATTGGTCAATAGTTAATTGGAAATTTGCTGAGAAAAATTTCTCATTATAAATAGATAATCAACTATGAAGCCCAGTTTATATTAATATAAACTGGGCTTCATAGTAATCTATCTTTCTTAATATAAATACATCTTCTATGTAATAAAAGAATCATCAATATTTATACTATGAAACATAATCATATTTATGGTTTGGTTATATTTAGTGCTTGTTTTCCCTTTGGTCCTTGTGTGAGTTCATATGAAACTTTTTGTCCTTCTTTTAGGGTTCTGAAACCATCCATTTGAATAGAAGAAAAATGTGCAAATATTTCTTCGCCTCCATCATCTGGAGTGATAAATCCAAATCCCTTAGCATCATTAAACCATTTTACTGTGCCAGTTGATTTCATTTTTTGATCATTATTATTCATTTCGTTTATACTAGACATGTATACTGCCTCTTAAAATCACATGCTTGCAGGTAAATTATTAATCATTTCAAAATTGTTATATTCAAGAGTAATAAGAATATTGAACAATTTCTGTTTATAATAATGCTATGCTTTCCTTTCTTTAGTCAAGTAAGCTTTATAATACTTTTATTAATTTATATTTATTTTTATGTTCTAGAGCACAATATCTTTATAAGCTGTTGTTTCATTAACAATAATAATTATATAATTTTGTTGGTTATATTAATAGTTTCTAATTATTTTGAATCTGGTTTTTAGAAATGGGTTATATAAATAGTAGCATTCTGACTCTTTCAGACTAATTTGTATTTAAAATTGCATTTTTTCTTAAGTAATGATCGACAAAATAGTAAAAAAAACACTACAATATGATATACTTCGCAAGTAGTTTTATTATGTGAATTAAAAAAGATCATTGGTTAAAAAGTTTTGTTGGTGTTTTCCAACATTCACCATATATCATCTAAAACAATATATTAATTATTTAGGAAATTATATGCCTAAAATGAAAACTAAAAGAGGTGCTTCTAAGCGTTTCAGGTTTCGTAGTGATGGTTCTGTAAAACGTGCTCATGCCTTTAAAAGGCATATTCTTACTAAAAAAAATACTAAAGTAAAACGTCAATTGCGTGGCTCTACTGTAGTTCATAGTTCTGATATGGCTTTGGTAAGAGCGATGATGCCTTATGCTTAATAATAAAAATAATGGAGAATTATTATGCCTCGTGTAAAACGTGGAGTGACGGCTCATGCTCGTCATAAAAAAATTATCGATTCAGCTAAAGGCTATCTAGGACGTCGTGGTAATGTTTTTAGGATTGCTAAACAAGCTGTCATGCGTGCTGGTCAGTATGCTTATCGTGATCGTAGAAATAAGAAAAGGACTTTTCGTTCTTTATGGATTACTCGTATTAACGCAGCTGTACATGAATATGATTTGAATTATAGTGTTTTTATAGCTGGTCTTAGAAAGGCTATGATTGAGATTGATCGTAAGGTTTTAGCAGATATGGCAGTTCGTGATAAGAATGGATTTGCTTGTATTGTGCAAAAAGTTAAAGAAAGTTTATAACCATATTTTACACGGATACTATTTATAATAGTATCCGTGTTTTTTTATTAAATATATAGATGATTCATTCATTAGACGATATTATTGAAAATGCAGAAAAAGAATTTGCATCTGTAACAGATTTAGCTTCCCTGGATAGAGTAAAGGCGCATTTTATTGGAAAACATGGTGTCTTAACAAAGTTATTTAAACAGTTTTCTGATCTTGATATAGATACAAAACGTCAATATGGAAAATTAATAAATGAAGCCAAGAATAAAATAGAAATTTTATTGGCTAAGAAAAAATCATATTTGCAGGATGTTAATATTTCTTTAAGTATTTCCTCTGGGCTAGTTGATGTTACTCTACCTGGTAGAGGTAAAGCATTTGGTAATATACATCCTATTATTAGAACTCAAGAAAGAATAGAGAAGATTTTTCGCTCTATAGGGTTCGATGTTATAGATGGGCCTGAAATAGAAACAGATTGGAATAATTTTACTGCATTAAATAGTCCGGTTGGTCATCCTGCTCGCTCTATGCAAGATACATTTTATTTAGATCTAAAAGATCAGAATGGTCTACCACTTTTATTAAGAACTCATACAAGCCCTATGCAGGTTCGTTATGCTGCTGCTAATAGTCCTCCTATTAAAATTATAGCTCCTGGTAAGACATATAGAATTGATAATGATGCAACACATTCACCTATGTTTCATCAAGTTGAGGGTTTATGGGTTTCTAAGGATGTTTCATTTGCTGATTTGAAAGGTATATATACAGAATTTTTAAAATGTTTTTTCGAAACTGAAAATCTTTTGCTGCGTTTTAGACCATCTTTCTTTCCATTTACAGAACCATCTGCTGAAATAGATATGATGTTTACAAATGGATCAAATAAGGGTAAATGGTTGGAAATATCAGGGGCTGGTCAAATTCATCCTAATGTTATTAGAAATTTTGGTTTGAATCCAGAAGATTATATGGGTTTTGCTTTCGGTTCTGGATTAGAACGTTTAACTATGTTGAGATATGGTATTACTGACTTACGTCATTTTTATGAAAATGATTTGCGTTTTTTAAATCAAATTAGAAATTAAAGTTGGTTATTTATAATGCAATTTCCTGAATCTTGGCTATTTTCTATGATTGATCCTCAAATTACTTCAGAGGAGCTGTCTGATAAGCTTACAATGTCTGGATTAGAAGTAGAAGAATTATATCCTTTTGTTGAGCCATCTCAATATAAAATGATTGTGATAGAGGTCTTGGATTTAATTTTTTATGATGATTCCAGTGGAATATCTATTTATTCAATAAATAATGGTATTAATGCCAATAGTTGGGCCTACTGTATAGGTTTAAAAACTATTGAATATAGTTCTAAAGCTATAGTTATTAATAACAAGAGTATACCTAGTAATTTTGATACTAATAAAAAATCAAACTTATTTAGCAAAGGTATATGTTTTGGCGAGATTCTTTTATTTAAAGATTTAGTCTTACTAGATTCTTTAAAAAAAGAAATTGAATGCAATTCAAGATTGGGTGATGATATATATAGCAAATTTAATTTAGGAGAGAATATTTTTAATATTAAGTTGACTCCTAATAGAGCGGACTGTTTATCTATCTTAGGTATTGCTCGAGAAGTTGCTGCTTTAACAAAAAAATCTATTTCCATTCCGAAATATAATCATATTCCTGATGTTATTCAAGATACTATAAAACCTAATATAATTGCGGATGATTTATGTGGTCGTTATTCTGGAAGGATAATACGTAACCTAAATGTTAACGTTGAATCTCCTAAATGGATAAGGGATCGTTTAATTAGATCAGGATTAAATTCTATTTCTGTTTTGGTGGATATATCTAATTATGTAATGTTAGAACTTGGTACTCCTTCTCATATCTATGATTTAGACAAAATTTCTGGAAATCCACAAATTAGATGGTCTAAAAAAGGTGAACAGGTAACTTTATTGAATGGTAGTTTAATTAAATTGGATGATCATATAGGTGTTATAAGCGATGATTATGGTATATTAGGATTAGCTGGAATTATGGGTTCTAAAGTTTCTTCAGTTACAGAAGAAACTAAAAACATTTATATAGAATCAGCCTTTTGGAAACCTGATGCTGTATCTGGTTTATCTCGAAAATTGAAATTGAATTCAGAAGCTGCCTATCGTTATGAAAGAGGGGTTGATTATAATGCAACTAAAGAATGTTTAAGCTATATAACTAGTCTAATTGTAGATATTTGCGGTGGTAATGTAGGACCAATCGAAGATGTGATAGTAGACTTACCTGAGTCTAATGTTATATGTATGCGTCTTTCTAGGTGTACAAAAGTTTTGGGAGTAAAGATAGAGCATGAAGACGTTCGTTCTATTTTTAATCAACTGAAAATGAAATTTGAAGAAAATAATGATTGTTTTTATGTTATTCCACCTAGTTATCGTTTTGATTTGAAAATAGAAGAAGATCTAATTGAGGAAGTTGCTAGGTTATACGGTTATGAAAATATTCCATCTACTCCTCCAGTGACACAATTAAATATGTTGATGTTTCCTGAGTCCGTTTTAGATAGACATGATATTAGAAAAATGATGGCTTCTAGGGATTATCAAGAAGTGATTAATTATAGTTTTGTTCATCCTGAATTAGAAGAAAAATATTGTAATAATATAAATCCTATTAAATTAGAGAATCCAATTTCTGCTAATCTATCTGTTATGAGATCTAGTATTATTTCTAGTTTAGTTAGAAATGTTTCTTATAATATTAATAGACAATTTTCTAGAGTAAGACTATTTGAGATTTCACGGGTTTTTTTAAAAGATGATAATATTATTAATGATAATGTAAATGTTTTAGGAATCAATCAGCCTGTTTTGTTATCTGGTATAGCTTATGGTAATCTTTTAGAAGAACAGTGGTCTGAAAAGACGCGTTTGGTAGATTTCTATGATGTGAAAGGTGATATTGAAGCTCTATTTGGTAATAGATATTCAGATCTTGTTTTCGAATCTAAACATCATAAAGCGTTACATCCATCTAGTAGCGCTTGTATAAGCATTTATGGTCGTCAAATTGGATGGATTGGAGAATTAAATCCCAGATTAGTTTTAGATGCAGAATTACCTTATGCACCAATCGTTTTTGAATTGGAATTGGATGCTTTGTTATTTGTGCAAGTACCTGAGGCAAAATTTTTATCAAAACAGCCAATAGTTGTCAGAGATATTTCTTTGTGGATTGATAAAAATATACAATTTCAAATTGTTAAGGATAAAATCAATAATTTTATTAAAATAGATAAGAATTTTTTTATTATAAAAGATTTTAAATTATTTGATGTTTGGTTTAATGAAAAAGTTAATAATGGTTTAGAAGAAAAAAGTATAGCAATGAGATTTTGGTTCCAAGATGAGGTAACTTTAGATGATGATAGGGTAAATGTTTGTCTCAATGCAATTATAGAATACCTTGTAGAATCAATTGGTGCACGTCATCGTATTTAAATTATTTGTATGGATTATTAATGAGTAGTTCTAATACAGTTACTAAATCAGATTTGATTGATTTAATTTTTGAAAGAGTTGGATTAAATAGGTCAATTTCTAAAAATATTGTAGATTCTTTTTTTGAAGAAATTCGTAAGTCGTTAGCTAATGGCCAAGAAGTTAAATTATCTGGTTTTGGTAATTTTAGTTTATTAGATAAAGAACAAAGACCAGGTAGAAATCCTAAAACTGGAATTCCCACTGTTATTTCTGCTCGTAGAGTTGTAACGTTTCGTCCAAGTAAAATATTAAAAAGGAATATAAATATATAAATATTTATAAACAATCTTATTTAATTTATTATGCCGTGTCGTATTTTTAGGATTAATATATTATGTCTAGAAATTTACCTCAATCAATACCTTGCAAAAAATTTTTTGACATATATGAAGTATCTAAACTTTGTAATGTAGAACCTCATGTTATTAGGTATTGGGAAAGAGAGTTTGTGAGGAATAGATTTGGGTTGAAGGCTATAAATCGGAGATATTATAAACATCATGAGGTCTTAGTTCTAAGAAGAATATATTCTTTGATATATGAGAAAGGGTTTACTATTAATGGTGTTCATAGCATCTTAAATGGTATAAAGGATTTCAACTATTTTTATTCAAATAATGTTGTTCAGTTTACTGGAAAAGATGTTAATGAATTAAATAATGAAGTAGAAGAAATTATAAATTATTTTCTTGGAGTTATTAATGATTGATCTTTTTATTAACTTTGATGAGCACAATTTGGTAGGGCGCTTATACATGTGGTACAAGTGGTTGTAAATTCGAATCCCACCGTCCATATCATGGTATTGTTTTTTTATGTTTTAAATAAATAAAATTTATAGTTTTTTATAAAAATATTTAATTGAAATTTATTAATGGGGTAACTTTCTATGCAGTTTTGTGATCAAGAGATTTTAGTAGATGTATCTACAGCTGCAATTGATACTGGTGGGTACGGTGTTTTTTTGACAGTGACTTCCGAAAGTGGTACTGAAGTTGATAACGTTTTTTCTTATCTTGGAGACTGTTCTTCTTTGTTTGAAGCAAGAAATTTAGCAGAGATTTTTGCAAAAAAATGGATAGACGAAAATATATTCCCTTAGATCTATTTCATACACAACCTTCATATTTAAGTATTTAATTTTTACAGATCAATAAATTACAATTTTTATTGATCTGAATTTTTGTACATTGAATTCTATTTATTAAAGCAATGTTCTTTCTGCTGCTTCTACAGCATTTGTTAATAACATAGCTATTGTCATAGGTCCTACTCCACCAGGAACTGGAGTTATAGCACCCGCGATTCCTATCGTTGAATCATAATTTATATCACCACAAATTTTATTATCTTTATTTCTATTAATACCAACATCAATCAATATAGCGCCTTTTTTAATCATAGATCCTTCTACTATGTTTTGTTTGCCTGTAGCAACTATTAGAATATCTGCTTTTTTTGTGTATGATGATAAATCTCTTGTTTTAGAATTGCATATTGTTACTGTCGCACCTGCTTGTAGTAACATGATAGCGATTGGTTTTCCTACTATGTTGCTAGCCCCGATAACTACTGCTTCAGCACCTTTTATGTTTACTTTTTCTGATTCTAACAGTTTCATTATTCCATAAGGAGTACATGGTAAAAACATAGGTTTTCCTATCATTAATAAGCCTGCGTTTATAACATGGAATCCATCAACATCTTTTATAGGATCTATAGTCTTTATAACTTTATAAGTATTTATATGTGAAGGTAGAGGTAGTTGAACTAAAATACCATGAATTTTTTTATTTTCATTCAATTCTTCAATTGTTTTTAAAAGATCATCTTCATTTATATTTTCAGGATATTTTTTTTCAATAGAGAGAATGCCAGTATTTTCGCATGCCTTAATTTTGTTTTTTACATATACCTGAGATGCTGGATTATCTCCAACAAGTATTACAGCCAATCCAGGAACTATGTTTTTTGAACGCAGATTATTTACTCTATTTTTTAAATTGGAATGTATTTCTTTTGATAGTTTAAGTCCATCTATAATCTTTGTATTCATTTATTAAGCCTGTATTAAAAAATTATTTAAATATTTCAATCGACAACAATAATTTTTTATATCATGTTTGATATGTATTTTGATAACATATTATCTTTTTTATAAGTTTGTCAATGATAAATAATATTTAATTATTTAAATTGCAAAAATAAGATAATATTTTTTGTTTGCTTAATGTTAATATTGTTAGCTTGATGATAGTTTTAAAATAATGGTAATAATGGGGGGTACGTTATATGATTTCTTTAGATAGTAGTCCTAGTAATATAGATAATGATGATATACAAGAACAACAAGAATGGTTAGAATCATTAGAAGCTGTTTTTAATAATAAAGGTTCAAATCAGGTTTCATTTTTATTAAAAAGTTTGATAGAAGATGCTCGCCGATTAGGTGTAGAAATACCATTTCCCTTAAATACAGATTATGTTAATACAATACCACTATCATCACAACCGATCCATCCTGGCAATCTAAAGATAGAGTCAAGAATTAATGCGTATGTTAGATGGAATGCTATGGCGATGGTAGTAAAGGCTAATTGTCATAATCCAGATGATGGTGGTAGTTTAGGAGGCCATATTTCCACATTTGCATCTTTAGCTACGATGATAGGGTGTGGTTATAATCATTTTTGGAAAGCTTCTAATGGCGATAATGAGGGCGATTTAGTTTATTTTCAAGGTCATGCTTCTCCAGGTATTTATAGCCGGGCATATTTAGAAGGTTTTTTATCTGAAGAACAGTTGGATAATTTTCGTCAAGAAATTGATGGCAATGGTCTTCCTTCTTATCCTCATCCACGATTAATGCCTGATTTCTGGCAGTTTCCAACTGTTTCTGTTGGACTTGGTCCTATTATGGGCATTTATCAAGCAAGATTTTTAAAATATTTGCATGCTAGGGGTATAGCTGATACTAAAAATAGAAAAGTATGGGTATTTTGTGGTGATGGTGAGATGGATGAAGTCGAGTCTTTAGGTGCTATTTCACTTGCTTCTAGAGAACACTTGGATAATTTAGTATTTGTTGTCAATTGTAATTTGCAGAGATTAGATGGCCCAGTAAGGGGTAATGGCAAAATTATACAAGAATTAGAAAGTATATTTCGTGGATCTGGTTGGAATGTTATAAAATTAATATGGGGTGGTTATTGGGATTCTTTACTATCTAATGATAAAAATGGAATACTAAGACGTATTATGCAAGAAACAGTGGATGGTGAATATCAAGCATATAAGGCTAATGACGGTAAATTTGTTAGAGATAATTTTTTTGCTAAACATCCTCAATTACTAGAGTCTGTTTCACATATGAGTGATAGTGCTATTTGGCGTTTAAATCGTGGTGGTCATGATCCAAACAAAGTTTATGCTGCTTTTGAGGCTGCTAGCAAACATCTTGGACAGCCTAGTGTAATCTTGGCTAAAACAATCAAAGGTTATGGATTAGGGCATTTTAGTCAGTCAAAAAATTCTACACATCAACATAAAAAATTGGATATGGATTCTATTAGGGAATTTAGAGATCGTTTTGGTATACCTATACCAGATGATAAATTAGATTCTTTACCATATTTTAAACCACCTATAGATTCTCCTGAGATGAAATATCTGCATGAACGTAGGCAATCACTAGGTGGTTATTTACCAAGACGCCGTCAAAAGTCTGATGAAATATTTAATATTCCTTCACTAGAAATGTTTAGGTCTATTTTGGAACCTACTTCTAGTGGCAGAGAAATCTCAACTACGCAAGCTTTTGTTAGAATTTTAAATCAAATATTGAGAGATAAGTATATCGGTCCTAGATTAGTACCAATACTAGCCGATGAGTCTAGAACTTTTGGTATGGAAGGTTTATTTAGGCAGATAGGTATATATGCTCCTGACGGACAGAAATATACTCCTGTAGATAAAGATCAAGTCATGTACTATCGTGAGACTGTTGATGGTCAATTATTGCAAGAAGGTATTAATGAAGCTGGTGCAATTAGTTCATGGATTGCAGCTGGTACTTCTTATTCCACAAACAATCGCATTATGATACCTTTTTTTGTCTATTATTCAATGTTTGGGTTTCAAAGAGTTTGTGATTTAGCATGGGCTGCAGCCGATATGAAGGCCAGAGGTTTTCTTATTGGAGGAACATCAGGACGCACAACATTAAATGGAGAAGGCTTGCAACATGAGGATGGTCATAGCCATATACTAGCATCAACTATACCTAGTTGTGTATCTTATGATCCAGCTTTTGCTCATGAATTAGCAGTGATCATACATGATGGTCTAAAAAGAATGATAGAAAATCAAGAAGATATCTATTATTATATTACAGTTATGAATGAAAATTATATACAACCAGGTTTAATAGATGGTGATGAAGAAGGTATAATTAAGGGAATATATAGATTCAGATCAAGTTCTTCGAAGTCTGTAAATCATGTTCAATTATTAGGGTCTGGTGCTATATTGAGAGAAGTTCTTGCAGCACAAGAATTATTGGAATCTGATTGGAAAATATCTTCTGATGTTTGGAGTGTAACAAGCTTTAACGAGCTACGTCGTGATGGTTTAAATGTAGACCGTTATAATCTATTGAATCCAACAAGCGAACAAAAAGTTCCTTATGTAACTGAAAAATTATCATTTTCTGAAGGACCAATCATAGCTTCTACTGACTATATGAAGTCTTATGCGGATCAAATAAGACCTTTTATTCCTAAAAATAGAGAATATCGTGTTTTAGGTACAGATGGATTTGGAAGGTCAGATTTTAGATTTAAATTGCGTAATTATTTTGAAGTAGATCGTAACTTCATAGTATTAGGTGCTTTAAAAGCTTTGGCTGATTCTGGTAAGATTTCTTCAGATATGCCTTCTAAAGCAATTGAAAAGTATAAGATTAATTCAAATAAAACTAATCCTCAGGATATATAGGATAATAAAACATGAATGAAATTATAGAATTTAATATGCCATCAGTTGGAGATTCAAAGGAATTTCGGGTTATAGAAGTTTTAGTTTCTATAGGGGATGAAATAATTGCTGAACAAGGGGTCATTACCATAGAATCAGATAAAGCTTCTATAGAAGTTCCTGCTCCTTGTGGTGGTAAAGTTAAATCAGTTAATGTAAAGGTTGGCGATAAAATTTCTGAAAATTTTCATTTGCTATCTATAGAAAAAAATAATACTGATGTTGTTAGTAGAGTCGAAGAAACATCAAATATAAATAATACTCCTATAAAAGATATTCCTATCAGTAATATAAAGAGTGAAAAAGTATTAGTTAATGATCATGATAATACTGATAGTATTCCATCTTTTAATAATAGAAATGTAGTAAAAAAATTTGCTTATGCTTCTCCATCTATAAGAAAATTTGCTAGAGAATTAGGTGTTGATGTTTCTTTAGTACATGGGACAGGTAAAAAGGGTCGTATTACTGTAGATGATGTTAGTTCTTTTGTTAAAAATAATTTGAATAATCCATCTGTAACTAGTGGTGCTGAATTATTTAACTTACCTCCTTGGCCCAAAGTAGATTTTGCTCAATTTGGTGAAATTGATAGTAAGCCGTTAAGTAGAATTCAGAAAATATCTGGTTCAAATTTGCATCGTAATTGGATGATGATACCTCATGTTACTAATAATGATGAGGCTGATATTACAGATTTAGAAGATTTTAGAATTAAGATAAATCAAGATTTATCTAAAACCAACATAAAAGTTACTATATTGTCTTTTTTAGTTAAGGCGTTAGTTTCTTGCTTAAAAAAATTTCCAGATTTTAATGCTTCTTTGGATGATGATAAATTAATACTTAAAAAATATTATAATATAGGATTTGCTGTAGATACTCCCAATGGATTAATGGTTCCTGTAATACATAATGTTGACAATAAGGGTGTTATTGAAATTGCATCGGAAATAAAAAAATTATCTCAAAAGGCAAGGGAAGGCAAGTTATTTTCTAAAGAAATGCAAGGTGGATGTTTTTCTATTTCCTCTTTAGGAGGAATAGGTGGAGTTTCTTTTACTCCAATAGTTAATGCTCCAGAAGTGGCTATACTAGGAGTATCCAAATCTACCTTTAAACCACTGTGGAATGGTAAAGAATTTATACCAAGATTAATTATGCCGATTTCTCTTTCTTATGATCACAGAGTTATTGATGGAGCAATGGCTGCAAATTTTAACAAATATTTGTGTCAAATTATGAATGATTTTCGTCTTATTTCTTTGTAAGTGATAAATATGATAAATAATGTTTATAAAGTAGCAGTTCCAGATATTGGTGATATAAAAGAAGCTAAAGTTATAGAAATTTTAGTTTCTAATGGTGATTTTGTTAAAAAAGAACAAAGCTTAATTACTGTTGAATCTGAAAAGTCTGTTATGGAAATACCATCAGATATTGATGGGGAAATAATCAATATTTGCGTCAAAGTTGGAGACAGTATATCTTCAGGAACTATTTTAGTCGAGATAAATGCTAGTGATTCATGCTCAGATTCATGTGCATCTTTGAATAATAATGTAGATAACGATATTGTTAATTGTCAAGTAGTTATTCTAGGCTCTGGTCCTGGAGGTTATTCTGCTGCTTTTCGTGCAGCAGATCTAGGATTGGATACTATCCTAATAGAAGAACATTCCAAATTAGGAGGTGTTTGTTTGAATGTTGGATGTATTCCAACAAAAGCTTTATTACATGATGTATCTATCATTGAAAGAGTAAAGAAGTCTTTTAATTGTGGAATAGAATATCAGGAAAAGCCGAAGATAGATTTAAATAAATTAAGAAATTCTATTGACTCTAAAGTTTCTAAACTAACCAATGGTCTGAGTAGTATGGCTAATGCAAGAAAGGTTAGAGTTATTAATGGATTTGCTAAATTTTTAGATAAGAATAGTCTTTCTGTGAAATGTTCTAACAATTTAGAAAAAATTGTTAACTTTAAAAATGCTATCATAGCTACAGGAAGTCATGCTGTGCATCTACCTTTCTTACCTATAGATGATAGAATTGTTGATTCAACTGGAGCTTTAAAATTACCTGTGATACCTAAAAAAATGTTATTAATAGGTGGAGGTATTATAAGTTTAGAAATGGGAACAATATATTCTGCTCTAGGTTCTGAAATAGATATAGTCGAAGTATCCAACGGTTTAATTTCTGGTGCTGATCGTGATTTGGTTAAAATATGGTCTAAATCGAATGAAAATCGCTTTAATAATATAATGCTGGAAACTAGAGTTATTGGTGCCGAGTCTAGAAATGATGGTATATATGTTAGTTTTGATGGAAAAAATGCTCCTAATATACCTCAATGTTATGATATGATTCTGCAGGCTGTAGGTCGTAAACCTAATATTGATAAACTTAATCTGGATAAAGTTGGCATTGTGTTAAGTCATGATGGTTTTATTAAAGTAGATCAACAGATGAGAACAAATATTTCCAATATATTTGCAATTGGTGATGTAAGTGGTAATCCAATGCTTGCTCACAAAGCTGTTCATGAAGCTCATGTCGCTGCTGAAGTCATAAATGGAGAAAAATCTTTCTTTGATGCTGCTGTTATACCGTCAGTAGCTTATACTAATCCAGAAATTGCTTGGGTAGGTATTACTGAATCAGAAGCAAAAAAAAGCAATATTAATATAAAAACTGGGTTATTTCCATGGACTGCTTCAGGGAAAGCTATTGCAACTAATAGTGAGAATGGTTTTACCAAACTTATATTTGATGTTGATAGCAAAAGAATTATTGGTGGTGGTATTGTAGGATCTCATGCTGGCGACTTAATTGGAGAAGTAGCACTTGCTATAGAAATGGGAGCAGATATGTTTGATATAGCAAAAACCATTCATCCTCATCCAACCCTATCAGAATCAATAGGTATGTCTTCAGAGGTAGCTCTGGGAATTTGTACTGATTTACCGTAGTTTAGAATCAATAATGTAATAATATAAAACTTAGGGGGTTAAATGAAGCTTGATGAGATAATTAGAATGGTTGAGTTTTATATTCCTACATTAGGATTAATTAAAGTAATTTCATGTTTTTTTTGTTTAATTATTATTTCATTGTTAGTGCAATGGGTTATATCTCGTTTATTAGTTTGGTTAACAAATAAAGTTATTATTAATATTGATGGTTATGCAGAATGGCATCATGAATTACATAGGTATAATGTATATAAAAATATTTTGCGTTCTGTGCCATTTTTTGTCATTTCTGAAGGAATTAAATTTGTTTACCATATCGGTAATATTGCTGAATATGTTTCTAGATTTGCTAGTGCAATTGTATGGATTTATATATTTGCAGCGCTTATTGGTTTATTAAGTGTTATTCAGAGTATCTATTCTGCTAGAGCTAGGTCTATCAAAGTTTATGTACAGGTAGGTAAATTACTATTAATTGTTATAGGTATAGTGTTAGTATTATCTGTTCTTATAAATCGTTCACCATTATGGATGATTTCTGGATTAGGTGCTTTATCTGCTGTTCTTTTGCTTGTATTTAAAGATACTCTTTTATCTTTAGTAGCAGGTACTCAATTAACAACAAATGATATGCTGAGGATAGGAGATTGGATTGAAATGCCTCAATCTAATGCAGATGGATATGTTAGAGATATAGCTCTACATACTGTAAAAATTCAAAATTGGGATAATACGGTTACTACTGTACCTACATATAAGTTGTTTTCAGAAAGTTATCGTAATTATCGGCAAATGTTTGAATCTGGTGGAAGAAGAATAAAAAGGGTTATGTATATAGATATATCAAGTCTTAAAATTATGAATGAGGTTGAAATTAGTGAACTAATGAAAATAACGTTATTGTCTAATTATTTAGAATTAAATCACAAAGACCAAGATCATTTTATGAATATATCTTTGTTTAGATATTATATAACTGCTTTTTTAAAGAGTCATGATGAGTTACGACAAGACATGCCAATGTTAGTTAGAATGATGGAACAAATAGCTGAAGGTATTCCGATAGAAATATATTGTTTTACTGCATTAACAGCATGGGCCGAACATGGTCGTATACAAGGAGAAATTTTTGATCATATTAATTCTATGATGTATAAATTTCAATTACGTCTTTATCAAAAACCATCAATATATAACTTTATGCAATGTAATTAGAGTTTAATATCATAATGAGATTCTTTAATGAGTAATATTAAAATTGCAATAGCTCAAATAAATTCAGTGGTTGGAGATATAGAAGGTAATACCATTAAACTAATAAAAATTATAAATGAATCCTATAATAATGTTGATTTATTAGTTACTCCAGAACTTGTGATAACAGGTTATCCCCCAGAAGACTTATTATTTCATCATTCATTTATAAAATTACAAAATTTAAATTTGGAAAAACTTCGTCAGGCAACTATTGGTCTTAAGAAAGTATTTATTTTAGTGGGACATGTTTATCAAGAATCCAATAATTTATATAATGTAGCAACATTATATAATAATGGATTAATTATAGGTCGATATTATAAAAATCAATTGCCTAATTACTCTGTCTTTGATGAAAAGAGATATTTTTCTATTAAGAAACAAGCATTTACTTTTAATATTAAAAGTAAAAAATTTGGCATCATGATTTGTGAAGATTTATGGATAGATACATCTGTTGAACTGTATCAAGATTTAGATGTTGATATAATAGTTAGTCTTAATGCTTCTCCTTTTTTTATTGGTAAGGATGAGTTACGTTATTCAATTTGTAAAAAATTAGTAAATAAATTACATTGTGGGTTAGTTTATGTTAATGCTGTAGGAGGGCAAGATGAATTAATATTTGATGGTGGTTCTTTCTTTATGAATTCACGTGGCCTATGTAGCAACAAACTTCTTTCCTGGAAAGAAGATTTAGCTTATTTTGATATAAGCATAAGTGAGAAATCAAATGTTGATTATTTTGTTAATGTACAAAATTCTAATATAGAATTACAGTTATGGAATGCCCTGGTTTTAAGTTTAAGAGATTATGTAAATAAGAATAATTTTCCTGGAGTTATTATTGGGTTGTCTGGTGGTATAGATTCGGCTCTAGCTCTTACATTAGCGGTAGATGCCATTGGCTCTAATAGAGTGCAAGCAATTATGATGTCTACTTGTTATACATCGGAAATATCTATTATAGATGCTGATATTTTATCTAGAAGATTGCATGTTGAATATAACAAAATTGATATAAACACGATAATGTATTCATACAATAGCATTATAAATGAAATTTTAAATACATCTGAAATAGCAAAAGAAAATATTCAAGCTAGAATACGAGGTAATTTATTAATGGCTATTTCAAATACTAATGGTAAATTAGTTGTGACAACAGGGAATAAATCTGAAATATCTATGGGATATTGTACCCTTTATGGAGATATGGTTGGTGGTTTTGCTTTGCTTAAGGATGTAAGCAAAACAATGGTTTATAAACTATCGAAATGGCGAAATGGAATATCTAATATTATTCCTGATCGAATAATTTCGAGAGCTCCTTCAGCTGAATTAAAATTTAATCAGACTGATCAAGATACTTTACCTCCTTATTATTTATTGGACGCGATCTTAGAGTTATATATAGAAAAAAAATTAACAATAGAACAAATTGTAGATCGTGGTTATAATGTTGATATTGTTAATAGAGTATTAGGTCTTTTACATAAAAATGAATATAAAAGATCTCAATCTTCAATAGGTCCTAAAGTTACTTTTTGTTCATTCGGTCGTGATTGGCGTTATCCTATTACTAATTTATTTTGTGAAAAATTATAGTTTAATAGTTTGCTATTATTAATTGTATAATTATCTGTAATGATTTTTTATTGTTCCATAAGTTATTTTCTATTTTATATACAGCCTTAATATTTTTGTATTCTACTTTTTGATGGTTAAAATATATAGCATCGAACACTAATTTCTCACGCTGTAATACTAGTTTTAAATGTTTATTTTTTAGTATTTTTTGAGAAATAATTTCAAATTGATCTATAAATAATGGTTCATCAAATCCTGATCCCCATACTTGTTGATTTAGCAAATCAGCAAATTCTGTATTAGCATACTTTATTTCAAGAGAACCATCAGTTTCTAATGTTTGTCTTATATCATTATTGCCTATTATATTTTTTGATGTTTCTTCAAATGCTGATTTAAATTTAATATAATTGTTTTTCGTAATTGTTAGTCCAGCAGCCATTGCATGACCTCCAAATTGTTGGATTATATTAAATTTTTTTGAAATAGCATCTAATATTTCTTTTATATTTATTCCAGGAATTGATCTTCCTGATCCTCTTAATTCATTATTTTTCGAAGGAGCAAATGCAATAGTTGGTTTCCAATATTTCTCTTTTAATTTAGATGCGATTAATCCTACTATGCCATGATTCCAATTTTCTTGATAAATACATATACTATTGTTTGACTCATACCCATATTTATCAATTTCTAATATAGCTTGTGAATTGCTTTCTTCTTCTATTTTTTTTCTTTTATTATTAATATCATTTAATTGTTGAGCAATATATAACGCTTCTTCATAGTTATCAGTTATAAGACAACGTATTCCTATGCTCATATCAGATAATCTTCCAGCAGCATTGATTTTTGGTGCTATTGAAAAACCTAAGTCATTACTGTTTGCTTTATTCATATCTTTATTAGATATATTAAAAAGTGCTTGTATTCCTACTATTGTTTTGTTAGTTTGTATTCTTTTTAAGCCTTGGGCAACTAATATCCTATTATTAAAATCTAACTGAACGAGATCAGCTACAGTCCCTAGAGCTACTAAATCAACTAATTCATTAAGTTTAGGTCCTTCATTTTCCTTATAAATACCATGGATACGCATTTTTGATCTTAATGCAATCATTAAATAAAATATAACTCCAACACCAGCTAAATTTTTAGATGGAAAATTACAACTAGATTGGTTCGGATTAATAATTGCTAAAGCTCTTGGTAATATTTTACCTGGTAGGTGATGATCTGTTATAATGACTTCTATACCCATTTGCCTAGCATATTCTACTCCTTCAACGCTAGAGATTCCGTTATCTACAGTTATTATTAAATCTGGTTTTTCTATAGATTGTTCATAAGCTTGTTTAATAATATCAACTGACAATCCATAATTATTATGAAATCTATTAGGTACTATAAAATTAACATTAGCTCCCATTGCTTTTAAAGCTCTGATACCTACGGCACATGCTGTTGCTCCATCACAATCATAATCAGCTACAATGAGAATTCTTTTCTTATTAATGATTGATTCTAGTAAATAGTTTGTTGCTTGTTCTATCTGACTAAGATTATTTGGATTAATTAGATTAGGCCATCTGTATTGTATTTGAGATACTTCTGTTACTCCTCTGGAGGAGAGTAATTTAGCTAATAATGGATTTATGCCATGTTTTAATAGGAGATCATAATTTTTTTGTTGTATTTTTCGTATATGTATTTTATAAGAAGAGTTCATTTTTAAAGATATTAAAACGTTTAAATATATTTATATCTTTGTGAATCAGATATTCTTTACATTTCTCAGTACCTAAAAGTACTAGATTTATGTCATTTTTTGGTAATTTATTGCTTTTCGATAAAGTTTTAAATAAATTTTCTAGATTTTTAAATTCATTGATCCACATATCATAGTCCAAGCTTCTAGAAGCTTCATGTAATTTTGTAAATAATATATCCGGTTTTTGTTGTTTCGGACTCCAATATTTTGCACCACCATAAAGCCATAAAAAGTTTATTGGTTTTAATCCTCGACTTTCCCTACATATATTTACCTTATGATTATGGAAGAACATTTGTACTTCATTTAGTAATTTATTTAATTGCAATATTTCTATTTTAATATGTGAAAAAACATTGATTTTTTTTTCAAAGATGAAATAGGGGCTTAGGGAGATTTGATGAAAACTGTCTGGTAAAAATATACGCCATCTTTGTGGTGAAATAAATTCAATTTTAAACTTATAATCATGTAAGATATGTTTTATGCTATCTAATAAACATAAACTTTCTGCATATTCTAAATTTGTATTGTATGGGTTCGATAAGCTAATTCCAGATGTATTAATTTCTATATTTAATAATTCTAGTAGCCATATTGGGTAATTATCTTGTTTTTCAAAATTTGTGAAAAATGGACCTAAAGCAGAACTTATTGTTTGATTATCATTAGGAATAAATCCTGTATTTTTAATTTGCCATGCTTCAAAAGCAGTGCAACCATAGTTTAGTGATTGATCATCTATATAATTTATAGAGGCATGTTGAAGCCATTTAAAAATATATGGAGTTTCTTTTTTTATAATGTTATTAATATTGATATTAAATTTATTTGGAGGAAAAAAACCAGGTATTACAATAAGCATTTTATTCTTTGTATGATATATTTTATTAGTATCTTCGTATTATTATATTTTTAACTTTATTGGTAGTAGATTGTGTTTATGATGCCTTATGAAGTTTGGTTAGCTATTAAGTATAGTGGTTTATTAAATTTTAAGAACAAAAAAAATAAAATAATATCCTTCATTACTACAACTTCTATTTTAGGTATAGCTATTGGAGTAGCTGCTTTAATTGTAATACTGTCTGTAATGAATGGTTTTCAAAAGGAAGTTCGCAATAGAATGTTAGATATAATTCCTCATATGGAAATTTCTGTTCCAGGGGTAGATTATAATACTTTTATGAGTTCTTATAAAAAATTTAAATCATTAATTGATAAAGATTCAAATATAGAATCTAGTGCATCTTTCTCTTTATCACAAGCAATAATAATAAAAGATTCTAATATAGTTGGCGTACAGATTCAAGGAATTGATACTGATTTTATCAATGTGTATAGATTAGATAAAAATCTATTTTGTGGTGACCTAAAATCTTTAAAAGATAATAAATTTGGTGTGATAATAGGTTTGGAATTATCAAAATTAATAAATGCAAACATTGGTGATAGTATTGCGATTTTAGCACCTAATGCATCTTCAAATATTATTGGTTTTACGCCTAGTTTAAAACAATTCATAGTACAGGGTATATTTTCATCAGGGTATTATGAATATGATGCCAATATGGCATTCATTAATATTAATGATGCAAATAATTTTTTCTTAAACAATACGAAGAATGGCATAAGATTCTGTGTCAAGGATATTTACTCTACTCATATAAGTATTAAAAACATAAGAAGTATTTTGCCTGATTATTTTTCTGTAGAGGACTGGTCTAATACTAATAAATTTTGGTTTAACGCAGTGCAAACAGAGAAAAGGATGATGTTTTTAATACTATCTGTTGTTATAGCTATTGCTTCATTTAATTTATTCTCATCTTTAACGATGTTAGTATCTGAAAAAAAATATGATATTGCTATCATGAGGACATTTGGTGTTAGTCACATAAATATTTCTTTAATATTTTTATTAACCGGTTTAATTATAGGTTTAGTTGGAACGATTATTGGTGTTATATCTGGAATTATAATGACACATAACATAGACCTAATTGTTAGATTACTTGAGAAAATATTTATGGTCAATTTTTTTCCAGTAGATTTATATGTTATAGGTAAATTACCATATTATATAAATTATTTTGATATATTAAATATTGCTATTGTATCAATCTCCCTATCTCTTATAGCAACTATATATCCTAGTATTAAATCATCAAAATATATCCCTGCAAGGGTTTTGAACAATGTCAGATAAGAAGAATTATATAATTAAAGCAGATAATATTTGTAAAAATTATTATGATCAAAATGGAAAAATTGAGGTATTAAAAAATATAGACTTTTATCTTAACACTTCTGAAATTGTAGTTATAATGGGATCTTCTGGTTCTGGCAAGAGTACTTTATTACATATACTTGGTTTATTAGATACAGCATCTAGTGGTCAATTAATTATTAATAACCTAAACACTTCTATTTTATCAGAGAATCAGAAATGTAATTTACGTAATAGAAATCTTGGTTTTATATATCAATCACATAATCTTTTACCAGAGTTATCTGTTGTGGATAATGTTTCAATGCCATTAATCATAAGACGATATAGGTATGATCAAGCACGCTTAGAGGCTAATTTGATAATTAATTCTATTGGTTTAAATTCTAAACAAGATAGTATGATTTATAATTTATCAGGAGGTGAGCGTCAAAGAGTCGCTATAGCTAGATCAATTATTACAAATCCTGATTGTATTTTGGCTGATGAACCAACTGGAAATTTAGATAAGAAGAATGCTTATAAAATATTTGATTTATTTATTAAGCTAAAAAATGAATTTAATTCTTCTTTTATAATAGTTACGCACGATGTTGAATTAATGTCTATCGCAGATAGAAAGTTTCTTATGAAAGATGGTGGCTTATTAAGGATCTAATATTATATGTTTTTAGTAGATACACATTGCCATTTGGATGATTATCGATTCGATAAATATAGGTCTTTAATTATTAGAGAAGCCTTTTATAAAGGAATTAAAAAGATTATTGTTCCATCTGTTTCTGTAAATAATTTTGATAAGGTATCTAGTTTATCTATAAACCAAGGATTGTTTTATACACTAGGAATACATCCTATGAGCATTAGTCAAGAAAATTTTGATAATGATTTATTGGTTTTATATAATTATGTAAAGCATTCTAAGAACACTCATACTAATTTCGTTGGCATTGGAGAAATAGGGTTAGATTTTTATTATTCTATGGATGATCGTTATGTTGATCTGCAAAAGAAATTTTTTATAGAGCAGTTACATATTGCAGAAGAATTTTCTTTACCTGTTATTCTTCACGCAAGAAAATCTCATGATGTTATGTTGAAAATATTAAGATCAAGAAAAAAAATATCTGGGGGAATAATTCATGCATTTAATGGCAGTTACCAACAGGCTAATTGTTTTATAAAATTAGGTTTTTTATTAGGGGTAGGAGGTTCAATTACTTATAAAAAACATTCAAAAATTAGACAAAATGCATTAGATATTTCTTTAGAGAATTTAGTTCTTGAAACAGATTCTCCCTATATGGAACCATGTTGGAAATCTTCTTATGATTGGAGTATAAATAGTCCATGCGAATTGTTTAAGATTGCGCTAGAGCTTTCTGATATCAAAAAGTGTAGTATTGATAAAATCATTGGATGTACAACTCAAAATATACTTAGAATAATTCCTCAAATGACCTAAAAAATAACATCTAGTGAATATAAAATTGAATAATAATTTATTGGTTGATCTTCATTGTCATTCGAATGTATCAGATGGTTTATTATCTCCTAAGGATGTGGCGTATGCAGTTCATTATTCTAATATAAGCAAATGGTCATTAACTGATCATGATACTATTGCTGGTTTATCAGAAGCACGGCAGGAATCAAAAAAATTAAGTCTTGATTTTATAAATGGGGTTGAAATTTCTGCTGATTGGAAAGGAAGAACTATACATATAATAGGATTATATGTTGACTATGATAATAATGGTTTACTAGAAGGTTTAAAAAATAATATTAATTTTAGGAAAGCAAGAGCATTTAATATTGTTAAGCATTTGGATAGTTTAGGATTTTATGGATCTGAAAGTGTTCTTTATTCTCGATTAAATAATAAGCTAGGAATAGTAGGCAGACTTCATTTTGCTAGATTTTTAGTTGAAAGTGGTTATTGTCAAAGTATTAATAAAGTTTTTCTAAAATATTTATCTGATGACCTGTTTAATAATTCTGACATGGGGTATGCTCCTTTGCAGGATGTGATCTTATGGATTAAGAATGCAGGAGGTATAGCTGTAATGGCTCATCCTTTAAATTATAAATTCTCAAATCAAGAACTTAATAAACTTATGGAGAGATTTGCCGATTTAGGAGGTGAATGCATTGAAATCCCATTATTTCCAAACCATAGAAACTATGAATTAATTCTCTATTTAATTAAAAAATATAATTTTTATATATCATGTGGATCAGACTTTCATTCATTTAAAGACAATTTAATAACAAAAGAAAAGTTTTCTAAAATACCAAGAGACTTAAAGAAAGTATGGTGTGATTTTTTGTGAAAATTATTATTATGGTATTAATAATTTTCTTGTTAAATTGATTATTTTGCTATATCTTATGAATAAAGTTATCTATTTCAATAAGTAGATAGTCATTCCTACAATTACAATCTTTTGCATGTTTTTGTCAGTAATGATTGTTTAGTTTGCTTTTAGGATATATCGTCGTGCTAATAGTTCAAAATTTTTCAGGTTCGTCTGCTATTTCTGATTTTCGTCGTCAAAATCTATTGGCTAAGCTGGGTGCTTTTGGTATTAAATTATCAAACATAGATGCTTATTATGAACATTTTGTATATTTAGAGCGTTCTTTAGAGGACAGTGAAAATTGTATTTTGTCAAAATTATTGGAATATGGTTCTATAGATTTTTCTAAATCATCTGATAATTATAAAATAGAACTATTGGTAATTCCTCGTCTAGGAACAGTTTCTCCGTGGTCTAGTAAAGCTACAGATATAGCTCATAACTGTGGTTTGAGTGTTGTCAAAAGAATTGAAAGAGGTATCAAATATATTCTTTCTTATAAAGAACCTTTAGTTGATGATCAACTTCCTAAAGAAGCACTAGATACATTATTGGATTTTATACATGATTGTATGACAGAAAGTGTTGTTAATGTTGATTTTGATCCAAAGCTTTTATTTAATAATACAGAAAAAAAAGATCTAAAGACCATCTCTCTTATAAAAGATGGACGTATTGCTTTGGAAAAAGCTAATAAGGACTTAGGTCTAGCATTATCTAATGATGAAATCGAGTATCTAGAAAAATCATTCAAGTCTCTTCAAAGGGATCCTACTGATGTGGAATTGATAATGTTTGCACAAGCTAATAGTGAACATTGTCGTCATAAGATCTTTAATGCTCAATGGATTATAGATGGGAAACAAAAAAAAGATACTCTATTTGATCTAATTAAACAAACGCATTATAGTCAACCAGTTGGTACAATAGTAGCTTATTCTGATAATTCAGCTATTATGGAAGGTAGAATTTCTAATAGTTTTCATACAAACAAATCTTCTATAAATGGTATGTTTGTCTATGGTAGAAATAGTGCTATTTTTCATAATATAATGAAGGTAGAAACTCATAATCATCCAACTGCAATTTCTCCTTTTCAAGGAGCTGCTACTGGTTCCGGAGGAGAAATAAGAGATGAAGGTGCAACTGGTCGTGGTTCTAAACCTAAAGTAGGTCTTACTGGTTTTTCTGTTTCGCATTTGAGATTTGAAGATAATATACGTCAGTGGGAGGATGATTACTATAGTATACCTTCTCGCATGGCATCACCTTTATCTATAATGGTTGATGCTCCATTAGGTAGTGCTTCATTCAATAATGAATTTGGTCGACCTAGTGTTTTAGGTTATTTTAGATCATTTGAGCAAACTATAGATAATATTCATTGGGGTTATCACAAACCAATAATGTTGTCTGGTGGTCTAGGTATTATAGATTCTAGATTAAGTAAGAAAAAAAGTATACCTGAGGGAGCCTTGTTGATCCAATTAGGGGGACCAGGTTTTCGTATAGGAATGGGTGGAGGAGCAGCCTCTAGTATTACTATAGGTAGTAATACAGCAGAGTTAGATTTTGATTCAGTTCAAAGAGGGAACCCAGAAATAGAAAGAAGAGCTCAAGAAGTTATAGATAGATGTTGGCAACAAGGCGATAATAATCCTATATTATCTATTCATGATGTAGGGGCTGGTGGATTATCTAATGCTTTTCCAGAGTTGATAAATGATTCTAAAATGGGAGCTATATTTAATTTAAATAAAATTCCAGTAGAAGAGTATGGGATGTCTCCTGCTGAAATATGGACTAATGAGTCGCAGGAAAGATACGTGTTAGCTATTTTACCTGATAGTCTAAAAAAATTTGATGAGATAGCAGTTAGAGAACGTTGTCCTTATTCAGTTGTAGGAATAGCCATTAATGATAGACATTTATATCTTATAGATGGTAATGATGCTGATTTTGATATGAATGGTTTATTAAATATAGCCAAATCAGAAAATGTCAAAAAACACCCGGTAGATCTGCCTCTTGATATTATTTTAGGAAAATCGCCGCGTTTGATTCGTGATGTTAAAAGTTATAATCATAGAAGTGATGTTGTAAAATTTGATAATATGGTCTTGTCAGATGCTATATCTAGGGTTTTAAGTCACCCTACCGTATCTAGTAAATCATTTCTTATTACAATAGGTGATCGTTCAGTAGGTGCTTTAGTTGCTCGTGACCAAATGGTTGGTCCATGGCAGGTGCCAGTTGCTGATTGTGCGGTGTCATTGGCAAGTTATGATAGTTTTTTTGGTGAGGCAATGTCAATAGGTGAGCGAGCTCCTATTGCAGTAATTAGTCCTGCAGCCTCTGTTCGTTTGGCAGTTTCTGAAGCTTTAACCAATTTAGTAGCTTCTGATGTAGAAAAAATAGAAGATATAAAATTGTCTGCTAATTGGATGGCTGATTGTAGTAGTAGTGGCATTCAAGATGCTAATCTCTACCAGGCTGTTTCGGCTGTTAGTAAATTTTGTAAAGAACTTGGCCTTTCTATACCTGTTGGAAAAGATTCTTTATCTATGAAAACAATTACAGATGATGGAAAATATATTGTTTCACCAATATCTTTGGTTGTTTCTGCTTTTTCTCCTGTTAAAGATGTTCGTAAGACGTTAACACCTCAATTAATCAAAAATATTGATAGTAAATTAATTTATATAGATTTAGGTTTTTCTAAAAATAGGATTGGTGGTTCTATATTAGCGCAAGTTTATGGTCAATTTGGTGACATAGTGCCTGATATGGATGATCCTGATAAATTGCAATGCTTCTTTTATGCGATAAGACATCTTGCTAATGAAGACATGATATTAGCTTATCATGATAGATCAGATGGTGGGTTGTTTACAACTATAGTAGAAATGTCTTTTGCTGGACATATTGGGGTTTCTATAAATTTGGATAATTTAATAACTGGTTCTCTGGATAATGAAAATCTTATAAAAACTTTATTTTCTGAAGAGTTAGGAGCTGTAATTCAAGTTGATAATAAAGTTTATGATTATGTTATTAATTGTTTTGAAAAAAATAATATTTCTAACTATTGCCATACAATAGGTTCAGTAAATACATCTGATATTATCGAAATAAGTCATAATAGTTCTTCTCTATGGAAACAGAATCGTTCCGATTTAGGAATAATATGGAGTGATGTAAGTTATCGAATTTCATCTATAAGAGATAATCCTTCTTGTGCTTCTGAAGAGTTAGATTTATGGAAAGATGTTAATGATCCAGGTCTTAACCCAGTATTATATTTTGATCCAAATATTGATATTTCTGCTCCATATATAAATAAAAATGTCCGTCCTAAAATTGCTATTTTGAGAGAACAGGGATGTAATAGTCATGTGGAAATGGCTTGGGCTTTTGATCAAGCAGGTTTTTCTTCTATAGATGTACATATGACTGATTTATTAAATAAGAGCATAAATCTTTCTGAAATGCAAGGTTTAGTAGCTGTAGGTGGTTTTAGTTATGGCGATGTTTTAGGAGCAGGTGAGGGTTGGGCCCGAACAATTTTATTTAATAGTTTTTTATATGATCAGTTTTCTGATTTCTTTGCCAATAAGAATAGTTTTTCGCTTGGGGTATGTAATGGTTGTCAAATGATGAGTTCATTATCAACTATAATTCCTGGAGCTTTGAATTGGCCTAAATTTACAAGAAATAAATCAGAAAAATATGAGTCTCGTTTATCAACTATTAAGATAATATCTTCTCCATCAATATTTTTCTCAGGAATGGAAAATTCTAGAATTCCTATTGTTGTTGCTCATGGGGAAGGATATGCTGATTTTTCTAAACATGGCAATATCGATCTTGTTAATACGTCAGCTTATTTTGTAAATAATTATGGTGATATGACAGAGTCTTATCCCCTTAATCCAAATGGCAGTCCAAAAGGAATAACAGCTGTTACAACAGATGACGGTAGATGTACTATAATGATGCCTCATCCAGAAAGAGTTTCTCGTAATGTTTTATTTTCTTGGCATCCATCAGAATGGGTAGAAAATTATAGTCCATGGATGCGCATGTTTAGAAATGCACGAGCATGGCTTGGGTAATAATTTTTGCAAAAAAAAACATCATTGATTTATTTCGTTTAATGATGTTTTTTTTATTTTTTATTCTATATTTTGTGATTGTTCTCTTATTTTATCTATTAATAATTTTATTTCGATAGCAAGATGCGATATCTCTGTAGCATTAGTTTTTGACCCTATTGTATTTATTTCTCTATTCATTTCTTGAGTTAAATATTCTATTTTTTTTCCTAAACTGCCTTTTTCCTCGTTTATTGTTTTTCGCATTTCTTTCAAATGTATATTTAGCCTTTCTATTTCTTCTGAAATATCAACTTTTAAAACATTAGAAATTATTTCCTGAATAAACTTATCTTTGATTTCTTGATTATCAAATTTGTTAGATAATATTTCTATAAAATTTTTTTCTATTTTTTTAAATAACTTGTTTTTGAAAAAGTCAATACTGGATTTTGAATTTAGTTCTATATATTTTAGTATTTCTCCAATATCATTTATATAATTTAGAATTATTTTTAAAAGATCTTCTCCTTCTCTTTTTCGATCCTTTTTTAAGTTATTAATAGCTATTATAATTGATTCAAAAATTATATTTTCATTTAAAGAACATGAAGTATTTATTATGTGATCCTTATTTTTATAGAAAAGGTTAATAAGCTCTGCTGATGTAGGAGTTCTAATATCAGGCATTTCTTGTTTTATAAGTAATATTTTATTAGAAATATTACTTATAAATTCCTGGAATGAATAATCTATTATATTTTTGTTTGATTGTTTAATTATTTTTATTTCAATTTTTCCTCTTGATATATTTGTTATTATTAGATTTCTGATATTTTTTTCTAGACTTTTATATTCTTCTAAAATATTCATTTTAATGTCTAAAAATCTATTATTAAAACTTCGTATTTCAATAGATAAGATTTCATCTTCATTAATATCTATTTGTGAACAACCAAAACCTGTCATACTATTCATAGTTATAATCTCATTTATTAAATAAATATTGATAATATGGTTATATTATCAATATTTATTTAAATATAATAAATTTTAGGATGTTATGATAATTGAACGTTTATTCGGAAGGCCTTTTGATCAAATTAGACCTTTCAAGATAGTTAAGCAATTTACTAGTAATTCTGATGCCTCAATTTTGATTAGCATGGGAAATACTATAGTTCTTTGTAATGCTAATGTTTTAGATGGTGTTCCTGACTTTATGAAAGGTACAAATAGTCCTTGGATTACAGCAGAATATAGTATGTTACCAGGTTCAACAAGAACTCGTACAACAAGAGAATCAGTAGTAGGAAGACAATCTGGTAGAACACATGAAATACAAAGATTGATTGGTCGTAGTTTAAGAACAGCTTTCGATATAAGATTTAGTGGTGAATTTACTATTAAATTAGATTGTGATGTGCTACAAGCTGATGGTGGTACAAGATGTGCAAGTATTACAGGATCCTATTTAGCTATTATAGATATTCTTCCTATTTTATATGAAAAATATTCTATTAGATATGATAAAAAAATAGAGAAAGTAGCAGCCATTTCTGTTGGCCTTATTAATAATAATATATTACTTGATATGAACTATGAAGAAGATTCTAATTGTGATGTAGATATGAATGTTGTAATGGATGATAGTGGTAATTTTATCGAAATACAGGTTACAGGAGAAAAAGCAAAATTTAATAAAGAAAAACTTGATTTGATGTTATCTACTGCTAGACATGGTATTTTACAATTAATGTCTTATTATTGATAAATATTTTTTGGATCTTTGTTATGAAGCCTGATATTACAACTTCTTTAAGTGCTTGGTTAGAATATTTAGAAATGATTCATCCAAAAAATATTGATTTAGGACTGGATCGAGTTAATAATATTTTTAGAAGAATGAATCTTAAGATTGATGGAGTTAAATTTATTGTCGGAGGTACTAATGGTAAAGGATCTACCTGTGCTTTTTTAGAATCTTTCTTATTGGAGTCTGGTTATTCAGTTGGTTTATATACATCTCCACATATAATATCTTTTAATGAACGCATTCGTGTTAATGGTAGTAATATTAGTGATCAAGAAATAGTAGATAGTTTTTCTTTTATAGAAAATATTCGTAAAGAAATATCATTAACTTATTTTGAATATGCAACACTAGCAGCATTAAATATTTTTTCTAATAAGAAACTAGATGTTCTCATACTGGAAGTGGGATTAGGAGGAAGACTAGACGCTGTAAATATTATAGATGCTGATTGTTCAATTATTACCAGTATAGGCATTGATCATGTAGAATGGTTAGGTAGTACTAGAGATTCAATAGCTAAAGAAAAGTCATATATTTATAGAAAGCATAAATCAGCCATATGTGGAGATACTAATCCTCCTGATTCATTACTGAAATATGCGTATGGAATAGATGCAAATTTAAAATTAATTAATAAAGACTTTAGTTTTATAGTCAATCAGAAAAATAAATCTTGGTCTTATTTTGGCAAAAATTATAATTTTAGAGATTTACCAATGCCGAAATTATTTGGTAATTGTCAAATAATTAATGCTACTATAGCTTTATCAGCTTTAGATTCGATATATCCAATATTATCAACTAATTATGAGATTATATCATTTGCGATTGAGAAGGTTTTTATACCAGCTAGATTCCAAGTTATCTCAAATAATCCAAGTTTAATAATAGATGTATCACATAACTCACATGCAGCAAGGGTGTTATCTGCTAATTTACAAAAAAGCAATAATTTTCATAAAACATATGCCATTATAGGAATGTTAAAAGATAAGGATATAAGAGAATTTATTAGAGTATTATCAAAAGATATAGATTATTGGTATTGTGCTAGTACATATGGAGCAAGAGGTTTATCTGCTATAGAGTTAGCAAATATTATAAAAATATCAATAAATATTGATGATAGTGCAGTTCATACTTTTCTGAATCCATATTATGCACTAAATGTAGCTTTAAGAAATTGTTCAAAATTAGATAGAATTATAGTATTTGGTTCCTTTGTTACAGTATCGGAGATATATAAAGCATATATAAATAAGTTATGATATTTTATTAATTATAAAATTTGATCAAAAATTCATATTTATTTACTATTAGAATTTCTGATTTATTTTAAACTTGGTGTAGCATCCTTTTCGTAAAAATTTTATTATTTAATTTTTATTTAAAACTGTGAATTATTTTGACTTTCTTGTATTATTTATTTTGATTATTTCTTCTTTTATAGGATTTTATCGTGGTTTTATAAAAGAAGTCATATCTTTATTTACTTATATAATCTCATTCTTAATTACTGATTTAATCGGTGATATTTTATCGCCTTTTTTTGATTGTTATACAGATTCTATTTTACTGAAAGATGGTTTATCTTATTTAATAGTTTTATTTTTATCATTATTATTTTGTTCTTTGATTGCGAATATAGTGTCTTTTTTTATAAATAAAACAGATATTTCAAATATAAATAGAATATTTGGGGCAATATTTGGTTTTTTTAGAGGTCTTTTTCTAGTATTATTAATAGTTGTATTTTTTTGTTTTACCAATTTATCGCAAGAATTATATTGGATTGATAGTATTTTTATAGATACTATTATGATTTTAATTGAGAATATTAAATTATATTTACCTTATTCTTCCAAATTAAAAGAGTTGTTGCCTTAATAATTATCAAGGGAAATAATTATGTGTGGAATTGTTGGTGTTATTGGACGTAGCCAAGTAAATCAGCTTATATATGATAGTCTTTTGCTGCTGCAACATAGAGGTCAAGATGCAGCTGGTATTGCTACATCTAATAATGGTTTATTTAATCTTCATAAATCACATGGACTCGTAAGAGATGTATTTAGATCTCATAACATGCTTTCTTTGCCAGGATGTCAAGGTATAGGGCAGGTACGTTATCCTACTGCAGGTTCTAACAATAGTGAACATGAGGCTCAACCTTTTTATGTTAATGCTCCTTTTGGTATAATGTTTGCTCATAATGGTAATTTAACAAATTGGAAAGAATTAAGAGAATCTTTGTTTAAAGTAGATCAAAGACATATAAATACTAATTCTGATTCAGAAGTTTTATTAAATATATTTGCACATGAACTACATTCAGTTTCAAGTGGAGTTTCTTTGGATGAAAATGCTATTTTTAAAGCAGTAGAAAATCTACATAAACGCGTACGTGGTGCTTATGCTGTAGTTTCATTAATATCAGGCTATGGTTTAGTTGCTTTTCGTGATATATATGGTATTAGACCTTTATGTATAGGTCGTCAAGATACAGATAAAGGTGTTGAGTGGATGATAGCATCTGAATCTGTAGCATTGGAAGGGAATGGATTTAAATTTATAAGAGATGTAGCACCAGGAGAAACTATATTTATAGATTTAGATGGTAATTTTTATAGTAAAGTTTGTTCTGATAAAAGTGTATTGACACCTTGCATATTCGAATATATTTATTTTGCTAGACCTGATTCTTTTATAGATGGAGTATCTGTTTATGATGCTCGTTTGCGTATGGGTGAATATCTAGCAGCAAAAATTGCAAAGGAAATCAAGTCAGGTGATATAGATGTTGTTATTCCAATACCAGATTCATCTCGTCCTGCTGCTATGCAACTTGCTGATTGTTTAAATTTAGATTATAGGGAAGGTCTTATTAAAAATAGGTATGTAGGTAGAACTTTTATAATGCCTGGACAATCTGTACGTAGGAAGTCTGTAAGACAAAAATTAAATACCATTGCTACTGAGTTTAAAAATAAAAATGTACTTTTGGTAGATGATTCAATAGTTAGAGGAACTACAAGCAAGGAAATAGTAGAAATGGCTCGTTCTGTTGGTGCAAGAAAAGTTTATTTTGCATCTGCAGCTGCTCCAATTAGATATCAAAATGTTTATGGTATAGATATGCCTACTCCAAATGAGCTAGTTGCTTCTAATCGTACTGAAGAAGAGGTAGGAAAATTTATAGGAAGTGATTATTTAATATATCAGAATATAGAAGATATGGAACAGTCTGTAAGATGTATAAAGCCATCATTAACTAATTTTGAGGCTTCTTGTTTTAATGGAATTTATATTACAGGAGATGTAAATTCAGAATATTTATCTAATTTGAGTAATACTAGGACTTCTTAACTATAAGAAATAAACAACGCATATGCATATGCGTTGTTTATTATATTTAGTTATTCTTTTTTTAGAAAAATAGAAAGGGATATGAATGTTAATAAAATAAAAATAGATAGACTAAAAATAAAATATTCTATTCCAAATAATGTAACAGGATCATCTGCACATGATGCATATATATTAAATAACCATGGTATAGCAGAATCAAACCCACTGTTACTAATTATTTTATCCGCCGCTGTTGATGTTGTGCATGATAAGTCATCTGAAGAAAATATTTTTTGAAGACAAGCTGCTAAAATACCTAATATTCCAAGAGCCGAAATCGAAAGTGCTGATATCCTGGATATTATTACTTTATTTAGAAAAAAACTAATTAAAGAAATTATGCCTATTAAGAAAAATAATAATCTTTGGATAACACACCATGCACATGGTTGCATATCAAAAAAATGTTGCGATATTAAAGCAATTAGTATTGAAAAAAAACTTAATATAAAAATTATAAGAAAAAGCTTATTTCTAAAATGATTTTGCTTTATTTGCTTGTTCATAGTGCTATTTTCATTCTATGCAAATTAAATTAATTACAAAATCTATTTTTATAAAAAAGTATTAACTAGACCTTGTATGCCAACCCAACATATTTGTACTCCTAGGCATAACATAATGAATGCAGATAATCTCATAAATACAGCAGTGCCACTTTTACCAAGTTTGTTAAGCATTTGAGCAGAGAATTTCATACATATGTAGAGAGCAAAAGTAGCTAATAAAATGGCTGGAATTGCTCCAGATAATCTTAAAAGTATTATTGATGGTTGTTCGTCTATTAATGAAACACCAACAGTTATGGCTCCAGCAATTGCACCAGGACCAAATGTTACAGGAAAAGTTAGAGGATAAAATGACCTGGAATTTGCCATTTCCAAAGACATGGATTTTGTTTGATCAGATTCACCTGAAGAGTTGTCATCATTTGCAGTAACTAAATTCCAGGCACTATACATTATAAGCATACCACCACCTAAACGAACTATAGGTAGTGAAATACCAAATAACATTAATATGCCATTGCCTACCAACATAGTGGATATAAGCATAATAGTAACATTTATGCCAACTTTTTTTGCTAGCATTAATCTAGTTTCTGGAGATGCTCCTTCTGTCATAGAAAGAAATATAGGTGCGATGGCAGGTGGGTTTAGAAAAGGCAATAAAGTAGCCAATGTGAAAAGAAAACTTTTTATTAATGGATCTATCATAATTTTTACAAATAAAAATATAATTGGTTAGTGTTTGTTTATTAAAAACTTACATTTTACTATGTAAGAAAAACATATCATTCTGTGATAAGTTTTTTTCTTAGTGATTATAATTATATACTAAGTTAGTAGTATTGCTCCTTTAGATGCACATATAGACTTCTCCTAATTAAGGTGATAATACATGGCAATATAACAATAACATAATTATTATATTTTAAGAAAATACTTATATAAATACTATTAATATATCTTTTAAAATTCTTTTTTCACAAAAGAAGGAACTTTTTCCATACCTGGTGATTTTGTTAATATTTCATAGCCATCATCTGTGACAAGTATAGTGTGTTCCCATTGTGCCGATAAACTATGGTCTTTTGTCACAACAGTCCATCCGTCTTTGAGATGTTTTATTTCTTTACGACCTGCATTTATCATCGGTTCTATAGTTATCAACATTCCTGTTTTTAGATATTCTCCTGTATTAGGTCTACCATAGTTTAATACTTGTGGATCTTCATGAAAATTTCGTCCTATCCCATGTCCACAATATTCTCTTACAACTGAGAAACCAGATGATTCAGCATGTTTTTGTATTGCATAACCTATATCTCCAAGTCTGGCTTCATTACGAACTTGTTCTATTCCTTTCCACATGCATTCGTGAGTAATATCAGCAAGCCTTTTGCCCAATATATTAGGTTCTCCTACATGATACATTCTACTTGTATCTCCATACCAGCCATCTTTTATTATTGTTACATCTATATTTAGTGAGTCTCCATCCTTTAAAATCTTTTCACCAGGTATTCCATGACATACTTGGTGATTTACTGAAGTACATATTGAACCAGTAAAAGGCGTATATCCTTCTGGAGCATAACCTATAGTTGCTGATTTTACATGTAATTCTTCAGTCATATACGTAAAACATAACTTATCTAATTCCCCAGTAGTTATACCTGGCCTAATATAGGGGTGTATAAAATCAAGTATTTTTGCTGCAGCTTTACATGCAGCACGCATTTTTTCTAGATCATTAATGTTTGTAATTATTCCCATTTTAAACTTTATAGTTATCTTATTTAGTTAGTACAATATGTATGTAAAGTTATTTATTTACAACGTAATAAATATGCTAATTATATAATAATATTAATTATAATTTTTTTTACAAAATAAGCTTTATATATAAAGCTTATTTTTGCATTATACTCTACATAGATTTTTTGATTAATGTATAATTAATAAATATTTTCATAGAATATATTCTATGTAATTAATAATTATATTTGCACAACACATTATCCAGGGTGTCATTTTGATGCTTATGTGTTGTAAGAAACTAACCCTTGGAGTTTTGTATGTCTATAATGCGTGAAATGTTAGAAGCTGGTGTCCACTTTGGCCATCAAACTCGTTATTGGAATCCAAAAATGTCTCAGTATATTTTTGGACAAAGAAATAAAATACATATAATTAATTTAGAAAAAACTGTAGAAAAATATTTAGAAGCTGTTGAATTTGTAAAGAAATCTTCTGCATCTGGTTCTGTAATACTATTTGTTGGAACAAAAAGAGCAGCTCGTGAATTTATTGCTGCGGAATCCATTAGATGTGGAATGCCTTATGTTAATCATAGATGGCTTGGAGGAATGCTTACAAATTTTAAAACTGTTAAGTCTTCTATCAAGCGTCTAAAAGAAATGGAAAACATGCTTGAAAATGGCGATATAGAAAAAATGACTAAAAAGGAATCGCTTTTATTTCATCGTGAACTTGAAAAATTAAATAGAGCTATAGGTGGCATTAAGAATATAGGTGGTTTGCCTGATGTTCTATTCGTCGTTGATGTTGGTTATCATAAAATTGCTATAGCTGAAGCTAAAGCTCTTGGAATAAAAGTAGTTGGGGTTGTTGATACAAATCATTCACCTGATGGTGTTGATTATGTTATTCCTGGTAATGATGATTCAGCAAAAGCCATATCTTTTTATGTTAAGGGTATTGCTGATGCTGTACTGGATGGACGTAAAAAGAAATTAGATAATACTGTAAATGAAATTAGAGATGATTTAGAAGAATTTATAGAAGATAAGTCTTAATTTACTTTATTAATTATATTTTGAGAAATTTTATGACAAAGATTAATGCTTCCCTTGTGAAAGAGTTAAGGGAAAAAACTGATGCTCCTATGATGGAATGTAAAAAGGCTCTCATCGAATCTGAAGGTGATATTACTAGGGCTGAAGAAATATTGAGAGTAAAGTTAGGAAGCAAAGCTAGCAAGGTTGCTTCTAGATTGGCTTCTGATGGATTAATTGGAATATATACATGTATTGAAAATGGTATGAGTATAGGAGCATTAGTAGAAGTCAATTGTGAAACAGATTTTGTTGCTAAAAATTCTGATTTTATTGATTTTGTTGATAATATTGCAAGAATTATTACTAATAAAAATCCAGAAAATATTGATGCCTTGTTAAATTTACAATATAAAAATGATACTGTTGATGCTTTTAGATCAGCATTAGTAGGAAAAATTGGTGAGAATATTTCTATTCGTCGTTTTGATAGAATATGTTCTAGTAATAAGTTATCTAGTTACAATCACAATGGCAAAATTGGTGTTTTGGTTGATTTTGATGGAGAGCCTTCTCTTGGTAAAGATTTGGCCATGCATATAGCTGCTACAAGGCCTAAGGCAATTGATGAGAATGGTATTAGTCAAGAAGATCTTGCAGTTGAAAAATCTATTGCTAAAGAAAAAGCTATAAATTCTGGCAAATCTAAAGAAATAGTGGAAAAAATGATAGAAGGTTCTGTCCAGAAATTTCTTAAAGAAGTTACATTATTATCTCAACATTTTATAAAGAATGATAAGCAGACTGTTAAGCAAATGCTAAAAGAGAATAATAGTAATATTAATAATTTTATCTATTATGCTGTTGGAGAAGGTATAGAGAAAAAAGATGTTGATTTTGCAGCTGAGGTAGCGGCAATGAGATCAAATTAATATCAATTTTTTATGCTTTTGTAATTTCAATAATGTTATTGATTTTTTAAATTTAATTTAAGAATGCGGAATATATTATTATGAATAATAAGCCATACAAAAGAGTTTTATTGAAGCTTTCTGGTGAAGCTTTGATGGGAAACGATTCTTTTGGTATTAATAGATCTACTATATCAAATATAACATCAGAAATTTCTAAGGTCTTTGATTTAGGTATAGAAATAGCTATTGTTATAGGTGGTGGTAATATATTCCGTGGAGTAGCACCAGGTGCGCAAGGAATGGATAGGGCGACAGCTGATTATATGGGTATGATGGCTACAATTATGAATGCCCTTGCTTTACAAGATTCTTTAAAATGCATTGGTTTAGATGCTAGAGTACAATCTGCCTTAAATATAGATCAAGTTGTAGAGCCATATATTAGACCAAAAGCTTTGCGTTATCTTGAAGAAGGAAAAATTGTTATATTTGCAGCTGGAACGGGCAATCCATTTTTTACCACTGATACAGCTGCGGCTTTGCGTGGTGCCGAAATAGGTGCTGAAATAGTTTTAAAAGCTACTAAAGTAGATGGAATATATAGTTCTGATCCTAAAAAAGATCCATCAGCTACTAAATATTCAAATATTTGTTTTGATGAAGTGATTGTTCGTAGAATAGAAGTTATGGATGCTACAGCTTTTGCTTTGTGTCGTGATCATAATTTGCCAATAAATGTTTTTTCAATTTATAAAGAGAACGCATTGAAAAGAGTTGTTAGTGGTGAAAATGAAGGAACTTTAGTGCATATTTAAAAGGGTATTTTATGGACTTAGATAGTGTTTGCAAATCAGCTGAGATAAAAATGAGTAAATCTGTTGATATGCTTAAATCAAATTTAGCAAAAATCCGTACTGGTCGTGCTCATACAGGTATATTAGATCATATAAAAATTGATTATTATGGGTCGCCTTCTTTAATCAATAAAATAGCAAATATAAGTTTAACAGATTCGAGAACTATATCAGTTACTCCTTATGAAAAAAATATGTTTTCCAGTATTGAAAAGGCAATTAGAGAATCTGATTTGGGTTTAAATCCTATATCAATGGGTGGTAATTCAATTAAGGTACCAATGCCTCCTTTAACAGAAGAAAGACGTAAGGATTTAGTAAAAATATCAAAATCAGAAGGAGAAGAGTCTAAAATAGCTGTGCGTAATATACGTCGAGAATGTAATGAAATAGTTAAGAAAATGTTAAAAGAAAAAGAAATATCAGAGAATGATGAAAGAAGAATTCAGGATTCTATACAGAAAATTACTGATGCAAAAATATCTGAAATAGATAAAATAATAACTCAAAAAGAATCAGAGATAATGGTTATTTAATCCAAATTATTTTGATAATAAAATTCGTAAAATTTCAATTATGTCAACTAATTTATCAATACCAAAGCATGTTGCTATTGTTATGGATGGTAATGGTCGTTGGGCTAGTAGTCGCTTTTTGCCAAGAAGTTCAGGTCATTTAAAGGGAATAAAATCAGCTGTTAGTATTATTAATAAAAGTATGCAGTTAGGTACTAAGTATCTAACATTATTTGCTTTTAGTTCTGAAAATTGGAATCGTCCTCCTGAAGAAATATCTAATTTAATAAATTTATTTACTAGAACTTTAGAAAATAAAGTTGATAGATTAATTTCTGAGGGTATTTGTTTTAATGTAATAGGAGATTTAAAAGCTTTTAATTATGATTTGCAAGAATTAATTAATTATGCTGTACAAAAAACTTCTGATAATAAAAGATTTTATCTTACTGTTGCTGTAAATTATGGTGGGCGTTGGGATATTCTGCAGGCAATTAAGTTGATGTTTATTGATAAAGATAATTTCTCTTTTCAAAGAAATCTTCATGATTTAAATATAAATAATTTTAGTCATTATTTATCTATGTCTTGGGCTCCTGACCCTGATCTTCTTATTAGAACAGGAGGTGAGAAACGTATATCTAATTTTTTAATATGGCAATTAGCATATACTGAACTTTATTTTACTGATATATATTGGCCAGATTTTACTCCATTAGACTTAGAAAAAGCTTTTGAATGGTATAAAACAAGAGAAAGAAGGTTTGGTAAGATTAATAGTTAATTATTTGTAAATTTTTTAAGTGATATTGTAGTGTTAGCCAAAAGATTATTAACTGCATTTATTATGCTTTCTATATTTTTATTATCATTATCATTGGATAATAAGATCTATTTTATATCTCTATTCACATTTTGTGTTTCTATGGTTTTTTTAGAATGGATGCAATTTTTTTTAGAAAAAAAATATAACAATTATTTATATATATTTTCTTTAATTATATTTATTTTTTTAATTTTTTTCTCAGATTTTTTATTTCAAAATTTATATATTAAAAATACTAGACTATTTAAATTTTTAATATATTCTGTTGTTCTTGTATGGGTATCATTTGCGGCTATTTCAATAATTTTTTATCGTGATTTTTCTAGTTTAGAAAAGAAGTTTTGGTTATTTTTTTCTATTCCTGCTTGTTTCTCTGCTTGGTGTGCTTTTATTTTTTTTTATAAAATATATGGAGATTGGTTTATTATTTCTTTGTTGATGCCTGTATGGATACTTGATACATCAGGTTATATTTTTGGTAAATATATAGGCAGAACGAAATTAATTCCTAAAGTTAGTCCAGGAAAAACATTAGAAGGAGCTGTATTTGGAATATTTTTTTCTGTATTATTCTATATTGTAAGTAGTTCTTTTAAAGGAAGTTTTGCCAGTCTTATTTTAGAAAAATATAGCATATTTGTTTCATTGTTTTTGTTTTTTTTTCTAAGTATGATTGCTATATTAGGTGATCTTTTTGAATCTTTATTAAAACGTAATTTTGGAATAAAAGATTCTGGTTTTTTACTTCCAGGTCATGGTGGTTTTTTTGATAGGTTAGATTCTCTTATCCCTTTTATTCCGACGGCTATCATATTGTCTGGAGTGATAAATTGAGAGAGATAAGGCGGGTTTTTATATTTGGTTCGACTAGCTCAATTGGAGAAAAATCTTTAGAAGTTATTAGTATAAATAAAGATCGTTTTGAGATATTTGGTCTTAGTGCTAACAGTCAAATAGAGCGTTTAGCAAAACAAGCTATAAGTTTTAATGTAAAAGTAGTAGTAGTGCCTAATAAACAGGCAAAAGAACGTTTTTATAAATCTATACCTATTTGTTATAATTTTCCTAAAGTTTTAATAGGTAACGATGCCTTAATAGATATAGCCTCTTCAGAATTATATGACATAGCAATAATTGCTATGTCTGGAGTAGCAGCGTTATATTCTGCATTAGAAGCAGCTAAAAATGGAAAACGTATTTTATTAGCTAATAAAGAGTTATTAGTTATTGCTGGTCATTTATTTATGGATGCTGTTTCTTTAAATAAAACAGAGATAATACCTATAGATAATGAAAATAATTCTATTTTCCAGTGTCTTCATAGAAACATTTATTTAGATAAAACAAAAAATGAATTGCCAAGTAATTATATAAATAAAATAATTCTTATGGATTATGGAGGACCTTTTAGATGTATATCTGTAGATCAGTTGGAAGATGTTGCTCCTCTTCATATTTATAAGCATCATAATTGGCAAATTAGTCAGAAAATCTCTGTTGATTCAGCAACAATGATAAATAAGGGGTTTGAAATTATACAGACTTTTTGGTTGTTTTCTATGCCAATAGAATCTATAGATATATTAATACAGCCTCAAAGTATAGTGCATTCAATGATAGAGTATTCAGATGGTTCAGTTATAGCTAATCTAAGTAAACCAAATATGGAATTACTTATATCATATGCATTGGGTTTTCCAGAAATTTTAGAAAATAATGTTGGTTTTTTAGATTTTTCCAAAGTATGTTCGTTAGATTTTTTTAAACCTGATTTAGAAAAATTTCCATGCCTTAGTCTAGCTTTTGAAGCTTTAAGTTCTGGTCCAGGTTATTGTGTAGTATTAAATGCAGCTAATGAGGTTGCTGTGGAAGGATTTTTATCAGGTCGTTTAAAATATACATGGATTCCTAGAGTAATTGAAGCCTCTTTTGAATGGTATTCAAGTAAATTATCCAAAAAGTTATTAAGTTTAGATGAAATTATTGATCTTGATATCGAAGCTCGATATTTCGCTGCTAATCTTGGGATAGAATTAGCCTAATTTTATAAATATGAAAGGTTTTTGTAATGTCTTCTATAATTAGTTTATATAAATATTGGAAATATATATTTTTTTTTATATTAATTACAATTTCAAATTTTAGTTATGCTTTTGATTCTTTTACTATAGAAGATATTAAAATAAATGGTATCACTAATGTTGATAAGGTTTGTATCATAAAAGCATTGCAGGTAAAAGCAGGTGATGTTTTTGAAGAGAAAGATATTAAACAGTCTATAAAAAAAATCTATGATTTAGGATTTTTTGAACAGGTTAGTATTGATATAGATAATAATACTATTATTCTAAATGTTGAAGAAAGACCAATAATTCATTCATTTGTTATTAATGGTATGTCAATTTTGAGTTCTAAAGATTTTTTGAAAATTTTAGAAAAATATGGGTTAGTTGTTGGAAATTATTTTAATAAGAATTTATTAGAAAAATCTGTTAATGCAATGAAGGAATGTTATGAATTAAAGAGTTTTTATAATACATACATTAAATATAGTATTAATTATTCTTCTGCAAACTTTATAGATATAGAATTTAATGTGGAAGAATCTAATATATCAAAAATCAAATCAATAAAAATAATTGGAAATGATATTTTGTCTGAAAAACAAATATTACAATTATTCCAGTCGAAATCTTCAAATTTTTTTAGCTGGTATAGTAAGTCTGATTATTTTCTTGTTGGAAAAATTGAGTATGATATTGAACAACTAATATCATATTATATGGATTTGGGTTATTTAGATTTTTCAATTGTAAAGAAGCAGTTCAATTTTTCTAAAGATAATAATGTTGATATAGTAATAGTAGTAAAAGAAGGCGAGAAATATAAAATAAACGATATAAAACTACGTGGAGACCTAAATGGTTTAGATGAACTAATAAGTGAATTATTAAAGACTAGAAAAGATGAATATGTTTCTTTAAGTACCATAAATAGTATTGTAGTTGATATAAAAGAATTTTTAGGAAATTATGGCTATGCGTTTGCACAAGTTTCTCCAACTACAAAAATAGAACATGATACACATACCGTAGATATTATTATTAATATAGATTGTGGTAAGAAAATTTATATTAATAACATAAATATTACTGGTAATAGACGTACTAGTGATTATGTTATAAGACGAGCAATAAAACAATATGAGGCATCTTTATATAATTTTGATAATGTTAATTTATCTAAAAAAAATATAGATAGATTAGGTTTTTTTGAAGAAGTAAATTTTAGCTTAAATAAGCATATGGATCATGCTGATCTAGCAGATCTAGAAGTAGAAGTTATAGATAAACATACTGGTCTTGCAAATTTTGGTATGGGTTATAGTGCCTCTGAAGGTCCAATAATATCAGCTAGTGTTAGTGAAGATAATATTTTTGGTACAGGTAATGATTTATCTCTTGATATAAATGCAAGTAAGATTGGTAAAAATATGACTATTTCCTATCATAATCCATATTTAACTAATGATGCAATAAGCGGTATATTTTCAGCTTTTTATAAAATAAATAACCCTATAAAAGGTTCTAACAAATATGAGATTAATTCTAGTGGATCTAGCATTAATATAGGATTTCCAATTACAAAAGATAATAGAGTTTTTCTAGGTTTATCTTTTGAGAAAAACAAGATATGTTTTCATAAAAATTTACCATATATTTACAATAAATTTGTAAATGAATATGGTAATAATACTAATTCTTTTATTATAAGTACAGGATGGTTTAAAGATACAAGAAATAATAATATTCTTCCTAGTTCTGGTAGTTATTCTAAATTTTCAGTAGATGTATCTACAAATGATTTGCAATATGTTGCTATTAAATGTCAAAGCCAATATTATATCGATTTTATGGATAAATATATTTTATCTTTCAATGGTGCAGTTGATTATGGTTTATCTTATGGAAAAAAATCTTATCCTACTATAAAAAATTTATATGCTGGTGGTGTCGGAACAGTTAGAGGGTACATTGGATCTTCTATAGGTCCAAAGCATGTTATTACTGGAGATTATTTAGGAGGGTCAGTAAGAATTGTAGCAAATGCTCAGGTTTATTTTCCTTTTCCTGAAATGATTAATAATGATAAAAAGATAAATTGGTTTTTATTTAGTGATATAGGCAAAATATTTAGTGATAAAGTAAAATCAAATACTTATAAAAATGATAATCTATTAATAGACAATAATGGTTATTGTTATTCTACTGGTGCTGGCTTGTCTTGGCTGTCTCCCCTTGGGTTAATGCAAATTTCTTATGCAATACCATTAAATATTTCAAGACCTGATGATATTCAAAGATTGCAATTTCATGTTGGTAGTAGTTTTTAGTTTTATAAAAAATTCTTTGTTAGTTTTAAACTAGCTCTTTAAAGGTTAAGTAATATGTTTCCCCACAACTATTTTTTCTTAAAATTTTCTATGAAAAGAAATAATCTTAAATTCATTAGTTTTATTAATTTTTTCCTTATATTTGTATTATTTTCTTCTTTTAGTTTATATGCTCAAGATTTAAAAATTGGTTTTGTTAGTACTGAGCGTATTTTAAAAGATTCTGATATAGGAAAATCTGCTCAATCTAAAATAGAATCTGAATTCACATCCATAAATCATGATTTGCATAACTTAGAATTAGAATTACGATCTCTTGTCAGTAACTTTGAAAAGGATAGCCCTATTTTGTCTGAGAATGATAAATTAAAAAAACAAAGAGATATAGAGGATTTGGATCTTGATCTTAAACGTAAGCGTCGGGTATTTCAAGAAGATTTTAATAGACGTAGAAATGAGGAGTTTTCTATTATTATTTCTAAGGCTAATGAATGTATTAAAAAATTAGCAGAAGAGGAGAATTATGACCTTATTGTTGAAGATGCAGTAGTAGTTAATCCACGTATTGATATCACAGATAAAATTATAAAAAATTTAAATAGGTAAGATTATTCATGCCTGTAATTTTAGATGAACATAATGCAATATCTATTATTAAATTGATGGAATTTATTAATACTAGAGGGATAAAATGGCATATAATTTCAAAATCTGCACATAATACTATATTTGTTAGAGGTATTTCTACTTTACGGTTAGCTTCGTCTTATGATATTAGTTTTTTACAAATTATAAATATCTAAACGATATTCATAATACTACTGATGCACATGTAGTTATTGTAGAAGAGGAGCTTTATAAATATGTGAAAAATATTCAGTGTTTTATTGTAAGTGATAATGCCTATTTATTATATACAAGAATTGCCCAATGGTTTAATAATTTTATTGTCAATAGTTGTAGTATAGAAAGAAATATTGATCATACTTCTATCATTTCTAGTAAAGTATCCATAGGTAAAAATGTTACAATAGGTTCTTATTGTGTAATAGAGGAAAATGTAGAAATAGGGGATAATAATACTATTAGTGCTTTTTCTTTTATAGGATCTGGAGTTCAAATAGGTAACAATGTTGAAATAGGAGCTAATACTACGATAGATAGAGGTTCATTAGACAATACTGTTATCTCAGATGGAGTAAAAATAGATAATCAAGTAATGATAGGACACAATGTTACTATAAATGAATCTACAGCTATTGCAGCTTGTGTAGGTATAGCAAGTTCCACTACAGTTGGAAAAAGATGCACAATAGGGAAGCTGCTATTATATCTGGTCAATATAAATATTGTAGATGATGTTCATATAGCCGTGGTGGTACAGCTGTTATCTCAAATATTACTAAAGCAGGCAGATATGCTGCTATATATCCCTATTCTAGTTATGTTAAATGGCAAAAAATGCTCCAATTATATCGCATTTAGCAAAACTAAGAAAAATGATAAGGTTCCCTCATAGTGATAATTAATTCACTCATTATTTTATTATATAATAGCATTAGAGGAACTTATAAAAATGAATTTAAATATCAAAGAAATAATGGAACGTTTGCCTCATAGATATCCTATGTTATTAGTAGATCGTGTGCTAGAAATGATACCAAGAAAATCTATAGTTGCTATAAAAAATGTTTCTATAAATGAACCTTTCTTTGAGGGCCATTTTCCTCATATACCTATTATGCCTGGGGTTTTAATTGTAGAAGCTTTAGCTCAGGCTGCAGCACTTTTTTCTTTTGTTAGCAATTCTAATGATATCGAATCTAAAAATAATACTGTTTATTATTTAGTAGGAATTGAAAATACTAGATTTAGACGTCCAGTAGTTCCAGGAGATCAGTTGCGTCTTGAGGTTTTCGCTGATCGTTTAGGAAATTCTATATCTAAATATAAAGCAAAAGCTTTGGTTGATAATCAAGTTGTGGCTCAAACAGATTTAATGTGTGCTATGCGTGCTTTAGAAAAAAAATAATGCAACAAAGTATTAAGATATACCCTACATCTATAATAGATGTAGGGTGCTGAAATTGATAGTTCTGTTGTAGTTAGTCCTTATGTAATAATAGGTTCTGGAGTTTCTATAGATTCTGGTACAATAATTGGTCATTATTGTCATATAGATGGAAATACAACTATCGGTAAAGATAATATTTTTTATCTTTTTTGTTCTATTGGTTTTTTGCCTCAAGATAAAAAATATAATGGTAAAAAAAACCTATCTGAAAATAGGTTCGCGTAATACTATTAGAGAATTTACTACTTTTAATTTAGGTACCTCACAAGGTGGATATAATACTTTAGTTGGTAATGATAATTGGATAATGGCTTATGTTCACATAGCTCATGATTGTATTGTAGGAAATAATATGACATTAGCTAATTCCGTACAATTGGGTGGTCATGTTACAGTAGGAGATTGAGTAGTAATAGGTGGTTTAAGCGGAGTTTACCAATTTTCAAAGATTGGTAAGTATACTATGATAGGAGCTAAAAGTTCTCTAAAGCAAGATGTTTCACCGTTTATTCTGTGTAGAGGAAATTCAACTCGTCCCTTTGGTATCAATTCAGAAGGATTAAAACGTAGAGATTTTGCTAAAGATGTAATTTTAGAAATTAAAAGGGCTTATATAATAATTTACCGACAAAGTCTTTCTTTACGAAAAGCTTGTCATTGTTTAAGCAGTTATAGTTATAAGAATAAAGATGCTACAGATTATATAAAATTAATTATTGATTTTTTACAAAATTCTGAACGTGGCATAATTAGATAATGAAATTACATATTGGGATAGTTACTGGAGAACCTTCAGGTGATTTATTATCTAAGCAAATTCTTGAAGGAATCAGAAATAAATATCTTAAAGAAGTAATTTATGATGGTATTGGCGGAACGGAATTATCTAGTATAGGTTTTAATTCTTGGTATTCCATGGATGAATTATCTGTTTTCGGATATTTAGATGCAATACTTGCTTTTCCTAGAATCTTTAACAATATATAAAAATGTAAAGAAAAGATGGCTTGCCAATAAACCTGATGTTTTTTAGGAATTGATTTGCCTGATTTTAATTTGAGATTAGAGTCTAGTTTAAGAAAAAATAATATAACCACCATACATTTTATAAGCCCTTCAATATGGGCATAGAGATTTGAGAGAATTAAAATGATTAAAGAGGCTGTATCTCTCATATGTTAGTAGTTTTTCCTTTTGAAGAAGAAATATATCGTAGGGAAAATATTCCTGTTACCTATGTAGGTCACCCATTAGCAAGTGTTATTCCGTTAAATCCTTCCCAAGAATCTGCTCGTAGATTTTAAATATTGATCCAAAAACTGAATTAATTGCTGTTTTACCAGGCAGCAGGGCATCTGAAATAAGTAATTTAGGTCCTGTATTTTTGCAAACAGGTAAATTGCTAAATAAAATAAGACCTAATTTGCAATTCATAGTACCAATGGTCAATGAATTAATACGTTCTGAGTTTGAAAGTTTATTGTCTTCTATTGAAATATCTAATCTTCGTTGTATTAGTAGAAGTGATTATAAAAATAACATTTTGATCAATAAACCATTATCATGTTATGCTATGAAAACTAGTAATATTGTGTTATTGTCTAGTGGTACAGCAACTTTAGAAGCAGCTCTATTTAAAATGGCCTATGGTAATATCTTATGTATTATCGCCTTTAGTTAAAAAAATCATGATATGGCAATTAGGTCAAAAGGAACTATATTTACCATGGATTTGCCTTCCTAATATTTTAATTAATAGATTTGTAGTTCTTGAATTTGTGCAAGATAATGCTACTCAAAAAAAAATTGGCTGAAGCAATTCTAAATATATTGCTAGATAAAACGTATTGCCAGTCTGTAAGCGATTGTTTTAAAAAAATGCATAAAGATTTGAAATTAGATACTCCAAAATTTGTGGCAGAAACCATTATGGAAATTGTTCGAAAAACTATGTGAGACATCTTGAATTAATATATGAGTTTAGATTTTACAGTTATTTCAGCTGGAGTAGATGAGTCTGGCCGTGGTTCATTAGCTGGTCCAGTATATGCTGCTGCAGTGATATTAGATGATAAATATCCTATAAAGGGATTAGCTGATTCCAAATTATTAAATAAGAATAAAAGAGATCAGTTATCTGTCATTATCAAAGAAAAGTCATTGTCATGGGCTATAGGTATATCTACTGTTGAAGAAATAGATAGTTTAAATATATTACAGGCTACTTTGTTAGCAATGAGAAGAGCTGTGCTAGGATTAAATAAAAAACCTAGTATTGCTTTAGTAGATGGTAATATGTCACCACATTTAGATTGTCTTGTTAAGACAATCGTTAGTGGAGACAGATTAGTACAATCCATATCTGCTGCTTCTATTCTAGCTAAAACAGAAAGAGATGTTGAAATGTTAAGATTACACTCACAATATCCTCTTTATTGTTTTGACCAGCATAAAGGTTATTGTACTTCTCAACATCTAAGATTATTGCGTTTATATGGTCCATGTATTTTTCATAGGCGAAGTTTTTCGCCAGTGAGAGAAGTTATAAGTTTATAGTATGTCTATGCTAGAGTTCTAGATAAACCTATTTCTTGTAAGACAGTAGTCGATATTTCTTCTATTGATTTTGTTGTAGTGGATAGCCATGATATTCCTTCTCTTCTCATCATTTTTTCAGATTCACTAACCTCATATCTGCATTGTTCTAGAGTAGCGTATTTGCTATTTGGACGTCTTTCATTTCTTACTTCTGATAATCTTTCTGGTAATATAGATAATCCAAATAGCTTTGATTTAAATGGAACAATAGTAGCAGGTAATGTATTTCTTTCAAAATCATCTGGAGTTAAAGGAAAATTAGCTGCTTTTATTGCATATTGCATTGCAAGATATAGACTAGTTGGTGTTTTACCACAACGAGAGACTCCTATAAGGATGACATCTGCTTTATTTAGTTGGTTAACAAATTGACCATCATCATGAGACAGGCTAAAATTAATTGCATCTATACGGTTTCTATATTTTTCAGAATCTGAAACCATATGTGATCTTCCTATAGAATTATTTGCTTTATGACCAATTGCTTGTTCTATATGGTTTATAAATGTTCCAAATAAATCTATAAATATGCAGTTAGCAGTTTTTAGTAAATTCATTATATCTATATTTACTAATGTACTAAAAATAATTGGTGGATATCCAGTTTCATTCGCAGTGTTATTGATTTTGACTACAGCTTCTTTGGCTTTTTCTATGGAACAAATAAATGGTAAATGTATTTCTTTAAATCTTACTTGATCAAATTGAGAAAGAACTGCATTACTAAAAGTTTCTACTGTAATTCCAGTTCCGTCTGATACCAAATATACAGTTCTTTCTGCTAGTAATTGATTATTCATATATTAATCCTTTTTCTTAAATTAATTTTGTTTATTAATGATAAATTGTATAATCTTAAAGAGTGTATTATCCATTTTTTTGAATAATTTGATCAATACATTATTTTCGAGTGTATTTATCAAATTGTTTTTTTATTTTTATAAAGGATAGTAATATGTCTTATGTAGTTAGTTTTGAAAAGCTACGAATGTCTGATGTTGATTCTGTGGGTGGCAAAAATGCATCTCTCGGTGAGATGATTAGTCAATTATCCAATGCTGGTGTTAGAGTTCCAGGTGGATTTGCTACAACAGCTCAAGCATTTCGTGATTTTTTACATTATTCTGATTTAGATATAAAAATAGCTAATAGATTAGCGAGTTTAAATCCTGATGATATACAAGAGTTATCTATTGTTGGAGCAGAAATTAGACAATGGATAATGAATGCCCCTTTTTCAGAAAAACTTGAGAAAGAAATTAGGGATGCTTTTTCTATTCTAGATATTGATGGTAATAGTTCATTTGCTGTTAGATCTTCCGCGACAGCAGAAGATCTACCTGATGCTTCTTTTGCAGGACAACAAGAAACATACCTTAATGTTTCTGGTATAGAAAATATTTTAGATAAGATAAGACATGTTTTTGCTTCTCTATACAATGATAGGGCTATTTCTTATAGAGTTCATAAAGGGTATCACAATACTGAAGTAGCTTTATCAGCTGGTATACAAAGAATGGTAAGATCTGATAAAGGTAGTGCTGGTGTTATGTTTACAATAGATACAGAATCTGGGTTTCCAGATGTTGTATTTATTACATCTTCATATGGCTTAGGAGAAACGGTAGTACAGGGTGCTGTAAATCCAGATGAATTTTATGTTTTTAAACCTACTCTTTCTAAGGGGTATGATGCGATAATAAGTCGTCGTATTGGATCTAAACTTATTAAAATGGAATTTAATGAAGATCATAGTTCAGATGAAGCAGTCAAGACAGTTAATGTTGATTTATCAGATCGTAATAAATATTCATTGAATGACTCTGAAGTATTAGAACTAGCAAAATACGCTATGATTATAGAAAACCATTATGGACGCCCTATGGATATAGAATGGGGTAAAGATGGTATAGATGGTAAGCTGTATATACTGCAGGCACGTCCAGAAACTGTAAAATCACAACAAAATCATAAGGAAGTTCAACAAAGATATAAGTTGAAGGCCAGCGGAACTGTTCTCATAACTGGTAGATCTATAGGTCAAAAAATTGGCTCTGGACCTGTTAGAATTGTTGCAGATACATCTGAAATTAATAGAGTAAAACCAGGAGATATTTTGGTAACTGATATGACAGATCCTAATTGGGAACCTGTTATGAAAAAAGCATCTGCTATAGTTACTAATAGGGGAGGGAGAACTTGTCATGCAGCTATAATCGCCAGAGAACTTGGAATTCCTGCAGTTGTTGGTTGTGGTGATGCTACAAGTGTTTTAGTAGAGGAGCAGTATGTGACAGTATCTTGTTCTGAAGGAGATGAAGGTAGAGTCTATAGCGGAATTATAGAAACAGAAATAGAGGATGTTCATCGTGGTGAAATGCCAGAAATAGATATTAAAATTATGATGAATGTTGGTAATCCGCAACTTGCTTTTGATTTTTCACAATTACCAAATTCTGGTGTTGGTTTAGCACGTTTAGAGTTTATTATTAATAATAATATAGGGGTGCATCCTAAAGCAGTATTAGAATATCCAAATATTGATCTCAATTTAAAAAAGGCAGTTGAATCTGCAGCACGTGGTTATGTTAGCCCGCGTTCATTCTTTGTAGAAAAGATGTCTGAAGGAATATCTACAATAGCTGCTGCATTTTGGCCAAAACCAGTAATAGTGCGGTTATCTGATTTTAAATCTAATGAATATAGAAAATTAATTGGAGGTTCTAGGTTCGAGCCAGAAGAAGAAAACCCAATGCTAGGATTTAGAGGGGCATCAAGATATATTTCTAAAGATTTTAGCGAATGTTTTCGTATGGAATGTGATGCCTTTAAAAAAGTTCGTAATGAAATGGGTTTAACTAATGTTGAAATCATGGTTCCTTTTGTTAGAACTATTTCTCAAGCTAAGAAAGTTATTGATTTATTGTCAGAACATGGTTTGAGAAGAGGAGAAAATGGTCTTAGAATTATAATGATGTGTGAAGTTCCTAGTAATGCAATTCTTGCAAAAGAATTTTTGCAATATTTTGATGGGTTTTCTATTGGATCAAATGATATGACTCAATTAACATTAGGTCTTGATAGAGACTCTGGAATGGAACTTTTAGCAGCAGATTTTGATGAAAGAGATCCAGCCGTAAAGTTTATGTTACAAAGAGCAATAAAGGCTTGTTTAGATGAAAATAAATACATAGGTATTTGTGGCCAAGGACCTAGTGACCATCCTGATTTTGCTAAATGGTTACATAAGGAAGGAATTATATCAATTTCCTTGAATCCAGATACAGTAGTAGATACTTGGAAACGTTTGGCTGACTAATATTTTTACAAATCATTGTTTTCATATGTTTCAAAAATTATGTTTGATCATGTGAAAACAATGATTTCTAATCTTTGTTTTGCGAATAGGTTTTTAATTTACTTTTTAAAAATCTTTCTTGTTCTTTTTTATATTCTTTTTCTTTGGAATCATTACGTTTGTCGTACATTTTTTTACCTTTACACAAAGCTATATCTAGTTTAATTAAGTTATTTTTATAATGTAAATTTAGTGGAATTAAAGTAAATCCTTTTTGATCAACCTTCCCAATTAGTTTTTTAATCTCATTTTTATTAAGCAATAATTTTCTTGTTCTATAAGGATCAGGAGTTATATGATTAGAAATAGTTTTCAATGGACTTATATGCATTCCAATTATATATATTTCTCCGTTTTTTATAACTATATATCCTTCTTTTATGCTTACATTTTTACTTCTAATTGCTTTAACTTCCCATCCTTGTAATATAATTCCAGCTTCAAATTTATCTTCTATAAAATAATCATGGTAAGCTTTTCTATTTTCTGTTATTTTCATATAAATTATTGATAATTGTTGTCTTTAATTCTTAAATTATATTTTTATGATTTGTATTAATTATATATAAGAACTATAATTGTTTATTAGTTCTTATATATAATTAATATTATATGCCTCTAGTTTTAAAATTATTTATTTTTTAGTTTTAAAAAATAGTGAATTTTCTATGTCAGATAATCTTATTAATCAAAATATTAATATTACCATAGTGTATATTGATGAATCAGGTTCTTTGTACAATGAAGAAATTATTATGTCAAAAGGATCTACGATAAAAGATGCCTTATATACTTCTAAACATATATTGAATATCAAAGATATTGATTATTTATCAGATAATACAGGAGTATTTGGTAAATTAAAAAAAATAGATAGTGAGTTATATGATAATGATAGAGTGGAAGTATATAGAAAATTATTATGTGATCCTAGAGATTCTAGATTAAGAAGGTTGACAAAACAAAAAAGTAAAAAATTGTTATAATTGATTAGGTTAATTTAGTATATTATTTTATGCCAGCAAAAGAACATCACAAAATTTTTAGATCAGCTTGGTTAAGAGCATCTGTATTAGGAGCTAATGATGGTATTATTTCTACTTCTAGTTTAATAATAGGTATAGCATCAACTAGTTATGATTATTTTACAATTATTAGTGCAGGAATAGTAGGATTAATTGCAGGATCTTTATCTATGGCTGTTGGTGAATATGTATCAGTACAATCTCAAGCAGATATAGAAAATGCTGATTTACAGATGGAGCAATATTCGCTAAAAAAAAACCATGAAGAAGAGTTGGAAGAATTAATATCAATATATGTTGATAGGGGTGTGTCATATGAGCTGGCTACTCAAGTAGCAAGCCAATTAACAGATCATAATGCTTTAGATGCTCATGCTAGAGATGAATTAGGTATATTAATACATAATAGAGCCCGTCCATTACAGGCTGCTTTTGCTTCATCCATATCATTTGCCTTAGGGTCTATACTTCCAATAATGATTTCTGTTATAGTCCCGATAGCATTTCTGATTCCATCAATTATAGTTGGTTCTGTTATCTGTTTAGCTGTTTTAGGGGCTATTTCTGCTATAACAGGAGGTGCAAAAGTTTGGCCAGCTGTAAGAAGAATTTCTATATTAGGCGCTATATCTATGATAATTGCATCTTTTGCTGGAAGCATCTTTGAATTTATTTTATAAAAATTTGTGAAATATTTTGCAAGTCAAAATTTTGACTTGGGTATTTTATATATAGTTCTATATTTTTATTATGAAAATTGATATCTAATTCCAATAGAATGAATATTTTGTTATCTAAAGTTACATGATCTATAATACGTCCGCATTCTATTGAATTATCTTTATTAAAAACATCATGTCCTATCAAATTTTTATCTATTATAGAATCATTTAAATAGCAGAAACCAAGAGTCATTCTATATTTTATTTTATTTTTATAGTGTATTCTTGCAATAACTTCTTGTCCAGGATAACAACCTTTATTAAAGCTAATCGCTCCTATTAAATCTAAATTAATGCTTTGTGCTATAAATAAATTACTATTTTGTATTCCAATAAATGGAAGATTACTGCAGAAATCATTATAGTGCCAAATATTTTGATATAAAACTTCTGTTTTTTTTATTTGAAAAATATCACTTCTGATTAATTTATTACAACTAATATTATTAGTAATTAGCCAAAATCTATTAATATCATTATTGTTAGAAGGTGCAGAAATCCAAGTTCCAAATTCATTATAGGAAATCTCAAATTCTTTATGATTTAAATGAATAGAATTTTTTTCTTCAAATATAGTCCTATCATTTATTGCAAAATAAATTCCTAATAGTTCTTGTTTATGAATTTTTATAGCAACATCAGATTTTAGTATAAATAATTGTAATCTTTTAATAAAATATTGGACAATATCATTTTTTATGATGCAGTAAATATTTTTATTATTTTTATCAAATTCTTTCCATAGTATGGTAGTAAATAAAACTTTTCCATTATGAGAACAATACCCAGAAAAGCAAGCTTTATCTTTTGATAAATTTATAATATCTTGAGTGTATTGTCTTTGTAAAAAAGATTCACTATCTTTACCAGTGATATTGATAATACTAAAATTATTTAAATTTGTGTAAAACGAAAAATCTGTTTTCATGGTTTTTTTATATTGATAACTTCATGATAGTTAAATATTGAAAAATATAGTTAATTTATCAAGAAATTTTTATAATAGGATCAAAGATTGTTTACAAATAAAATTAAAAAACTTATCTATTTGCTATTTATAATTGTAACATTTGTTTTTTATTTTTTATTTATGTTATTTATCTTATGGACTAAGAAACCAATATCATCTTCTAAAAACGACAATGTTAGAATTATCATTAAAAATGGCTATACAACTAAAAAGGTAGCTAAGCTAATTAATGAAAAATTCAATATAAATGTTAGAAATTTTGTTTGGATGACATATATTTATAATAATGATAAATCTTTTAAAGCCGGAGAATATAAATTATCAAGTATTGATACTCCTTTTAATATCATGAATAATTTTGTATTAGGCAAATGCTGCTATAATCAGATAACTTTTTTAGAAGGTTGGAATTTTAATCAATTTCGTGAAACATTAGAGAGTAATATATATGTCAGGAAAACTATAACTAACATTAGTGACTCTGATTTAATGAAATTATTAGGATCTCAAATACTAATACCTGAAGGATTATTTCATCCAGATACATATTTTATATCTTTTGATACTACAGATTTTGATATCTTAAAGATGGCATATGAAAAATCAAATGAAATTGTTAGTAAATTATGGAAAGAAAGAAAAGTTAGTACAACTATAAATACTCCTTATGAAGCTATTATTCTGGCTTCTATTATAGAGAAAGAAGCAAGTAATTATATGGAAAAAGCAACTATTAGTGGGGTACTGAATAATAGATTAAAGTTAGGTATGCGTTTACAGTCAGATCCTACAGTTATATATGGTATTGGTAAGAATTTTTCAGGAAAAATCAGTAAATTTGATTTAAAAAAAGATACTCCATGGAATACATACACTAGATATGGCTTACCTAGATCTCCAATTTCATCAGTTAGTGAATCTTCTTTATGGGCTGCTTTAAATCCAGAATTGCATAATTATATATATTATGTAGCTAGAGGTGATGGAACTACAGTTTTCTCCATAAATTATGAATCTCATAATAGTAAAGTAAAAGAATATTTATTGAAGTCAAAGGAAAATAAATGATTATTCCTGGAAAATTTATAACATTTGATGGGATAGATGGAGCTGGTAAGAGTACTCAAGCTTATTTATTATCTACTTATTTAAAGTCTAAGGGTATTGATTTAATCCTTACTAGAGAGCCTGGAGGAACTAAATTAGGAGAAAAAATAAGGGACTTAATTCTGAGTATCGATATGTTTGTTGAAACAGAAACATTATTATTATTTGCAGCTCGTTTCGAGCATTTTAAAACAATTATAGAGCCATCTTTATTGAGTGGAAAATGGGTTATATGTGACAGATTTATCGATGCTACCTATGCATATCAAGGTTATGGTAAAAAGTTAGATTCAAATCTAATTAAGGACCTAGAATCTTGGGTGAACTTTTCTTTTAAACCAGACATAACTTTTTTATTTGATATTTCTTTTGAGCTTATGAATACAAGATTTGCAAATAATAAAAAATTAGATAAATTTGAAAAAGAAGATAAATTATTTTTTGATAATACAAGGAAAGGTTATATACAAAGAGCTGAAATGGATAGTAACAGAATTAAAATTATAGATGCAACAAATTCTATTGATGATATACAAACAGAAATAATTAATTACATTAATTTTGATAAAAAACTATGATTGAAAATTCGTTCTTTCCTTGGCAAATAGAAATCGCAGATAAATACTTGGGAAAATCTGATAAAATACATCATGCAATTATTTTATATGGCTTAAAAGGTATAGGTAAATTTGAATTTTCTACTGCATTTGCTGCTTCTTTTTTATGTGAAAATCATGATAGTAAATTTGCTTGTAAAAAATGTATTTCTTGCAATCTAATAGAAAAAAATAATCATCCTGATTTTAAGTTATTAATTCCAAATTCAATAGCTGATGAAAAAAAAATTAGTATGTCTTTTGATGAAAAGAAGAATACTTCGTATTCTTCTAATGAAATCCGTGTAAATCAAATAAGAGATATAATTCCATGGGTTAATATCAAGTCATATCGTAATAATAAAAAGATTGTTGTTATATATAAGGCTGATTATTTAAATACTATTTCTTCCAATGCTTTATTAAAAATGTTAGAAGAACCTAGTGATGATATTTTTTTTCTTATAGTATCTGATTGTCTGGATAAATTGTTACCAACAATAGTATCTCGTTGTCAAATTTTGCATTTACCAATTCCTGATTATCAAATTGCTTTAAGTTGGCTTAAAAATAATAATGTAGATAATTCTAATCATTGGTTAAGTTTTTCTAGTAATGCTCCAATAGATGCATTGCATTATAGTATGAGAAGAAAAAATCCTTGTCCATCTTGGGTATATAATTTTTTAGAATTGTTATCTAATAATTTAGATGTTAATGTTTTTTCAATGCTAGATAGTTATCCTGATGATATTTTTATCAATGAATTAATTGATATTTTTCAGAAATTATTTTTTGATTTAATTTTAGTTTCATATAAATTTTATCCCAAATATTTTATTGATATGAAAAATATTTTAGATAAATTAAGTATTAGATCAACTACCGCTATTTTAATAAATAATTTTATTTGGTTAAATAGGAAAAAGAAGTTATCTGATCAGCAAGTTAATAAAAAAATTTTTTTAAATAGTATTTTAAATAAAGTAATCGTATCTTTTACATAATAAAGGATTTCATAATGTTTGTAGATTCACACTGTCATTTAGATTTGCAAGAATTTGATAAAGACATAGATCTTATAATGGAACAAATGTCTAATGCAAGAGTTGATTACGCTTTGGTTGCTGGTATAGATAAAAAAAATTTTAATAATATATTAAAATTAATATCAAATTATGATAATTTATATGCTTCTGTAGGAATGCATCCTGAATGTTCAAATAATGAAGATTTTTCCATAGAAGAGCTATGTTTCTTAGCAAAACATAACAAGAAAATAGTTGCAATAGGAGAAACAGGTTTAGATTATCATAGAAATGATTATAAATGTTTAGATTGGCAAAGAAATCGTTTTCGCAAACATATAAGAGCGGCAAAGATATCTATGCTACCTCTAATAATACATACTAGATCTTCAATTGTAGATGTATTAAATATTTTAAAAGAAGAGGGTGCTAGTGATGTTGGTGGTGTAATGCATTGTTTTACTGAGAACTGGGATGCAGCAAAATTAGCAATGAATTTAAATTTTTATATATCTATATCTGGAATAGTAACTTTTAAAAATGCTAGAATAGTTCATGAATTAGCGAAAAAAGTTCCTTTAGATAGGATTCTTATAGAGACAGATTCACCGTATTTATCGCCAGAGCCATATAGAGGAAAAATTAATAATCCCGCAAATGTTATTTATGTAGCCAATAAAATAGCAGAATTACGTAAGATCACAGTTGAGGAGGTTGCTTATGCATCAAAAAGAAACTTTTTTTCTTTATTTACAAAAATAGGTTTGTAATATTTAAGGAACTATATTTATCCAAGATTCTGTTGAGAATTTTTCTCTAGATATTTTTTTTGCTAAATTTATAGTTTTTTTGTCTAATTCAATTTTTTCAACGTGACACATTTTAGAAAAGTGGTTTATCATATTTTTAATAAACTCTAATCTGGATAATCCTGTACTAGTAAGAGTAGTATTATCTACTCTTTTATTTGCACTTTCTATGCCTTTATCAGATATTTTTTCTTTGCTAATACGTAATACTTTTGCCATTTTTTCCTGATCTATAGAGTAAGCTATAGTAGTATGATGAAGTATTGCTTTAGATAATCTTGCTTGAGCTGATCCTCCTATTTTTTTCCCATTTTCTGATTCTATGTCATTTAGTGGTTTATATTTTACGGGCACACCTAATTCCCTAAAAGAGTCTACTACCCAGCTGTCTAGAAACTTATACGATTCTTGAAATGTTAAATCTAAAATTAATTCTTTAGGAATGCTAAGAGAATATGTAATAGTATTTCCTGGTTCTATAAACATAGCACCACCACCGGTTATTCTTCTCACTATTTTTAAATTATATTTATCAGCATATAGTTTATTCACTTCATTTTTTACCGATTGAAATCGTCCCAACACAACAGCAGATGAATCCCATTCCCATATTCTTAGAGTAGGTAATCTTATGCCTAGATTAACTTCTTCTGTAATTTGTTGATCCAAAGCCATATGTACATTTGGCTCTTGATGAGCACCGTATATCAATTGCCATCTATAATCATTCCATTTTCTTATAGACATAATAAAGCCCTTTTTATTGTCATTACAATATCTGTAGTTGAGAATCCTATAAATTCTGTATTTTCAGGTAAATTTCTTTCTATTATTTTTTTTATAACTTCATCATTTGAGTCAATTGGTAAACCATTTAGAGATTCATTCATAATATTTAATGCTTCAGATGGCTCAAGAAAAAAATCGCCGCTGATTTGTACGTCATATATTGTATTGTTCTTATAATTAATTTCAAAATCTATCATTACTAATTTATTTCCAGGTGCTTTATATTCTCCATGCATTTTATATTAATTTCCTTAAGTAATTATTTATTTGTATAGGATTAAATATTGTAATACTTTACATAATATATATTATGCGTATATTTATTTTATTCCCATTCTATGGTGGATGGAGGTTTATTAGAGATATCATAAACTACTCTATTAATGCCAGGAACTTCATTAATGATTCTAGAAGAAATTCTTGATAATAAAGGTGTAGGTATATCTGACCAATTTGCAGTCATGAAGTCTGAAGTATCTACTGATCTTAATGCTATAACATATTCATATGTACGTCCATCACCCATAACTCCTACAGATTTAATAGGTAAAAATACGGCAAAAGCTTGAGAAACAGAATCATACCAACTTTTATTGGTTAGAGTATTTTTATTATTTTTTAGTTCTTCTATAAAAATATTATCGGCACTTTGTAAAATACTGATAAATTCTTTTTTAATTTCTCCTATTATTCTAACAGCTAAACCAGGCCCAGGAAAAGGATGGCGACATATCATATCATATGGAATTCCAAGTTCTATTCCTATCTTTCTTACTTCATCTTTAAAAAGATATTTTAATGGTTCTAATAAAGAAAGTTTCATTTTTTCAGGAAGACCTCCAACATTATGATGAGATTTTATAATATTAGATATGCCATTTTTCCCTTTTGAAGACTCTATTACATCTGGATATATAGTTCCTTGAGCGAGCCACTTCACATTTCCAATTTTTTCAGCTTCTTCTTGAAAAACATTAATAAATTCATTTCCTATTATTTTTCTTTTCTTTTCAGGATCAGTAACACCATTTAATCTTTTTAAGAATAAATTTGAAGCATCACAATAAATAACATTTATATCCAGTGAGGAAAACATTGCTTTTACTTGCTCTTTCTCATTTAATCTCATCAATCCATGATCTACAAATATACAAGTTAATTTTTTTCCAATTGCTTTATTTATTAAGGCAGCAGCAACAGATGAATCTACTCCACCAGATAGCCCGAGTATTACTTTATCATTACCAACTTTAGATTTAATGTCTATAATTGCTCTTTCAATATAATTTGGCATATCCCAGTTATAGTCGCAATTACAAATATTTATTACAAATGTTTCAAGAATTTTTTTACCAAATTCAGTATGAGTAACTTCTGGGTGAAATTGTAATGCATATAATTTCTTTTCATTGTTCTCCATTCCAGCAATTGCAGAATTTGTATGTGCAATTTTTTTAAAGCCATCTGGTAACTTCGTCACTGTATCACCATGACTCATCCAAACTTTTAAAGAGCTATTATGATTAGCTTTTTGAATATCACCTAATAATTTACTCGTATTCGATATTATAATTTCAGCATTCCCATATTCTCTATTTGTTGAAATACTTACTTCTCCTCCTAACTGAGCAGCCATAGATTGCATGCCATAACAAATGCCGAGAACAGGAATACCTAATTCAAATACATATTTTTTAACTTTATTAGGTAATTCTTTATTAATTGATTCATGACTACCAGATATTATAATTCCAGCTAATCCCTGCTTTATTTGTTCAATTAAAGCATTTTTTTCTACATAACTATGATCAATTACTGTTGTGTATACACCTATTTCTCTTATCCTACGAGCAATCAGTTGAGTAACTTGAGAACCACAGTCAACAATTAGTATGTTTTTATTCATAAATTATTCTGACCTATAATTGGGAGCTTCTTTGGTTATATGTACATCATGAACATGTGATTCACTAACCCCAGCGGAAGTAATTTCGACAAACTCGGTTTTAGTTCGTAAATCATTTATTGTTGCACATCCACAATAACCCATGGCAGCTCTTAAGCCACCTATTAATTGATATATTATCGATATTACACTACCTTTGTAAGGTACTCTTCCTTCTACTCCCTCTGGAACCAATTTATCAGCTGTTTTGTAATGTCCTTGGAAATATCTATCAGCCGACCCTTTTTCCATGGCTCCAATACTTCCCATACCTCTATATGATTTATAGGTTCTTCCCTGAAATAAACTTTCTTCTCCAGGAGCTTCTGATGTTCCAGCAAAAATACTTCCCATCATACAGGAATGAGCACCAGCTGCTATAGCTTTAGCAATATCACCAGAGTATCTGATACCCCCATCGGCTATTACAGCAACATCTGTATTATTTAAAGCTTTTGCAACTTCGCTTATGGCTGTTATTTGAGGGACACCAACACCGGAAATGATTCTAGTTGTGCATATAGAACCTGGACCTATACCTACCTTTACTCCGTCAACTCCATGTTCTGCTAATACCTTAGCTGCTTTTGCAGTAGCAATATTACCTCCTATAATATCAATCTGAGGGTAACTTGATTTTATGCTACTTATAGTTTTTAATACCCCTAGAGAATGACCATGAGCAGTATCTACAACTATAACATCAACACCAGCGCGAACTAATTTTTCAACACGTTCTATTGTTTCGTTACCTATTCCTACAGCTGCTCCCACTCTTAATTGACCACGAGAATCTTTATTAGCTGTTGGATGCTCTGTATTTTTTACTATATCTTTAACAGTAGCCAAGCCCCGTAATTCAAAATCAGAATTTACTATAAGAACTCTTTCTAATCTATGCTTATGCATTAAAGCTTGTGCATCCAATAAAGTTGCACCCTCCTCCATTACCACTAAACGTTCTTTAGGAGTCATGATGTTTTTTAATGGTTGATTCAAATTAGTTTCAAAACGCAAGTCTCTATTAGTTATGATTCCTACAACTTTACCATTTGCAACAACTGGTAAACCAGAAATTCCAAATTTTCGTTGTAAATTTATGGCTTCTGAAACATTCATTTCTGGTGTTACAGTTATAGGATCTATAACAATTCCAAATTCATGCCTTTTGACTTTTGATACTTCATGAGCTTGTTGATCAGGAGTAAGATTCTTATGTATTATTCCAATTCCCCCCTCCTGTGCTAGGGCAATTGCTAATCTAGATTCCGTTACTGTATCCATTGCGGCTGATACAAAAGGTGTTTTTAGTTCAATATTTTTTGTAAGTTTTGTTATAAGAGAAGTGTTTTTAGGTAAAATTTCTGAATATGCAGGAACTAACAACACATCGTCAAATGTGAAAGCCTTTTTCAAAGTAAGCATTGTTAATATCTAATAATTTTATATGAAACATCTATTATACTTTTTTTATAAAAATAAATAATGGTGTTTTGTTAGATAAGCAACATAATTATAATTATTATTTAACAATATTTCATAAAAAAATAGTATTAGAGTTACCAGAAAGCAACCCTAATACTATTATCAGGTTTTATTATTGATACCCTATTTTAACAACATTTAATGTTTCCATTGGCACCATATTTAGAATCTTGGCATGCCTTAAAAAAATCTTCATAACTTAATGGAGATTTATCAGGATGATTTTTTTTCATGTGGTTAATATATTGATCATAGTCTTGTATACCCACCATTAATCTAAGTGTTTGACCTAGATATTTGCTAGCTACAGAAGCTTTTTTGTTTAACATGCTAAATATCATTTTAAAACCCATCCTATAAAAACTATATGCTTAAACAGCATTAAAATCTGATTCGATGCAAGTAGGTTTTGGATTTTTTCTAGCTGCAAATATAGAACGAATTCCATATAAAGCTATGCCTAATACAACAAACATGAATAATGAACATAGAGATGCATTTATATAGTCATTTTTTATGACCATTTGCATTTCAGATATTGTTTTTGCTGGAGAAAGAATAAGTCCCTGTTTAATAGCATCCTTATACATGTTGGCATGTGCTATAAATCCGATATTTGGATTGTTATCAAATAATTTATGATAAGAGGCTGAAAAAGTACATATTAATAACCATATAGTCGGTATTATTGTAACCCATGCATACTTATCTCTTTTCATCTTGAATAATACTACTGTGCTTAGTATTAGTGCTATGGCAGCTAACATTTGATTTGCCATTCCAAATAGAGGCCATAGTGTATTTATACCTCCTAAAGGATCTACTACTCCTTGGTATAGAAAGTATCCCCAGGCAGCTACACACATGCTAGTAGCAATAATACTTGATGCTAATGAATCTATACGTTTAAAAGAAGGTATGAATGCTCCTATAAGATCCTGAAGCATAAATCTACCTGCTCTAGTTCCTGCATCTACAGCTGTTAATATAAAAAGAGCTTCAAATAATATGGCAAAATGATACCAAAAACCCATCATTCCTGAACCACCAACTACTTGATGAAATATATGGGCCATACATACAGCTAATGTTGGAGCTCCTCCAACACGAGAAATAATACTACTTTCTCCAACTTCATCAGCTACTCTTATTAAATCTTCTGGTGTTATAACAAACCCCCAACTTGAAACCACACTAGCTACTTCTTCTGGAGTTGTTCCTATCAATGCCGCTGGACTATTCATAGCGTAATAAATACCTGGATCTATTATGCTTGCAGCTATTAATGCCATAATAGCTACGAATGATTCCATCAACATACTACCATAACCTATATATCTAGTCTGAATTTCATTCTCTATAAGTTTAGGTGTTGTTCCTGAAGCAATAAGAGCATGAAATCCCGATACAGCTCCACATGCTATTGTTATAAAAAGAAATGGAAAAAGTTGCCCAGACCATACAGGACCATTTCCATCTGCAAATTGAGTAACTATTGAAGGCATTTTTATTGTTGGAGCAACTATTATTATACCAACTGCTAAACCTATTATAGTTCCTATTTTTAAAAAAGTAGATAAGTAATCACGAGGTGCTAATAGTAGCCATACAGGTAATACAGATGCTATAAATCCATAACCTATTAAGATCCAGGTTAATTTTTTTCCATCTAAATCAAATAGAAATAATAATATATCATTATTAACAGCTTCTTGACCAAAAACGATAGCTGCCATTAGCAATACAAAACCAATAATAGATATCTCGCCTATTCTGCCTGGTCTTAAATACCTTAGATAAACACCCATGAAAATAGCTATTGGAACTGTTGCCGCAACAGTAAATGTTCCCCATGGAGAATGTGTTAATGCTTTTACAACAATTAAGGCAAGAACTGCTAATATAATTACCATTATCATGAAAGTGCCAAATAATGCTAATAAGCCAGGAGCATCTCCTAGTTCTGATTTTATTATATCTCCAAGAGACCTTCCATCTCTTCTAGTTGAAATAAACAATACAACAAAATCTTGAACAGCTCCTACAAAAACTACTCCAGCTAAAATCCATAACATTCCTGGTAAATAACCAATTTGTGCAGCTAAAACTGGACCAACTAGGGGGCCAGCACCTGCTATAGCTGCAAAATGATGGCCAAATAACACATGTTTATTTGTTGGGACATAATCAATTCCATCATTATGTTTCCAAGCTGGTGTTATTCGTTTAGCATTTAGTTGGAAAACTTTATTTGCTATAAATCTACTATAATAACGATATGCTATAAGGTATACACAAATTGAGGCGACTAGAATCCATAAAGCATTTATGCTTTCTCCCCGATTTAAAGCGATAAAACCAAGAGCAAAAGCTCCGATAATTGATATTAATATCCATATTAGGTGCTGACGACAGCTCCTAGTACTACTTTGCATAATAAGTAACTCCTCTCGTATGAAGTGATTTACGAGCCCGTAATAATTTGAGAATAATAATTCACTAAATACTATTTTTAGAATCTAAATGAAAAAAAATAGCTATAACCCATAATTTCAGCTATGTATGCTGATTTAGCTATATGTCTTTATCTGTTAATTTATGATATTAAATAATCATATAACTACTAAAATGATAATTTGATAATAATTATATTTTTATTAAATATAATTACTTAACATATTATTGCTACCCCCTAAAAACTTATAGTAAATAACGAGCAATTATATGGCACTGTGAACTTGATTGCACGGTTTTTTTAATTTGTTTTCTTGTTGTAGGAAAATAAATTTATCTTTGTATGTATGTATTATACAATTGTTTGAATATTTTAGGATCATTTAATTATTTGTATTCTATTTATAATATTGTGTTAAAAATAATTAATATATAAAACTATACTGTATTATGCGAATTAAAAATATTTTTTTATTAATAGCCCAATTTCTACTGCCTCATCACCTTTTTTCTAAAATTTTTTTCTTTGTTGCAAATAGTCGAGTGGTTTGGTTTAAAAATTGGATAATACGCAGCTTTATAAAAAAATATGATATCGATTTAACAGATTGTAATATAAAAAAATATTATGATTATACTTGTTTCAATGATTTTTTTACACGTTCTATAAAAATACAAAATAGATTATTAGATAAAAAAAATAATCTTAATTCAATACTATCTCCAGCAGATGGTTTTATTAGTCAATTTGGCAAGATATATAATAATTCAATTATTCAAGCTAAAAATCACAACTATAGCATAGTTAATCTTTTAGGAAATGATTTGCTAGACTCAGATCAATTTACTGATGGTAATTTTATAAATATATATTTATCACCGAAAAATTATCATCGTGTTCACATGCCAGTTAATGCGACATTAATAAAAATTAAATATATACCTGGTAAGCTATTTTCTGTTAATCCAGTAATAGTCAAACATATTCCTAATTTATTTGCACGAAATGAAAGAGTTGTTTGTTTATTTGATAGCATAAATGGTCCTATGGCTATAGTATTAGTTGGTTCTATGATAGTATCTTCTATTGAAACTGTATGGACGGGTTTAGTTAAAAATAAGTATTTATTTGCTAAACCATTTATATTTGATATACAAGATTTAATCAAACCTCTTTTTCTAAATAAAGGAGATGAGATGGCTAGGTTCAAATTAGGATCTACTGTAATAGTTCTATTTGGACCAAATGTAAGATGGAATTACTCTCTTTCTAAAAAACAGGAAGTTTTATTTGGTCAAGAAATAGGTAATTTTATTTTTTAATTATTATTAGTATTAAGTTTGAGATTTTTATGAAATGTTACTGTCTTAATAATTTTTTATCATCTCTACAAGAAAAGGATATAGACTTGCCTATTCCTCATAAAAATCAGGTGTTGTTAAAAGTAAAAGCATCTGGAATATGTCATAGTGATATACATTTATGTAATGGTTATTATGATATGGGTATGGGTAAAAGGTTTGAATTAAAGGACAGAGGGATTGAGTTACCTTTAGTTTTGGGTCATGAAATAGTTGGGAATGTTATTGCCAAGGGAGAAGAGGTCCAGGAAATAACAATAGGGGATAATTATATAGTATATCCATGGATAGGTTGTGGAATTTGCGAAAGTTGTAAAGCATCAAATGAAAATTATTGTTTAAATCCTCAATATCTTGGTATAAATAAACCAGGAGGATTTGCAGAATATGTTCTAGTTCCAGATCAGAAGTATCTTGTAAACATCAAAAACATGGATCCTGCTATCGTAGCTCAATATGCTTGTGCTGGATTAACTACATATTCGGCAATTAACAAGATTGAGAAAAATATTTATAAGAATAAGCCTGTAGTAATTTTTGGAGCAGGTGGTTTAGGATTAATGACAATTTCTATTTTGAAAGCTCTTGGTGCTTATGGTAGTGTTGTTATAACAAATGATTTAAATAAAAAAAATGCTGCTTTAGAAGCAGGTGCTTTAGCTGTTTTTGATTATAATGATAAGAATTTAGTAAAAGAATTGCTGAATTATAATTTTAATAATAAGTATTATGCTGTAATTGATCTAGTTGGAAATACTATCACTACAAAAGCATCTTTTGATATCTTAGAAAAATCAGCTTCGTTAATTATAGTGGGTATGTTTGGTGGTTTATCAAATTGGCCATTGGCTTTCATTCCAATGAAAGCTTTAAAAATAATAGGAAGTTATGTTGGTAATTTATCTGAGTTTAATGAATTGATGAAATTGGTTGTTGATCAAAAATTAGAGCCTGTACAAATTACAAAATATAGTTTTGATAAAGTTAATGAAGCATTATCAGATTTAAGAGCAGGCAGAATTGTTGGTAGAGCTGTTATTACTAATGACAATATTTAAAAATTTTGCTTAAAGGTAGTTGTCGTTTTTCTTCCATCTGTTAATATGTGGATTTATACATTCTGGGTTATACTTTTTTATCATTGAAGCAGCTTCTTTCGATTTTTCCAATATATCTTGATCAGTTTCTATGTTTGCAAATCTAAACAAATTAACTCCAGATTGTTTGGTTCCTAAAAAATCTCCTGGACCCCTTATTAATAAATCATATTGTGCTATTTTAAAACCATCTAGTGTTTTAAAGATAGCTCTGAGTCTTTTCTTTGCTATCAAAGACAATGGTTTTTGATAAAGAAGTATGCATATTGATTGGTTAGAGCCTCTGCCAATTCTTCCTCGCAATTGATGTAATTGCGCTAGTCCGAATCTTTCAGAATGTTCTACAACCATTAAAGATGCATTTGGAACATCAACTCCTACTTCTATTACCGTAGTCGCAATTAACAAATTTATATCTCCATTTCTAAAAAATTGCATAATTTCATTTTTTGCAGTATTAGTTAGATTGCTATGGATTAAACCAATTTTTAAGTCAGGGAATCTGTTTTTTATATCTTCAAAAGTATCAACTGCATTTTGTAAATCAATTTTTTCATTTTCTAATATCATTGGGCATACCCAATAAGCTTGGCATCCACTTCTAATAAATTTTACTATTTTTTTCAATACTTCTTCTCTTCTATCATCAGATATCAATTTTGTAATTATTGGTTTTCTATCTTTAGGTAATGATTTTATTGTTGATATATCCATATCATCTAATAAAGTCATAGCTAGTGTTCTAGGTATTGGTGTAGCACTCATGGATAGCAAATGAGGATATATTATAGAATTTTTATCTATGTATACACCTTTATTATAAAGAATTGATCTTTGTTCTACCCCAAAACGATGTTGTTCATCAATAATTAATAGACCTAAGTTATTAAAATAAATATGTTCTTGTATAAGAGATTGAGTTCCTATTATAAAATTTATTTCTCCTGAAACAACTCTTTCTTTAATGCATTTTTTATCTTTTATTGATTTATTACTACTAATATATTCAACAATAATTTCTAATTTTCTACAATATTCTTTTATCTTATAAAAGTGTTGTTCTGTTAAAATTTCTGTTGGGGTCATAAGTGCAACTTGTTTATTAGAACTTATTGCTTGAATAGCAGCAATAATAGCAACAACAGTTTTACCGCATCCAACATCACCTTGTAATAATCTATTCATAGGAAAACTCATGGATAAATCATTCGAAATTTCATTAATTACATTTTTCTGAGAATCAGTAAGGGTAAATTCTAAATTTTCTATGAAAGTGGTTAATTTTTTTATAAAATTAGCATTTTTAGGTAAGGAATAAGCTTTTTTTTGCATCCTATTTTGACGTATTATTCCAATGGAAAGTTCATGAGCTAGTAATTCATCAAATTTTACTCTAGTCCAAGCAGGATTGTTTTTTTCAGGTAATAAGCTTAAAGAGTTATCAGGTGGAGGATAATGTAAATATTTTATGGCTTCATCAAAAGTCATTAGATTGAAATGTTTTACTATATTACTTGGTAAAGTATCAGTTATTTTTTTTGTTATTTCTTCTAAAATTATTCTTCTTATTTTTGTTTGACTTAACCCCTTTATAGTAGAATATATAGGAGTTAAGTTTTTTGGCAATTCAGAATTAATATTGTAAATTTTAGGATGTATAATTTCTAATCCAGATTGTTTTCTTTTTGCTTCTCCCCCTACTCTAATTTTATTACCTATAATAAATTTCGTTATTTGTGAATTATAAAAATGTAGCCACCGAAGTTGAATGCAGCCGGTATCATCTTTAATACTAACAACTAGAACTTTATTTTTAAACCTATTATCCAATATATCAACATTAATGATGGTGCCTTCTGTTAAGATATATTTTGATAACGGTATATCTATAATTTTTGTTAATGTAGTTTCATTTTCATATCTTAACGGTATATGAAATATATAATCATTTGGTGTATATAGCTTTAACTTTATCAGTTTATTTTTAATAGATTTTTCAGTTTTCTTATCCATATAAGAAATTAACTAAAATATAAATAAGAAATCTGAATAGATCTTTATCATTATAAAACTAATATTGCTTCTACTTCAAATTCAGCAGATTTTGGTAAGTTTAATACTCCAACTGTTGATCTTGCAGGAAATGGTTTTGGAAATATTTCAGACATAATTTTATTAACAACATCAAATTTTGTAAGATCTGTTAAAAACAAATTCATCTTCACTACATTAGATAAAGTAGCATTTGAAGCTTCTATAACAGCTTTCATATTATTAAAAGATTGACGAACCTGTAATTCAAAATCACCTTCTACAAGTTTTCCTGTATTAGGATCGAGTCCTATCTGACCTGATAAAAAAACAATTTTATTACCAGAACATACTACTGCTTGTGAATATGGTCCAACAGCTTCTGGAGCTTTGTTTGTATGAATAATTTCCTTGCTCATTGATAATCTCCTAAATTTTTTAATTAATTTACAAAAGCCTTTTCTAAAACGTAATCACCAGGTTTATTAATTCCTAATGATGCTCTAAATCCAATATTATTTAAAATAATACTAATGTCAATTAAAGCTTCAGAATTACCACAGATCATAACACGATCATTCTCTGGATTAATTTTTGGTAGTTTTATATCCAAAAAAAATTCATCTGATAATAGTAGACTAGTAATTCTAGAATTATTATAGAATTTTTCACGAGTTACAGTAGGATAATATATAAGTTGTTTTTCTACTGAACATCCCAGTAATTCATTATTATCTAAATTGTTTTCTATATAGTTTCTATATGCTAAATCACTTTTTTGACGCACACTGTGGACTAGTATAATTTTTTCAAATCTTTCATAGACGGAAAAGTCTTTAATTATGCTCATAAATGGAGCTAAACCTGTACCAGTAGCAAGTAAATATAAATTTTTTCCTTTATTTAAACTATCTAAAACTAGAGTTCCTACAGATTTATTGCTTATTAAAACTTCATCTCCATTTTTTAATTTTTTTAGGTGAGAAGTTAATCTTCCATTAGGTACTTTAATGCTAAAAAATTCTAAATTTTCTTCATAATTAGCACTAACTATGCTATAAGCTCTCATAATAGGTTTGTCTTCTATTTTAATACCTAACATAACAAATTGACCATTTTCAAATCTAAAAGATTTATTTCTTGTTGTTATAAAAGAGAATAAATTTTCATTCCAGTGATATACTTTTAATATTTTTTCTACATTAATGCTTGCCATAATTTGAATTAATCTTTTATAAAAAATTAATTTTATAAAAAAATCTCCTGTAAGTTATTTAGAAACCTCCATCCTAAATCTGTTGCTTTTATAGTATTACAGTTTTCTTCTAGAAGTTTTTTTTCATAAGCTATTTTTAATTGTTTATTTATCGCATTAATAAATAATCCAGTACGTTCTTGAAATAAAGATTTTTTTACACCATTCTTTAATCTTAATGCATTAAGCATGAATTCAAATGGTATTTCATTTATTTGTAATGTTTTTTTATTGATTGATTTTCTTTCATTTTGCATTGTAGTTTTTATCCAAAGATTTGGATTATATATTCTTTTCATTCTTATAATATGATCTTGGAAAGAAATTTTACTATGTGCTCCAGGACCTATTCCTAAATAATCTCCAAAAGTCCAATAATTTGTATTATGAACTGATTGAAAACCATTTTTAGAATATGCTGAAACTTCGTATCTTATAATGTTTTTATCAAATAAACTTTTTTCTATTATATCTTGCATTATAGCGCTATCATCTTCATTTGGAAGATTTGCAGGAGTATGTTTTGCAAATAATGTGTTTTTTTCTATTGTTAGATTATACATGGATATATGATTGACTTCAGATAATATGGGTTCTTTCAGATCTGTTAAACAATCCTCAATATTTTGTCCTGGTAGAGCAAACATTATATCTATATTAATATTATTTATTAATGATTGAGCTGTTTGAATAGTTTTAATAGCATCTGATTTATTATGAATCCTTCCAAGAATTTTTAATTTATTATTATTAAAACTCTGTACTCCGATAGAAATTCTATTTATTCCACTAGAGGTAAATTCTTTGAGTTTATTAGCATCTATGGTCCCAGGATTGATTTCTATAGTTATTTCAACTTGGTAGCTTAAATGAAAAAATGTTCTAATCAATTCAATAATTTTATCTATGGAACTAGCTTTTAGAAGGCTTGGAGTCCCTCCCCCTATATATACTGATATTATTTTTCTACCCCATACCAATGGTAATGATTGCTCTATTTCTAGTTTTAAAGCTTTTATATATTCTTCTTCTGGTATTGAATTAATGTTTTTTATAGAATGTGAATTAAAATCACAGTAAGGACATTTTCTTACACACCATGGTATATGTATGTACAAAGATAATGGTGGAAGTTTTGAAAAAAAAACATTATTTTTTATATTATCTTTATATTCCATATCTAGAATATCTTTTTTTTTATATATATTTATTATTTTTTCATGCGCCATGTTAGTAATTTGTTAATTTTAATTTTTGAATCATTTTTTCAAAAGCTTTTGCTCTATGACTAATTTTATTTTTTTCAGATAATTTAATAGAAGCAAGTGTTTTACCTATACTAGGTATAAAAAAATGAGGGTCATATCCAAAACCATTATTTCCAGATGCTTTTTCTACAATCTCGCCTTGTAATATACCCTCTGTTATCAATGGTCTATTATCATTAGCAGTTCTTAAAATAACAATTATACTAATATAGTATGCTCTTCTATCTTTGACTCCTTTTAAATTTTTTATTAGTAGTTCATTATTTAATTTACTATCAGAATTTTCTTTTTTCGAAGTAGAAGAATATCTAGCAGAAAAAATTCCTGGTGCTCCTGATAAAGCATTTACACATAATCCTGAGTCTTCAGCCAAAGAAGGTAGTCCAGTGAGTCTACTAACATGCCTAGCCTTATTTAGAGCATTTTCAATAAAAGTATTATTACGTTCTTCATTAGTATGTATACCAAAATCGCTCTGCAAAAATATAGATAAATTAAAATTTTTTAAAAAACTTGTAATTTCTATTAGTTTTTCTTTATTGCTAGAGGCAATTACTAATTTGTTATTTATAGGATCAATTTTATTCATAGTATAGCGATAATAATTTTAGTATGAAAGTTTTAAAAATATTTTGTGAATATTTAGTTTCTTTATTAAATTTTCTTTATTAAGTATAATTGACATAGTTTTTTATGCTTTCAAGTATACATGTGATACTCGTATAAAGTAATAATAGTTATTGTTGATAACAATTAATGGAGATATACAAATATGATTAATTCTTCAAGTAATAAACAAACAAACATTCGTCATTTTTTAGAATTAAAAGATTTTAGCAAAGAAGAAATTATTTATGTATTAAATAGGGCTATTTTTATAAAAGATAAATTTAAAAAATATGAACCACATATGCCACTTCATGATAGAACTTTAGCTATGATTTTTGAAAAGGCTAGTACTCGAACAAGGGTATCTTTTGAAGCTGGGATTTATCAAATGGGAGGATGTGCAATTAATTTAACATCTAATGACTCTCAATTAGGAAGATCAGAGCCTATAGAGGATACAGCTAGAGTAATATCTAGGATGGTTGATATTGTAATGATTAGAACATTCGAACAAGAAAGACTAAAGCGTTTTTCTGAACATTCTAGAGTTCCTGTTATTAATGGTTTAACTAATGAATTTCATCCATGTCAGATATTAGCTGATATTCTTACATTTATAGAACATCGAGGTTCTATAGAGAATAAGAAGGTTGCATGGATAGGAGATGCTAATAATATGTCTTATACATGGTTACAAGCAGCAGAAATACTAGGGTTTACTCTTCATATTTCTGCACCTAATGGTTATAAAATGGAAAAAACTCGCATAGGTAATGTCTCTGATAAAATTCTAAGACAGTTTGATGATCCTTATGAAGCTTGTAAAGGAGTAGATCTTGTAACAACTGATGTTTGGACAAGTATGGGATATGAAGAAGAAAACATTATCCGTCATAAAGCTTTTGCTGATTGGTGCGTTAACTCAAAAATGATGTCCTGTTCTAATACAAACGCTTTATTCATGCATTGTTTACCAGCACATCGTGGAGAAGAAGTAACGAATGATGTTTTAGAAGGACCACAAAGCGTAGTATGGGACGAAGCTGAAAACCGTCTACATATTCAAAAAGCTCTAATGGAATTTTTACTTTTAGGAAAGCTATAATTTAAATTAATATAAAAACAGCTTATTAAATCTAATAAGCTGTTTTTATATTAATTGGTGGGTGCTACAGGGATCGAACCTGTGACCTACGCCTTGTAAGGGCGCCGCTCTACCAGCTGAGCTAAGCACCCAGAAATCTAAACTTAGATTTTATAGTAGCATAAATAATATTATATTTGTAATAAATATAATAAATATAATAAGTAACGTTGTTAATTTACAGCTTCTTTTAATGTTTTTCCTGGTCTAAATTTAGGTACTCTAGTTTTTTTGATTTTAATAATTTCTCCAGTTCTGGGATTGCGTCCGTTACGAGCTGCCCTAGTTGATACAGCAAAAGAACCAAATCCAACTAGAGTAAGAGTATCTCCCTTTTTCATGGTTTCCTTGATTACGTTTATGAAAGCATCAATCGCGCGATTTGCTGCGGCCTTAGAAATATCAGCACTAACAGCTATTTGGTCGATAAGCTCGGTTTTATTCATATAAATATCCCCTAAGAATTGTTTCTAATTTTATAAAAAATAAATTGTTTATAACGAATTATATATCAACATTAAGTCTGTTACTAAAGATGTGTAATTAATAAAACTAAAGTGTTGTTTGGATAAACATATAAGCGTACAATTAGTCTATTTGATAAAAGTTTCTTTGACGCACGCTTTCGTATAAACATATAGAACTAGCTACACTTACATTTAAACTTTCTACTGACCCTAACATAGGTATGTTAACTAGATAGTCACATGATTCTCTAGTTAGACGTCGCATACCTTTACCTTCAGACCCTAGTATCCAGGCTATAGACTCTCTAGCATTTACTGTATATATATTATTTACAGCATTTTCATCTGTACCAACTAGAGATACATTCATATCTTTTAAGTCTCTCAAAGTCCTAGCAAGATTAGTTACCATGATGTATGGTGTAATATCTGCTGCTCCAGATGATACTTTATAAACAATATCATTTATACTAGCTGATCTATTACGAGGAGCTATAACAGCATGTACACCAGCTGCATTAGCAGTTCTTAAACAGGCTCCTAAATTATGAGGATCAGTAACTCCATCAAGTATCAACAAAAAAGCAGGCTCTTGAAGATCATCTAGAATTTCTTCTATATCATTAGGTAATTTAACATCATTACATATAGCCACTACCCCTTGATGTCTCATACCACCAGTTATATTATCTAACCTATTTGTTTCAACATAGCAAACTTTACATCCAATAGTATTTATTTTATCTAACAAATTAATACTTCTTTTATCATGACGTTTAGCGTCAATATATACTGTTTTAATAGATTCTGGATAATGATGTAATCTGGCAAGAATAGCATGGAATCCAGATATAGTCTTTGTAGATGACATTAAAAATTGTCCTTATTTATTAATAATATTATTTATAAGCCCAATACAACCTGCCCTTGTTCTATATTTACAAGCTTTATAAGCACCCTAATTTTACCACCTAGCTTATATGATATTTTTGATTCTTTATTATAAAAACTGTTTGCATCTTTATTATATTTAAATTGTTCTTTTTTTAATTCTGATATATGAAGCATTCCATCTATGAATATATCTTCTAGATTTACAAACATACCATAGTTTAGAATATTCGTTATAGTTCCATTGAAAAATTTACCTTCATATTTTTTTAAAAAAGTTAATAATATCCAATTATTAGCATATCTAGAAGCATCATCTGCATAGCGCTCACGAATAGACATATCATTGCCAAACTTTATAAGTTCGTCACTAGAAATTCCATGTAAATTATTTTCACAATTTGAGTTTATTATTTTCTTTATTATCCTATGATTAAATAAATCTGGATATCTTCTGATTGGAGATGTGAAATGAGTATATAATTTATAAGATAATCCGAAATGACCTATATTATGAATACTATAAGATGCTGGCTGCATTGCCTGTAAACAGGCTAATTGTATAATATAAAAGTTATTTCTATCTCTTATGTCATCTAGAAAATTATTTATTCCCTGTGATGTAGAAAAATTATAATTACCTATTTGAAGTTTTTGACTTATTAGAAATTTAGTTAAATTATTAACTGAGTTATTAGAAGGTTTATCATGTATTCTATATAAACAAATATTTTTATTTATATAGATAAAATGTGCTGCGCAACTGTTAGCAGCTAACATACATTCTTCTACTATTTTATTTGCAATAGATCTTTCTTTTTTTACTATTTTTTCAATGCGCCCATTTTCTGCAAAAATTATTTTGTTTTCTAATATTTCAAAAGCTATAGATCCCCTAAGTTTTGAAGCTTTAGATAGAATTTTACATGTCTCGTGAAGATTATTAATATTAATTTTCACATCATTACTAATATTACTATTATCCTCCTTGTAAGATATAAATTTATCTATAATATTATAGCTCATTCTTGCTTTTGATTTAATAATTGCTTGGTAAAATGAGTAATCCTTAACTATATGATCTTTATCTGATAGTATGTTTTCAGATACTATAAATTGACAAATAAGTACTAGTCTTTCTTCTTCTGGTATTAAAGAACAAATATCATTTGATATTTGTTCTGGCAACATAGGTACAACATATTCTGGAAAATATATACTTGTACCTCTTTCTAATGCTTCTTGATTTATTTCAGTATCAGGTTTCACATATTCTGATACATCTGCAATTGCTACAAAAACCTTCCATGAAATGATTCCATTTTCATCAATTATTTTTTTGCAAAATAATGCATCATCAAAATCACGAGCATCTTCATCATCTATTGTAATAAATGGTAAGTTAGTTAAGTTAACTCTATTAGAATAATTTGTATTATTTGTTATGGTTTTTAATTCTTCATATATTTTGTCATTGAAAGAATTTCTAATATGAAATTTTTCTAAAGAAACTTTAGTTCCTATCTTAGGATCATTTATATTACCGATATATTCTTTTATATTTCCTACAGCTAATGAGTAAATTGTTGGTTGTTTTATTATATTAATAATAACTACTTGTCCATCAGATAAATTTTTATCAAGTAATATAATTTTATTATTGTATTTTGGTTCTATAGGTATTAAATAAAAATCATCTTTTATTTTTATAATTTTGCCTATTATATCTTTAGATGAGCGTTCTAAAACTTCTATAATTTTTCCTTCTGAACAATTTAATGTTTTGTTATATTTTATTTTTTTTACTTGCACATAATCGCCATGAAAAACTTTTCGCATTTCTTTATGGCTTATAAATATTTTTTCATAGTTTGTTGACAGAATACCAGTACCATCATTTTTAAGTATGATTTTTCCTTTTAAAAAAATATTGTCTATATTTAGTGATATGTACCCTAACTTGTCAATAATAATCTGTTCATCTTTCTGCATAGCAGCTATACGTTTTTTTAAACTTATAATAGTTTTCTTTTGTTTTATTTGTAATAAGCTTGCTATATCTATTTCATTCAATTTCGTATTATTTTTTCTTATGCAATCAACAATTTCTTCTCTCGAAGGTAAATCATGATCAAACCAATTTGGAATTGATTCATTCAATTTAATATTATTTTTTTCTAATTTTGCCAAAGTAATTATTTCCGTATATAATCCGTAACGTTATGTGTAACATATATCAATATTGATCTAAAATAAATTTTATGCCCAGATGGCGAAATTGGTAGACGCGCATGGTTCAGGTCCATGTACTTACAAGTATGGAGGTTCAAATCCTCTTCTGGGCACCATTATTATGTTAATGTTTGTAATATATAATGTTTCATTATAAGATAATTTTTCAAAAAAAAGTTATCAAAACTATCTTATTTAGCTATATTATCAAATCTTCTATTGATTTTAATATTGTTTTTGCTTAGACTATCTGAAATATCATAAGATGGCGCATTAGCTCAGTCGGTTAGAGCGACGGAATCATAATCCGCAGGTCCCCTGTTCGAGTCAGGGATGCGCCACCATATCTTTTTATTAATTATTCAATACTTTACTAGACACAGTTTCTAAAGATAGTGATTCTGAAAGACCTAGGTATTTTCTTGGTTCAAGTGCTAATAAATATGATTTTTCTGCTTCTGGCAAGTCAAGATTTTTAATAAATTCTCTTAGAGACTCTTTATTAATTCCTTTTCCTCTAGTTAGAGATTTTAATTGTTCATATGGCTTAGGTAAACCATATTTTCTCATTATTGTTTGTATTGGTTCAGCCAATATTTCCCAACAATTATCTATGTCATTGTCAATATTAGTTTTATTAATTTCTAATTTATTTAAACCTCTTATGCATGACTTCCAAGATACTAAACAATACCCTAATGCTACTCCTATATTTCGAAGTACAGTAGAATCCGTCAAATCTCTTTGCCATCTAGATACCGGTAATTTATCTGACATATGTCTTAAAATACAATTTGCCATTCCTATATTACCTTCTGAATTTTCGAAATCAATAGGATTAACTTTATGAGGCATAGTTGATGAGCCAACTTCACCTTCTTTTAAAATTTGTTTAAAATATCCTAAAGATATATAACCCCAAATATCTCTATCTAAATCAAGTATGATGATATTTATTCTGCTAATACTATCAAATAACTCTGCTATCCAATCGTGAGGTTCTATTTGTGTTGTATGAGTGTTTTGTATTAAGCCTAATTTATTTATAACATCACAACTTAAATTAGGCCAATTTATATTGGGATATGATGCTACATGGGCATTATAATTACCAGTAGCTCCATTCAATTTAGCTAATATTTTTACAGATTTTATCTTTGTTAAAGCTATTTTTAATCTTATTACAACGTTTGCAAATTCTTTTCCTATTGTGGTAGGACTTGCTGGTTGTCCATGTGTTCTAGAAAGCATAGGTTGCTTAGAATATTTTTTTGCTAATTTTTCTAAGTTATCTATTAGGTTTTCTAAGACAGGAATTAATATTTTATCTCTAGTTCTTAGTAACATTAAGGCATGAGATGTATTGTTAATATCCTCAGATGTACATGCAAAATGAATAAATTCTGAAATTTTATCAAAATTTGTTATAAAAGATATTTTTTCTTTTAACCAATATTCAACTGCTTTTACATCATGGTTGGTAGTTTTTTCTATTTTTTTTATATCATCAGCATCTTTCACTGAAAAATTTTTTATTAAATCATTCAGTTTTTTATATTCTTCATCTGAAAAGGGCTTTATTTCTGGTAAATTATATTTTGACAAAGCAATTAACCAATTGATTTCTATTTCTACCCTATGTGCCATGAAAGCATATTCAGAAAGAAATGGTCTTAACTCATCTACAGAAGAAGCATATCTTCCATCTAGTGGAGATAAAGCATTAAGTTTTTCTAACATAGTCATTAACTCTCTTATTGAATAACTAAATACATTTAAGAAATACTACAATTATATAACATACAACTTATTAACAAATGATGCCTCCACCTAAGCATACATCATTGTCATACACAACTAAAGACTGCCCATTTGTTATAGCCCATTGTGGTTCATAAAAAGTAATTAATGCCTTTTCATTATTATTAATAAATTCAATTTTGCATTTAGATTCAGATTGTCGATATCTAGATTTTGATGAATAATACTTTTGTTCTATTTTATATGGAGGGAATCCATTTATCCAACTAATATCATTTATTTCTAATATTTTGGAGTAAAGTAATTCATTATCATGATCTTGTACAACATAAATAATATTTTTATCTAAATCTTTTTTTACTACATACCAAGGATTTTCTTGTGAAGAGAATCCTTTTACTCCACCTAATCTTAATCCTTTCCTCTGTCCTATAGTATAAAAATATACGCCTTTATGAGTTCCTATTTCTTTTCCATCAAGCGTTAATATTGGACCTTCTTTTTCTTTTATATATTTACTCAAAAAATCCGAAAATGGCCTTTCTCCAATAAAACAAATACCAGTAGAATCTTTTTTAGAAGCATTATGCAAACCTATTTCTTTTGCTATTTCTCTAACTTGAGTTTTATATAGGTTTCCTATGGGAAAAATAGTATTAGCAAGTTGCTTTTGATTTAATCTATATAAAAAGTAACTTTGATCCTTATTTGAATCAATAGCTTTTAATAATTGAAACTTATTATTTTCATTTTTTATTCTGGCATAATGTCCAGTAGCTATTTTTGTAGCACCAATTTTAAAAGCATGCTCTAAAAAAGCTTTGAATTTTATTTCTGAATTACATAGAATATCTGGATTAGGGGTTCTCCCCATAGAGTATTCCTGAAGAAATATAGAAAAAACTTTTTCTTTATACTCTTTAGCAAAATTTATATATTCAAAATCTATTCCAATTAAATCAGCTACACTTGCTGCGTCTAATAAATCTTGTTTTATATTACAAAAAGAGTCGTTGTTATCATCTTCCCAATTTTGCATAAACAAACCAACTACTTTATAACCTTGTTCTTTCAAAAGAAAAGCAGCAACAGAAGAATCAACTCCGCCAGACATTCCGAGCACAACAAATTCTTTATATGTTTTTTTTACCATAGAGCCTTTAGTTAAAAGCTATTTAAATAATTCGTTTAAAAAACAAAGACATAGAGAATGCCTTTGTTTTTTAAATTATAAAAAACTAATCATGTGCTTGTGATAAGCATTGACGACGAGCACGAACTGCGCTAGCTAATCTATTAAGAACTTCAACAGTAGTATCCCATCCTATACAAGCATCGGTAATACTTTTTCCATAAACTAAATCTTTTCCAGGTATAAAATCTTGACGCCCAGACTCTAAATAACTCTCAATCATAATTCCAAATATTCTTGATTCGCCATTTTCAAGTTGTTTACATATATCTTCAATTACTAATGGTTGATTTTCTGGTTTTTTATTACTGTTTGAGTGACTTGCATCTATCATTAGTCTAGAAGCTAAACCAGATTTTCCCATTTCTTCACTTGCTTTTTGCACACTAACAGCATCATAATTTGGTTTTGTACCTCCTCTCAAGATTATATGACAATTTTCATTGCCATCTGTAGATACTATTGCAGAATGCCCTCCTTTAGTAACCGAAAGAAAGTGATGTGGTTGAGAAGCTGTTTTAATTGCATCAATTGCTATTTTAATATTTCCATCAGTACCATTTTTGAATCCGACTGGACAAGACAATCCAGATGCCAATTCACGATGAACCTGACTTTCAGTGGTTCTTGCTCCTATTGCACCCCAAGAAACTAAGTCTGCTATATATTGTGGTGTAATCATGTCTAGGTATTCACATCCAGCTGGTAAGCCTAAGGAATTTATTTCTAATAATAAAGATCTAGCCAAACGTATACCTTTATTAATGTTAAAACTAGAATCTAAATCAGGATCATTTATCAATCCTTTCCAACCAACTGTAGTACGTGGTTTTTCAAAATAAACTCTCATCACTATTTCAAGTTCTGATTTTAATTTTTTTCTTATTTCACTTAGTTTTTTTGCATATTCAGTGGCAGCTTTTACATCATGAATTGAACAAGGACCTACTACAATAACTAGTCTATCATCAACACCATACAATATCTTATGAATTGCATTTCGTGCAGAATGAACTGTTTCTGAAGCTTCACGAGTACATTCCAGTTCTTTCATTACATTTGCAGGTGGATTTAATTCTTTAATTTCACGTATACGAATATCATCGGTATTATAAGTCACTATGGCTACCTCACAGAACTGTTATATAATTTCAAAGGTCAAATAAATTTTTTATCTAACCGCTAATACAAAAATAATTAAATATTCTTTCTTATATAAATAAAAGTTTTTGATTAAATAAATATTTATGGGATCGATAATAAGCAATATAATTATTTTTTGCAAATCTTTGATGTTAAGAATTACTTGTGCCACCTACTGTTAACTTGTCTATAAGTACAGTTGGCATCCCAACTCCAACAGGAACACTTTGGCCATCTTTACCACAAGTACCAACCCCAGAATCAAGCTTTAAATCATTTCCAATCATCGATATCTTATTCATTACTTCTGGACCACTACCTATTAATGTTGCTCCTTTTATAGGCTTAGTAATTTTTCCATCTTCTATCATATAAGCTTCGGATGCAGAAAAAACAAATTTACCACTAGTTATATCTACTTGACCACCAGAAAAATTAGCAGCATAAACCCCATAATTTACAGATGAAATAATTTCTTCAGGATGAAATGGGCCAGATAACATATAAGTATTTGTCATTCTTGGTAATGGTACATGAGCAAAAGATTCTCTTCTGCCATTACCTGTTGGTTGCATTTTCATCAATTTTGCATTCATTATATCTTGCATATAATTACACAAAATTCCATCATCAATTAAAATATTGCTTTTTGTAGAGTTCCCTTCATCATCAATATTTAAAGAACCTCTTCTGCCTTCGATAGTGCCATTATCTATTATAGTGACTCCTTTACTAGCAACTTTCTCACCAATTTTTCCAGAAAAAACACTTGATCCCTTGCGATTGAAATCTCCTTCTAGTCCATGACCTACTGCTTCATGTAATAAAATACCTGGCCATCCATTTCCTAATACTACTTTCATTTCTCCAGCAGGAGCTTCTTTAGCTTCTAAATTTGTCAAGGATTCTTTTGTTGCTTGATCTACATAAGAACTTAATATTTCATCAGAGAAAAAAGAAAAATCAGATCTGGCACCACCTCCAGCATGTCCTATTTCTCTACGACCATTCTCTTCGGCAATTACATTTAACGATAATCTAACTAATGGTCTTACATCAGCAACAAATTTTCCATCGCTCGCTGATACAAGTATAACTTCATACATAGCTGATAAATTAGCCATAACCTGTGTTATTTTATGGTTACTCTTTTTAGCCATCTTTTCAATTTTTTCTAGAAGATATACTTTATTATCCGCTGTTAATGTATCTAAGGGATTTATGGATTGATATAAAGCATGTTGATATTTATATGGTGAATTTATCTTTTCATGATGCATTGATCCAGATTTAGCAATATTACTAACTATTTTTGATGATTTTATAAGAGAGTCTAGTGAGATTGAATCTGAATATGCAAAAGCAGTTTTTTCTCCACTAATAGCTCTAACGCCAACTCCTTGATTAATCGCAAAATTGCCATTTTTTACAATTCCTTCCTCCAAACTCCAACTTTCTTTGATAACATATTGAAAATATAAATCAGCATAATCAACTTTATGAGAAAGTATAGTCTCCATAGCCTTACTTAAACTTGACTCATTAAGGTCAAATGGATCTAAAAGAGTTTTTTGTGCAATATGTAAATTATTGTTTCGAAGATTATTTATTTTCATATATGATTCTTATCTATGTATTGTATTTGTCACAATTGATAGTTTTATTTTACTATAAAAGACTAGTAAACTATTTTTAGTTTGGCTAGCAAAATTCTAGAATCAAAACTCCGTTCTAAGTTATAAAATTGTGATTATTAAATACTCTTACCTTTAAATAAAGCTAAATAGTTTAAAATTTAATTATTTAATAACTCAATAGATTTACAAAAAGACTAAATTTTCTAACTTAATAGGCTAATCATGTTATTAATTACTTATCAGTAATAACCTAGAATTGTTATTGATAATAATATTTCATTGAAGATTTCACTTTAATTAACGATAAACAAAATAAATATGCTACCAATAAAAAAAATTAAAAAACCAATAACTATAAATCGTTTTGATTACAAAGAATTTCCTTTTTTTTTTAAAAAAGTTGATTTGCAAATAAATCTTGATGAAAATTGTACTATAGTTACAAACACAATGGAAATACAAAGAAAAATAAAATTTCAGGATGATTTTTTATATTTAAATGCAGATTTTAATGAGTTAGTATTAATAGATGTTATTTTGAATAATAAAAAACTAAATAATAATAACTATATAATACAAAAGGATTTTTTGCTTATTAAAAAATTTCCTGATACTGGAATTTTAACCATAGTAACAAAATGTTTTCCATCAAAAAATTTAACTATGATGGGATTGTATTTATCTAATAAAAATTTTATCACTCAGTGTGAACCAGAAGGATTTAGAAAAATAACTTGTTTCCCAGACAGGCCTGATGTAATGTCAAAATATTTAGTTACATTAATTGCAGATGCAAAATATTCTACATTACTTTCTAATGGCAATTTAATAAGCACTAAGATATTAGCTAATGGAAAAAAGGAAAACATTTGGGAAGATCCTTTTCCAAAGCCTAGTTATTTATTTGCATTAGTTGTTGGTGAATTTTCATGTTTAGAAAAGAAAATAAAAACGATAGATGGTAAAATAGCGACTTTACAAATTTATAGCGATCCAAAATTCCAAAATCAAACAGAATGGGCAATGTATTCGCTAATTAAAGCTATCAGATGGGATGAATATAGATATAATTTAAAACTAGATTTAGATCAATATATGATAGTAGCTGTCAATGATTTTAATATGGGAGCCATGGAAAATAAAGGTTTAAATATTTTTAATTCATCATACATATTAGCAGATGAAAATACAGCTACAGATTCTGATTATGAAAATATAATTACTGTAATAGGTCACGAATATTTCCATAATTGGACAGGAAATAGAGTTACATGCAGAGATTGGTTCCAATTAAGTTTAAAAGAAGGTCTTACGGTTTTTCGTGAACAAGAATTTTTTAGCGATGTAATATCTGACTTGGTTACAGACGCAGAAACAAAACTAACGGTAAAAGCTGTAAAACGCATTGATGATACTATTAATTTAAGATCAAATCAATTCCCAGAAGATTCTAGCCCTATGGCACATCCTATACGTCCTGATAATTATCAAGAAATAAGTAATTTTTATACTTCTACTATCTATGAGAAAGGAGCAGAAATAATCAGAATGCTAAATAATGTTTTAGGTGATGAAAATTTTTTAAAAGGTATAAATAAATATTTTAGTCTTTATGATGGTAAAGCTATAACTTGTGACGATTTTTTAGATGTTATGCAACCTATATATTATGAAATGAGCTTTAATTCAATCAATGATAGAGATTGCGATTTTAACATATTCAAGAATTGGTATAAACAAGCAGGAACTCCTATTGTTAGTGTATCTATAAAATATGATCAAAATAAAAACATATGCATAGTTACACTTACACAAGAATGTGATTTTGTCGGTATAGAAAATAATAACCAGTTTTTTTTGAAAGAAAAAAAACCTTTTTATATACCTTTTGCTATTGGTTTTTTAGACTATAATGGAAATAGTATAGATCTAGTAGTAGAAACTGATAATAAAGATTATTATCATGCTAAAGATACTATTATTCTTGAACTATATAAAAAGACTCAAATATGGACTTTTAAATATATAGAGAATCAGCCTATTCCTTCATTATTAAGAAACTTCTCAGCACCAGTTAAAGTAAATTATAGTTATAGTAACAATGAACTATATATACTAGCTAACCATGACAAAGATTATTTTGCTCGATGGGAAGCGCTACAAGAATTAAGTATTCGCCAAATATTAGAAAATGTTAGCAACAAAAGTTCTGTTTTAGAAATAAATGAAGAATATTTTGAAACTTTAAAAAAAATAATATTAAATAAAAATTTAGATAATTCCTATTGTGCAAAACTCTTAACTATTCCTAATGAAAGCACATTATTTAACCATGTAAAAATTATAGATCCTATTTTAATAACAAATACTCGTTGGGCTTTAATTAAAAAAATAGGATCTGAATTGTCAGACTGTTTTTTATCTAAATTCGAACAGCTTAAAAATGCAGAATTAGTTACTTCAGAAATATATAATCCTAGCTTAGCAAATAATCGTTTATTAAGAAATTTAATTTTAAAATATCTTATAGCAGGAGGAAATAATTATATTGAAGATAAAATTGAAAACTACTTCTATAGTTCTAAAAATATGACAGATTCTATTGCTATGCTCTGGAAATTATTAAATTTTGGAGATAAAAATAAAGCAAATAAAGCAAAATTATATTTTTATAACAAATGGAAAAACAATAATTTAGTAATAGATAAGTGGTTTGCAATACAATCCTCCTCTAGATATACTGGACTTAAAGAAATTAAATGCTTGATGGAGCACCCTGATTTTGTTCCCCAAAACCCAAACAGAGTAAGATCATTAGTTTTTCAATTTTGTTTCAAAAATTATTTGCATATGCATAAACATGATGGCTCAGGATATCGATATTGGGCTGAACAAGTCATTAGCCTGGATAGGATAAATCCAGAAGTTGCCGCTAGGCTAGCTAGAGCTTTAGATAATTGGCATTGTTTTGTTCCTGAGTTAAAATCTCAAATGCATGATGCAATTGAGATTGTTTATAAAAATAATAATTTATCAAGAAATACTTTTGAAATTGTTTCAAAAGCCTTGAATATTTTTTAAGGAGAATTATTTGAATAATATAACTCTATCAACTTTTTTAAAAAAACAGCTTGATTGTTATAAGATAGATAGAAATTTATTGATTTTATTAAATACAATTACTAATTCTTGCAAAAAGATTAATTCTATTATTAGAAATGGGAATGAATCTGATATTTTTTCTGAATCCAATACTATTAATATTCAAGGAGAACAACAAAAAAAATTAGATATTATTGCTAATGAATTAATTATAAAAGATGCGGAATGTATATCTTGTTTAGCAGGTATAGCTTCTGAAGAAATAGAAACAATACATGAAATACCAAATTCATATACCAAAGGTAACTATCTGCTATTATTTGATCCTTTAGATGGATCATCAAATATAGATGTAAACATATCTATTGGCACAATATTTTCTATATTAAAAACTGATTACAATGATAATCCTATTACAGAAAAAAATTTTCTACAAAAAGGAAAAAAACAAATTGCAGCAGGTTATATAATATATGGGCCACAAACTAATTTAGTTTTATCTCTTGGAGAAGGAGTTTTATTTTTTATTTTAAATCATGATAATGAGTGGATTCTGAAAGAAGAAAAAATGACTATACCTCCAAATAGTTCAGAATTTTCAATTAATGCCTCTAATATGAAACTCTGGGATTCTAAAATAAAACAATATATAGAAGACTGCCTTACTGGAACTGATGGACCATTAAATAAGAAATATAATATGCGTTGGGTTGGATCAATGGTTGCTGACATTCATAGAATCCTAAAAAGAGGTGGAGTCTTCCTATATCCTAAAGACTTAAATTCAATTAACGGCAAGCTTAGACTTATGTATGAAGTTAACCCAATGAGTTTTTTAATTGAACAAGCCGGAGGATTATCAACCAATGGTATAGAATCTATTTTAGAAATAGAACCAAAGAAATTACATGAAAGAATTGGGGTAATTTTAGGTTCAAGAATAGAAGTGGAAATTATAAAAAAATATTATCTATAATAAAAACAAGTAGCGTGATATTTCACTATATAATATATTAAATATTACACTACTTGCTTGTTATATATAATTAATTAATGCTTTCTATTCTTAATCTAGTCACTTTTGATTGTACTACAGGTAGGGATTCGATTTGTTTAATAGCTTGATTAATATTTCTCTCTATAGATTCATGAGTTATAAATATTATATCTGCTTCATTTTTACTATTAGAGCATATTTCTTGTATCATAGAACCAATAGATATGTTAGAAACAGCTAAGATTTTCGATATTTCAGATAGAACCCCAGGCTGATCTATAACCCTTAGCCTTAGATAATATGATGTAGAAATTAACTCTATTGGTAAAATACGTGCGTCTGATAGAGCATCTGGCTGAAATGCTAAATGAGGAACTCTATTACCTGGGTCTGCTGTTTGAAGACGAGTTACATCTACTAAATCAGCAATAACTGCTGAAGCTGTAGGCTCACCACCTGCTCCTTGACCGTAATATAGTGTTGGTCCAACCGCATCACCTTTTACAAATACTGCATTCATAGCACCTTCTACATTAGCTAATAAACAAGATGATGATATTAAAGCTGGATGTACTCTTAATTCAATACCATCTGCTCTATATTTAGTTATCGCTAATAACTTTATGCGATAACCTAATTTTTCCGCATAAGTTATATCATCTGAAGAAAGTTGAGAAATACCTTCAATATAAGCACTCTGGAATTGAACAGGAATGCCAAAAGATAATGAAGCTAATAATGTTAGTTTATGAGCAGCATCTACTCCTTCGATATCAAAAGTTGGGTCAGCCTCTGCATATCCCAGTTTCTGAGCTTTAGATAATACTTCTTTAAATGGCAATCCTGTATTCCTCATTTCAGATAATATAAAATTAGTAGTGCCATTAATGATACCAGCTATAAATTTTATACGATTAGCAGTTAAACCTTCTCTGATTGCTTTTATAATTGGTATTCCACCAGCAACAGCTGCTTCAAAAGCAACTATTACTCCTTTCGATGAAGCTTTTGCAAATATCTCATTACCATGTTTTGCTAACATGGCTTTATTGGCAGTAACTACATGTTTACCATTATCAATAGCTTCTTTTACTAAATCTAAAGCTATAGTATCACCACCTATCAATTCAACAACTATATCAATATTAGGATCTCTTACTATATCGTAAGCATTTTCAATAACTTCAGTTTTACCATTGACTAAAGAACGAGCATGATCTACATTCAAAGTAGCAATTTTAGAAATTTCTATATTTCTACCAGCACGTCTTGCTATTTCTTTTGCATTTCGGTCTAAAACAGTCCAAGTGCCACTACCTACAACACCCATACCAAGCAGGCCAACTTTTATAGAATCCATTAACACCACCATTTTGTTAAAATATATATAACTACATCAATTTAAATTAAATAATAACATGAGCTTATTCATATTGTAATATACTTATCAAAGACATAATTATTATTTAGCATACATAAAAATACATACTTGTTTAACTTTATAATTAAATTACAGTTTTTATAAAAAATAATTAAAAAAATACTGCTTAATAAAAAAGGATTTGAAGTTGAAGTTGCATTTAGAAAATATGGAATCCGTAAATATAATTGATTCTTATGGTAATGGTTTTATAACTGTTAATAAAGAAAAATATATTGGCTCAATTTTCTTTGGAAAAATAGGAAATATACAAAATTGGGAGGTAGGTAAATATAGTGATATAACATCAGAAAAAATTATGTTGTTATTATATAATTTTTACAACGATGTTGCTAAACAAGGAAAATTAGAAATAGAACGTAAGAGATATTTGCCTGAATTTCTATTAATAGGAACTGGAAATTCCTATGAGGTTATAGATAATGATGCATTATTGCCACTATATAAAAAAGGTATTGGTGTGGAAATCATGAATACTAGATCAGCAATATATACTTATAATATGTCAATATTAAATAATAGAGAGGTCATTTTTGCTGCTATTCCTATGAGTGATGATATTTAATCATGAATAATTTTATTATTAAACCAGCTCCAAAATTTCAAGAATATAGCACAATAGGTTTAATTAGACTAGATGATTATATTCATAAAAAAAATTTAATACTTTTTTTTTATCCTAAAGACAACACACCTGGATGTACTAAGGAGAATCTAGAATTTAAAGATTTATATGAAGAATTTTCGCTAAGAAATACAGAGGTTTTAGGAGTATCCAGAGATAGTATTAAATCACATGAGAATTTTAAATCAAAATTCTCATTACCATTCCCTCTTATATCTGATCAAAACCAAAATATATGTTCTTTGTATAATGTTTTAAAAAAGAAAAATATATGTGGTAAAACTGTACATAGTTTAGAAAGAAGCACTTTTCTAATCAATATTGAAGGTAATATTATAATGGAGTGGCGTAAAATAAAAGTTGATAATCATGCTATACAAGTATTAGATTTTCTAGATAAAACATTTAATAATTAATAGTCTTTATATCATTAATATGAAACTACCAGTTATAGGAATAACTATGGGCGATCCATTTGGAATCGGTCCTGAAATTATTGTAAAAGCATTTCTAGCCAAATTTTTGGTGCCAACAATTGTTTATGGCGACCCTTACATTATTAATAAGGCAGCTAAACTAATAGGAAAAAAAATAAACATTAGATTATTAAATTCTAAAGAAGCATTTTCTAATAATTTCATTGATGATAATTCTTATCTAAATATTATTAATTCTTATGAAATAAAACCAAATGATTTTAAACCATCAATAGTTAGTGAAATAGCAGGAATTTCTTCATATAATTTTATTAAAAATGCAGTTAATGATGCTCTATCTGGGAAAATACAGGCAATAGTAACATGCCCTATAAATAAAGAATCTTTTGCTAAAGCCAATATAAATTTTCCAGGACATACAGAATTATTAGCTAAATTAACTAATAGCAAGAAATTCAATATGATGATGATTAACGATTCCTTAAGAATCATATTGGTTACAATCCATATACCTTTATCTCATGTAAGTAATAACATAAGCATTCTATCAGAATTAAATTCTATAAAAATGGCATATCACGCATGTCAAATGCTTGGCATCAAAAAACCTCGTATAGCTGTATCTGGTCTTAACCCTCATGCTGGAGAAAATGGTAAATTCGGCACTGAAGAAATTAAATTTATTATTCCAGCTATAAATAAAGCAAGAAGTGAAGGCATAAATGTATCTGGTCCATTGCCAGGAGATACAGTCTTTATGCAAGCAAGAGCTGGAAAGTTTGATATAGTAGTTGCGCAATACCACGATCAAGGATTAATTCCAATAAAATATTTAGGCATAGATAGTGGTGTTAATATAACACTAGGATTGCCAATAATTAGAACTAGCGTTGATCATGGAACCGCATTTGATATTGCTTGGAAAAATGGCACAGCAAACCCGGATTCTTTATTAACTGCTATTAATACAGCAATAGATATATTTAAGCATAATATTAAATAGCTGATGCATTAGCAAAATTTAAAAATCTCGTTGTAGGTCCTTGGAATGTTAACTTAATAGTACCAATAGGACCATTTCTTTGTTTTCCTATAATAATTTCTGCTATTCCTTTTTCTTGTGAATCAGGATTATATATTTCATCTCTATATATAAACAAAATCAAATCAGCATCTTGTTCTATTGCACCTGATTCTCTTAGGTCACTCATAACTGGTCTTTTATTTTGTCTTTGTTCTAAACTACGATTTAACTGTGATAAAGCTATCAAAGGACAATTTAATTCTTTTGCTAGACCTTTCAATGAGCGACTAATTTCAGAAATTTCTGTAGCCCTATTCTCTTCTCCATTACCAGACATTAACTGCATATAATCTATTATAACTAAGCCTAGCTGTCCACATTGGCGTGATAATCTTCTAGTTTTTGCTCTTACTTCCATCACATTTAATGCAGGTGATTCATCTATATAAAGTTGAGCATCTTGCATATTTTGTATAGCATTAGTTATCTTTGGCCAATCTTCTTCAGTTAATCTGCCTGTTCTAATTTTATGTTGGTCTATTACTCCAATAGATCCGAGCATTCTCATAGCTAATTGAGTAGCACTCATCTCCATAGAAAAAATAGCTACTGGTAAACCATGTTCTATTGAAACATATTCTCCTATATTCATAGAAAAAGCAGTTTTGCCCATAGAAGGACGACCAGCCACAACAATTAGATCTCCTGGTTGTAAACCAGATGTCATTTTATCTAAATCTATAAAACCAGTAGGAACTCCTGTAATATCAGAATCGCTATCTCGACTATACAATTCGTCTATTCTTTCTACTACTTGAGATAATAAAGGTTGTATTTCTTGAAAACCAATAAAATTAGATATTCTGTCTTGTGCTATTCTAAAAACCTTCGCTTCTGCTTCATCTAATATTTGTTTCGCATCCTTTCCTTTTGTATTTAAAGCATTCTCTGATATTTCTTCTGATATAGTAATTAGTTTTCTTAAAATAGCGTGTTCATGAACTATTTCTGCATATCTACGTATATTTGCGGCAGAAGGTGTATTGTGAGCTAATGCATTAAGATATTCTATACCACCAACATCTTCTGATTTTCCTGAATTTAACAACGAATCATTAATTGTAATAATATCAACTGGGCGATCAGCACCGATTAATTTTTCTATATGCTTCCATATGATTTTATGCTCATTTTTATAAAAATCTTCTTCTTTTATAACATCAGATACTTTATCCCAAGCACTATTATCTATAAATAATCCACCCAACACAGATTGTTCTGCTTCTATTGAATGAGGTGGAGTACGTAGATAATCTAAATCTTTTGATTTATTAATCATCATTATTTCATTGAAATCGTATTACTAATTATGGTTTTTGAATTAAAAATTTCAATGTATAAGAATTTGATTGAAATCAAATTCTTATACAAGAAATAAATTAAGAATTTTCTTTAGAAACTAATATAGTTATTTCAGCAACCACATCAGGATGCAGTTTTATTTTAGCTGAAAATTCACCAATTGTTTTTATATGTTGAACTGATAAAGTTATTTGAGATTTATTAATATTAAAACCAGATTTTTTTAAATTTTCAGCTATATCAAAATTAGTAACAGAACCAAACAGTCTACCGTCAACACTAGATCTTTGATATATAATTAATTGGAAACCAGATAATTTATTACTAATATCCATTGCATTATTAAATTTATCTAATTGTATTTGTTCCAATTCTATTCTTTTATCTTCAAATTCTTTTATAGCATTTTTTGTCGCACGACGCGCTATCTTCTTAGGAATTAAGTAGTTCCTTGCATATCCATCTTTAACACGAACCACATCCCCTAAATTACCTAGCGATGACACTTTTTCTAATAAAATAATTTCCATATTAACTCATATTTATTTATGATTATCTGTATAAGGCAATAAAGCTAAAAAACGAGCTCGTTTAATAGCAATCCCCAATTGACGTTGATATATAGCTTTTGTGCCAGTAAGACGTGCTGGAATTATTTTGCCATTTTCTTGTATAAAATCTTTTAAGATGTCTACATCCTTATAATCTATTTCATCTACTTTAGCAGCTGTAAATCTACAAAATTTACGACGTTTAAATAAAGGATTTTGTTGGACAAATTTGCGTTTTTCCTTAGGTTTTCGATAGAAAGACATTTTAATACCTTTAAATTATTTTGCAAATTATAAATAATTTTACAAATAAAAATTTTAATTATAACTAATATTTAGTTTAGTCGTCACTATTTGTTATTTTTTGCAAGTGAAATCTTAGAATTACTGAGTTTTTGTATATTGGGGCCAAAAAACCAGTTGCATAAAATTCCTTATCATATGGAATTTTATCTAAAGATATCGCTAAGGTTCCCAAAGCAAGAGCCTTAATTGTTAAGCTTATATTACGCTCAACATTAGATTCCAATACTTTAGAAAAGCTACTTAAGGTCATCTCTAATACCGGAATCCCAGTATAATTATACCTTATAGAATCTCGATTTAGAATCCTTGCATTAAGACTAAGAAGATTCATAGTAGATAATAAAAACTACTCTTCTATTACTTCTAATTCTTCTGTTGAAGAATTAGAAGATTCTTCTTTATTAACTGTTTTCATCATAATAGATGCTTCTGTCTCAGAATTTTTCTTTTTAATTATCATATGTCTTAAAATAGCGTCATTATAGCGAAAAGAATTTTCCAATTCATCTAGGATGCTTTGTGAACATTCAATATTTATACAAATATAATGTGCTTTTACTATTTTATTTATTTGATAAGCTAACTGACGTCTACCCCAATCTTCTACTCTATGAATAGTACCATTGGCTTCAGTAATAACAGAACTATATCTCTGTATCATCGCAGGAACCTGTTCACTTTGGTCTGGATGAACTATAAAAACAATTTCGTAGTGTCTCATTAATAAAACTCCTTATGGATGTTTAGAAAGTACCTTATGCAGTAATTCAAAACAGCTAGACAAAAATATCTAGCAAGTAATAACAAACAGATAAAGCAATAAAAATAATAATTATTTAAAAAATATATCTACCTTATATTATACACTTTTTTCAACTACAGCGTATGCTGAATGATTATGTATTGATTCAAAATTTTCGGCCTCTATTCTATATTTTTTTATATTTAAAAATTTACTATTTATGCTAGCAGCTAGATCACGAACTAAATCCTCAACAAATTTAGGGTTTTCATAAGCATATTCTGTTACATATTTTTCATCAGGCCTTTTTAATAAAGACCATAATTCACAAGATGCTTCTTTTTCAGCTAACGTAATAAAATCTGACATCTTAATATCAGAATAATCATTAAAAACAAGTGATATAGTAATATTAGACCTCTGGTTATGAGCTCCATATGAAGAAATAGCTTTTGAACATGGGCATAAACTTGTGACTGGAATTTGAATAATAAGTTCAAATTCAGTGTTTATTTTTTCAGTAACTCTAACTATCCACTCAACCTTATAATTCATTAAACTTTTAGATTTGGATATAGGGGCCGTTTTTTCTATAAAAAAAGGAAATGATAATGATATATCACCGTTAATAGCATTCAATAATGTTAACATTTCCAAAGACATATTACCCAATAGATTGGGAGTCAGTGCTTTAGTTCTATAATTTTCTAATAAAACTAGAAATCTAGACATATGAGTTCCTTTATCATTTTCTGATAATGAAACAGTCATAGTCCAATTAGCTATGGTATTTTGAATTACAGAACTAGCATCTGAAATATTAGTTGGCACACAAATATCACGAATCCCAACACGCTTTATAGGGATTTGTCTAGCATCTATTAAACTTTGTATATCTGGTATCTCAGAATTTGTATTTATTTTTTCCATGTATTTATATAATCAGTTAATTAATTGTTAATATAAAAAAATATCATAATAATTTATGAAAAGCATCTTTAATAGAAGATTCTATTCCATTACGATCTAGCCCTATTTCAGTAATTAATTGTTTAATATCACCATGATCAATAAATCTATCCGGTATACCCAATTGAAGAACTGGAATGTATAAATTATGTTTATGCAAAACTTCTATTACTGCACTACCAGCTCCTCCCATTATAGAGTTATCTTCTAAAGTAACAATAGCGCTATGAGTTTTAGATAAACTAATGATTAAGTCTTTATCAATTGGTTTAACAAATCTCATATCAGCAATAGTCAAATCCATCGAATCTGCAACAATATTTGCAGTATTAAATAAAGTACCAAATACAAGAATAGCAATATTTTTGCCGAATCTTCTTACTATTCCTTTACCTATATCTAAAGAATTTAATTCTTTATCAATATTTGTATCGAACCCTTCACCTCTAGGATATCGAACAATCGCAGGTCCATTATATATATAACATGTAGTTAGTAATAGACGTTGTTCATTTTCATCTGAAGGTGTAGCAATTATTAAATTTGGAATGCATCTTAGAAAAGATATATCATAGTTACCAGCGTGTGTTGCTCCATCAGCTCCCACTAAACCAGCTCTATCAACTGCAAAAGTTACATCTAGATTTTGAATAGCAACATCATGTATTAATTGATCGTAACCTCTTTGTAAAAAAGTAGAATAAATTGCTACTACTGGTTTTAATCCATCACATGCCATCCCAGCAGCAAAAGTAATTGCATGTTGTTCTGAAATTCCAACATCAAAGTATCTACTTGGGAATTTTTTTTCAAATTCTACTAACCCACTACCTTCTCTCATAGCAGGAGTAATTGCTATTAAATTAGCATCATAACTTGCCATATCACAAACCCAATTGCTAAAAACTTGAGTAAAAGTTTTATGGGAAGCTTTTTTTGATGTTAAGATGCCAATATCTAAATCAAATTTACTTGGTCCATGATATAATATTGGGTCTTTTTCAGCTAATTTATAACCTTTGCCCTTCTTTGTTACAATATGCAAAAAATTTAATCCAGATTCTTTTTTTATATCCTGTAAAACATTGGCTAAAGTAGTTACATTATGACCATCAATTGGTCCATAATATTTAAAACCTAACTCTTCAAAAAATGTCAAAGAACCATTTTTATAACTTTTTTGATTAGCAGTATTTGTTATATTGTCAATATTAGCATAAAAAAGACCTTGCATTAAATTATTGAAATATTGATTTAAAGATCCTACTGCTGGCGAAATAGACATGTGATTATCATTCAGAATAACCAAAAGATTAATATCTTTCATTACCCCTGCATTATTTATAGCTTCAAAAGCCATCCCAGCAGAAATCGAACCATCACCAATTACTGCTATATGCTGTCTATTTTTTAATTTTTTTTTGCTAGCTGCATAAGCCATTCCTAATGCAGCAGATATAGAGGTGGAAGAATGAGCAGTACCAAAAGCATCATAACAAGATTCAGATCTATTGGGAAATCCAGATATTCCATATCTCTGACGTAAAGTACCCATTTTTTCTCTTCTTCCAGTTAATATTTTATGGGGATAAGACTGATGTCCTACATCCCAAATAATAATATCATTTGGTGTATCAAATACATAATGTAAAGCTATAGTTAATTCTATAACTCCTAAACTAGATGAAAGATGTCCTCCTGTTTTAGAGACAATTTCTAAAACTTCTTGTCGTAATTCCTCAGATAATTTACTAAGACAATTAAAATCTAATTTTCTAAGATCAGATGGTAAATGAATCTTATCTAATAATTTGGAAGACATAAATTTATTCTATAATAGTTTCTGGATTTTTATTAAAAATATGTTTTAGTGGGAATAAATAAAACAAATATATTATATTTTGAGAAATAAATTCCATTAACTACAACAATATGCAAAGCACAACAATATACAGAATTACTAATCTTTTCAGATATTTTGCAATAAAAAAACAAATTTGTCTTTTTAATAAAATTAATTATATATTATTGCTAATAAGCAAAACAAATTTAATATCTAATTATGAGTCTCTAGATAGGAATCAAAAAGCACTGATAACAATTTAATTATCCATAGTTATAAGATATATATACAAATTTATTCTTCATTCAGTTGATTAATATCTAAGGGCTTAAGTAATTCACCATCTAATACTTTTATAGTCTCTTCAGCTTTAGCTATATAATTTTGACAAAAACGAACTAAATTTACACCACGACGATATAATGATAACGAATCCTCTAGAGTTATATTTTCTTGCTCCATACTAGAAACTAGTGTTTCTAACTCAAGAAGCGCTGTCTCAAAATCTAAATTTTTCATATTTTCTGATAAATTTAATGTATCATTTTTCATAGTAAGATCCATAGTATTTTTAACTTCAATATTTGATTAATATTTTTAAATATTATAAACACTAAAAAAATTATGTAATATAAATAAAATTTTAGAAAAAGAAATACGAATAATTAATTCGAAATTATGAATTTTAGAAGTTCGGCATATAATAAACTGTATCCTATAGTTTTATCTAAACTAAAAGAAGAAATTATCAACCTCTAATAATTCTTAAATCAGCAACGTAGCCGTTTCTTGAAAAGATTAAGAAGTATAACTTAACAAAACTAGAATTATACGATAAGAAAATTATATAAAGATTAAATCTGGTGGGCCCCCCGAGAGTCGAACTCGGCACCAACGGATTATGAGTCCGCTGCTCTAACCAGGCATGAGCTAGAGGCCCAGATACACAACTATAAGGTATTTTTTTTAATTTTGCAATAAAAAATTTAACTTAATTATTATCTAAAAAACTTTTTAATTTTTCAGCTCTACTAGGATGTCTTAATTTTCGTAATGCCTTAGCCTCAATTTGTCTAATTCTCTCTCTTGTAACATCAAACTGTTTGCCTACCTCCTCCAAAGTTTGATCTGTATGCATTTCAATACCAAATCTCATTCTTAAAACCTTAGCCTCCCTAGGGGTTAAAGAATCCAATACTTCTTTAACAATATTCTTCATAGAGCTATGCAAAGCAGCATCAGAAGGTGCTAAAGTGTTAGTATCTTCTATAAAATCACCTAAATGAGAATCATCATCTCCTATTTGAGTTTCCATAGATATAGGTTCTTTAGCTATTTTAAGGATTTTTCTAATTTTATCCTCAGGAATATCCATTTTTTGGGATAAAATCGAAGGATCTGGTTCTAATCCTGTTTCCTGCAAAATTTGACGGCTAATACGATTCATCTTATTTATTGTTTCTATCATATGGACAGGAATTCTAATGGTTCTAGCTTGATCTGCTATAGAACGTGTTATAGCCTGTCTTATCCACCAGGTAGCATATGTAGAGAACTTATATCCTCTACGATATTCAAACTTATCTACTGCCTTCATTAGACCAATATTGCCCTCTTGTATCAAATCTAAAAATTGTAAACCACGGTTCGTATATTTTTTCGCTATAGAAATAACTAAACGTAAATTAGCTTCAGTCATTTCTTTTTTAGCCTTAAGAGATTTATTCTCTCCAGTTGTCATTTGTTTATTAATTTCTTTAAATTCTTGAATTGGTAATACAATTTTTTCTTGAATTTCCAATATTTTTTTTTGCTTATTCTGTATAAGTAAAATCAACGGTTCTAATGATTGGAAATATTTGCTATTAAATATAGGTTCTTCAAACATCCATTGAGGATTAGATTCATTTCCTATAAAACACTGGAGAAACAGTTCTCTTGGCATGCCAGCTTTATCTACACATATATTTATTATAGATTTTTCTATATCCCTTATTTCTTGCATATGATATCTAATTGAATCAGCTAACTTAGCTATCATTTTCGCATTAAATCTTACACCCATTAATTCTTGTTGTATCAAATTTTTTGCTTCCAAGTACTCTTCAGAGTTGTATCCGTTCTCTAAATAAGCTTTTTGCATGTTTTTGAAATAACTAGTAACCGCTGAAAATTTTTCTAAGCTTTTTGTACGTAACTCTTCTAATTGTTTTGGAGACATTATGCCAGATGACATATCTAGCAATTCTTCATTTTCCGAAAAATTAAAATTTATGTTAGGATCATCACAATCTGAATTATCGATAAGCGCATCTACAATTTCATCTATTTGAAGTTGATCATTATTTACTTTTTCTATATCTAATAAAATTTCATTTAATGTTGTAGGACAAGCAGAAATAGCAGATATCATAAGACGCAAACCCTCTTCAATCCTTTTTGCTATTTCTATTTCCCCCTCTCTTGTTAAGAGTTCAACAGTGCCCATCTCACGCATATACATACGTACAGGGTCTGTAGTTCTACCAAAATCAGAGTCAACAGTCGTGAGAGCAGCCTCTGCTTCATCTTCAACATCATCATCATTAGATATTACAGTATTATTTTCACTCATCAATAGTGTATCTATATCTGGGGTTTTATCATAAACAGCAATCCCCATATCACTAAAAGTAGTAACTATTGTATCAAATACGTCATCATCTGCTAAATCATCAGGCAGACTATCATTAATTTCACCAAATGTAAGGTATCCTTTTTCTTTTCCTAATCTAATAAGATTTTTAAGGTTATTACGACGATTTTCATATTCCTCTTGGGAAATTGGTCCTTTTAAAATTAAATCTTTAGGATCATTTTTACTACGTCTACTTCGTTTGCTAGGTTTAGAATAAGTTAACATATCTACATTATTATCAACAGATAAACCATCGAAAAGCTCATCATCACTCTCAATAACATTATCATTAATTACAGTGTTAGATTTTTTAGTTAATTCACTCACTTTGATCGACATTAATAATTCATCTCTATTTATTAAGTTCTCATTATTGATATCTTTATTGGATTTTAATATTTTCTTTTTAACGACCTTCTTAGATTTTTTTAGATTATCTAATTCGTTAAATTCTTCAGAAGATAAAATATCACTACTATCATCACTATGATGATTTAAAGTATTATTTTTATTATTTTTATTTTTTTTTAAAACATTTTTATCTTTTTCTTTAGCCCTTGTAATCATACCTTTCCCACAATATTAAAATTTATTAATAAAGATCTAAAATTATAAAATTAAGAAATAAGAAATAAACATTTAATAAATAAGATATTATATATATAAAAAGCATAATTAATATTACGAATAAACATAACAATTTTAATTTAAATTACCTTTTTTAATTAAAAATAATTTATTAGACAATTCTTTATACTTATTTATATCGTTATCGGAGGTTAAACCTTGCTCAACAAGCAAGTTAATTTCTTTTTTCAAATATTCATTTTCTATTAATAATAAAGCATCTTCCCATTCTTTGACTGGGTCTGGTAGTAAAACTTCTTTTTGATTAGTGTGATTACTAATATTAGAAACCACTTTATACAATTCAGAATCTTTTGGTAAGGATTCTTGTAATGTTTCTAAAGTTTTAATATTTTTTTCTTGAATAATTAAAATTAAATCCTTTATATATTTTAAGTCAGGTTGTTTTTCTAAAATTTCTAATTGTTGAATACCAACCATATCATCAATATATTGTAGATTAAATATTATTAAATTTAGTAAATGTTTAGCAAGAGATGGAACCTTTTGACTATTACTAGTAGAATTATGAGGGTTTGCCTTTTTTTGAATTTGATGAAAATTTGTATTGTTTTTATTCTTAAAATAAAAATTGTTTAAATTTCTATTTTTAATAGAAGATAACAATTTGATATCGTTATTATTAAAATTCAATAAATTCGCAATCTCTTTCTCAAGCTGTATACGAAAAGCATTAAGAGGCATAGAACTTAACAAAGAAAGAGACTCGTTCCAGCAAGATACTCTACCTTCTGCCTCTAAAATATTATGTTTTTTCTGCATTTCATTGATAAAAAATTTTGATAAAGAAATAGAATTATCTATGATTTCTTTAAATTTATTAATTCCGTATTCTAAAATATAAGAGTCAGGATCATGGTTCTCTTTTAAAATTAAGAACCGTATTTCATAATTATCTTTTAATTCTTTTAAACAGATTAATAATGCTTTCCATGCGGCCCTATGACCAGCATCATCTCCATCAAAACTAAAAATTATTTTATTAGTTAGTGAAAATAATTTCGTTATATGGTCAGAACTTATTGAAGTTCCTAGTGTAGCCACTACATTAGGAACACCATATTGAGTTAGAATAATGACATCAAAATATCCTTCAACAACTATTGCAAATCCTTGCTTTTTTATGCTTTTTCTAGATTCCCACAAACCATACAATTCTTTTCTTTTAGAAAATAAGGTGGTTTCTGGAGAATTTAAATATTTTGGAAGCTTTCCATCGATTGCCCTTCCTCCAAAACCGACGACATTACCATAATAATTTCTTATTGGGAACATGACCCTTTGTCTAAATCTATCATATCTTCTTGTTTCATCTATAACAAGACCTACTTCTTTAATACAAGGATCATTATAATTATCAAAACATTTAGATAAAAAATTAGCCTCAAAACCTGACCAACCAATTCCAAAAAAATCTATAGTATCTTTATGAATTTTTCTTTTTGACAAATAATTTAGAGCATTAGATGATTTCGATAGACATGAATGATAATACTCCTGAGCTCTATTCATTATGCTCAATAACTCTCTTTCCTTTTTTTGTTTTTTAGACAAAAAATTAGTATTTTTACCTTCGTCAGGAATCGTTAGACCAACAGATGATGCCAATTGTTTTACGGCATCAGAAAAACTAAGAGCAAGATATTCCATTATAAATGTAATGGAATCACCATGAGCTCCACAACCAAAACAATGATATATTTTTTTTGTCTGACTTACAGTAAAAGAAGGACTTTTTTCAGAATGGAATGGGCAAAGACCAACTAAATTAGACCCCGTTTTTTTCAAAACAACATAAAAACCTATAACTTCTACTATATCTAGTCTAGACAATAAATCTTGGATAAAATATTTTGGAATCAAATAAAAACAATTGCTAGTACATACGAGGAGGTAATTGTTGACTGCGTATACGTTTATAATGACGTTTCACAGCAGCAGCAAGTTTACGTTTTCTTTCAGCTGTTGGTTTTTCATAGAATTCTCTAGAACGTAATTCTGTCAACAGTCCAGTTTTTTCAACTGTGCGTTTAAAACGACGCATAGCTGATTCAAAAGGTTCATTTTCTTTAAGCTTAACAATAGGCATAATCAATATTTTAATTTAAAAGAATATTTATAATCAAATTTCACTCTACAGCAACAAAAAATTAATACCGCGAGTTAACCCACTTAATTCTACATTAAAACAATGCTTTTAGACAACTGTTTTAATCAAGATAAACATATATTTATCTTGATTAAAACACATACAGAATTAGATTATATATAATCTAATTCTGAAGTATTATAATTTCTAAAACAAATGTCTTAAAACTATGGTTTCATTACGATCAGGGCCTGTAGATACTAAATCTATTGGCACACCAGATACTTCAGCTATTCTTCCCAAATAATGTCTAGCTTCTAATGGTAGTTGATCAAATTCTTTGATACCAAAGGTTGAGGACTTCCATCCAGGCATTTCTTCGTATACAGGCTCTAATCTTGAAACAATTTCAGAACCATATGGCAATATATCAAGAAATTCATTACCTAAACGATAGCCAACACAAATCTTTAAATTTTCAATTCCATCTAAAACATCAAGTTTTGTGATGCAAAGACCAGAAACGCCACTTAACCGTACAGATCTTTTAAGTGCAGCTGCATCTAACCAACCGCAACGTCTAGGTCTACCAGTAACAGAACCAAATTCCTTACCAACATTAGCTAAATGAATTCCTAGCTCATCATCTAGCTCAGTAGGAAATGGACCTGAACCGACACGAGTAGTATACGCTTTTGTAATACCTAAAACATAATTTATAGATTGAATACCTACTCCAGAACCAGCAGAAGCTGAACCAGCAATACAATTACTACTAGTTACGTAAGGATATGTGCCGTGGTCAATATCCAATAAAGAACCCTGAGCTCCTTCAAATAAGAGTTTGCCTCCAGATTCTTGCAAAGAATATAAACTGTTAGATACATCAGTAACCATAGGAGATAATACATCTGCTATTTTTAAATAGCTATCTAATATCTCATTAAAGTCCAAAATTGATGCATTAAAGTAATTTTTAAGGATAAAATTATGATATTCTAGCGATTCTGATAATTTTTGAGAAAATAAATTATAATTAAAAATATCTTGAAGCCTTATAGCTCTACGAGCTATTTTATCTTCATAAGCAGGACCAATACCCCTTCCTGTAGTACCAATTTTTTCTTTTCCTTTGCTTTGTTCTCTTGCCTGATCAATTGCCACATGATACGGAAGTATCAAGGGACATATTTCAGAAATTTTTAAACGAGAACGAACATCTATACCAACAGACTCTAACTCACCTATTTCTTTGAGTAAATTTTCTGGAGATAAAACTACACCATTCCCAATAAAACATGATACATGAGGTCTCATTATTCCAGAAGGAATTAACCTCAGGACAGTTTTTTTACCATTTATCCAAAGAGTATGACCTGCATTATGACCACCTTGAAACCTTACTACAGCATCAACAGATTCAGTAAGCCAATCTACAATCTTACCTTTACCTTCATCACCCCATTGAGTGCCTATTATTACTATATTTTTGCTCATATTAATCAACTTAATAATATAAAAATATCAAATCGAATGATAAATAAAATCATTTACTATTAATATTTAATATAAATAATTTTATAAATCATTAACTTGCCATATGCCATCAAACAAAACAAGTTTGCGATCAAAAACAAATTCATCTTGAGATGGATAACCTCCTGGTAACATTTGAATTACTATTTCACCATCTTGACGTAATTTTTTTATACAATTTAATAAATCTTTATCACGGCCCCAAGGAGCTAAAATAGCACTTGGTTTTTCCATTCTAAAAAGACCTCTAGCTAATTTACGTAAATCTAAACTAAAACCTGTCGCAGCTCTAGCACGACCAAATGCAATACCAACATTATCATACCTGCCACCTTTAACCAGTGTATCACGCCAACCTTCAGCATATAAAGAAAAAGTTACTCCAGAATGATAACCATAACCAGAAACATCAGCTAAATCTATTCCTAATTCAACATCATCTAATGAATGAATCAAAATTTGCAACGCATCAAGAGCTCCTATAATACCAGGATTAGATGGTAGAGATTTTCTAGCTAAAGAAATAACATTTTCTGTGTCTCCATATAAAGAAGATACTATCTTTAAAGACTCCAATGTATCACTTCTTATATTTTTAACGAAATTGGATAATTCTAAAATACCAGCGACATCTTTTTCTTTCAATAAAGAAAGAATCAAATCAACATTAGCAGAAGCAGCATGATCTGAGTTTATTATACTACGTATAACACCAGGATGACATAAATCTAGTTTATAACTACTGATGCCAGCTAATTTAATAGTATCAATAGCCAATTGAATTATTTCAAAATCAGCCTCTACTCCAGCATGCCCATATATTTCTGCTCCAATTTGCAATAATTCTCGACTAGACAAAAAATCATTAGGTAAAGCATGAAAAACATTTCCACAATAACATAATCTTGTTATGCCATCTCTGTTTAATGAGTGAGCATCTATTCTACTAATTTGTGGAGTCATATCTGCTCTTATACCTAATGTCCTACCTGATAATTGATCTACAAGTTTACAAGTTTGTAAATTCAAATCACTACCAGTACCTGACAGTAAAGAATCTATATATTCTACTAATGGTGGACAAACAAGCTCAAAACCATAAGTTTTGTATAAATCAAGTAATTTATGACGTAATCCCTCAATATGTCTAGCTTCAATTGGCAAAATATCAGCAAGATTTTCTGGTAGTAACCAATTACTCATTAGCTATATTTCCTAAATAAAATTTATCAAATCTATTTCAAATCATTTTTTTTCATAAACTGAAAAAAATCAGAACTTGTATCTACTACTAATGTATCATCCTTATTAGAAAAAGATTTTTTATAAGCTTCTAGACTCTTGTAAAACTTATAAAAACTATGATTTTTACCAAAAGATGAAGCATAAATTGCACTTGCAATAGCATCACCTTCTCCTTTAATTGCTTCTGCTTGAGCATTGGCTTTAGCTAATATTTCCTCTCGAGATCTATCTGCCTCTGCTCTAATTTTTTCACTTTCCGCTGCCCCTATGGATCTTAATTCATTAGCAACTTTTGTACGTTCAGCTTCCATTCTTCTATATACTGACTTAGAAATTTCAGGTGCAAATTCAATTCTACGTAATCTTACATCAACAATTTCAACACCCAACGGGGCTGCTCTAGATGCTACGTTATTAAGAATTTCCGTCATAATTTCACTTCTTTCTACAGAGACAACTTCTTTTACTGTTCTAACATTGACTGAGGCATTCAAGGCATCTCTAATTTGTGCTTGTAATTTTTCTTGTGCAGCCCTTTCATTACCCTCAAAAGTTACATAAAATAATTTTGGATTAGCTATTCTCCATTTAACAAAAGAATCAATAGACAAATTCTTTTTTTCTGATGTTTGAATTCGCTCTGCATCCTTTGATTCAATTGTAAGTATTCTTTTATCAAGAAACTCAATATTTTGAAATGGCGCTGGTAATTTGAAATATAAACCAGGAGAACTAATTTCCCTACTAATTTCACCAAGTGAGAAAACTAATGCATAACTACGCTCATTTACGACAAACATTGTAGAACAAGCTAATACAAATAAAACAAAACAACTAGATAGTATTAAAAATATACGTTGCATAAAAAATCTTTTCTATTAGTACAATGAACGATCACGCTTTATTTTATCCGATGATTTATTAATAGTTTTAAAATTATTATTTTCATCAATATCATAAAGTTTTTTTTCTACTTTTTCTTCTAATAAATCATTTTTCTTAGTTGTAAAAGAATCATTGATTTTATTATTTAAGGAGTCTAAAGGTAACAACAAAACATTACTATTTTTAGAATCAATCATCAACTTGTTAGATTTAGAAAAAATACTTTCCATAGCCTCTAGATATAAACGAGTTCTTGTTATATCAGGCGCCTTTTCATATTCTTTTAAGATACTACAAAAACGAGATGACTCACCTTTAGCTTCGCCTATTACTGTAGCTTTGTAGGCCTCTGCTTGCTCTAAATATCTAGAGGATTGACCACTAGCTAATGGTATAACCTGATTTGCATAGGCATATCCTTCATTAATTTTTCTTTCCCTATCTTGTCCTGCCTTCACTGCATCATCAAAAGCAGCTTGTACTTGTTCTGGCGGTTGAACATTTTGTATAGCAACTGCAGTTATCTGAATACCAGTACTGTAATTATTTAAAATATTTTGCATAAGCTTTTGAACTTCAAAAGTAACAGCAGTACGACCTTCATACAAAACAAAATCCATATTTTTCTTACCTACTATTTCTCGCATAGCAGTTTCAGCAGCTTGTTTAACAGATTCATCAGGATCTCTTATTTTAAATAAATAATCAACAGCTCCATTTATGCTCAAGCGATATTGAACAACAAATTGCATATCTACAATATTCTCATCTGTTGTAAGCATTAAAGATTCAGATAGAACTTTATTTTGAGAATTCCCACGAAACCCTACCTCAAAAGTACGCAACTGAGATAAGTTTACCATTTCATGATGTTCTATAGGGAATGGTAAATGCCATCTAAAACCTGGTTGCGCTGTTCTATAATATTTTCCAAATCTAGTAATTACAGAAACTTGACCTTCTTTAACAACAAAAAAACTACTAGATAGCCAGATAATAGAACAAAATGCAATGAATAAAAAAAAGAAAAAACCAGAATTTTTAAAATTAAAATATGGCATTTTATCACTATTATTTTTTCCATACTTTCCAAAAACATTAGAAAAACGTTTACTTAAATCATTCCAAACATCATCTAAATCTGGTGGATTATTATTTTTTTTAGACTCATCAGAAAAATCTTTGTTTTTTCCGCGCCCCCAATTAGAATCATCAAAATTAAATATATTAAAAATTCTCAATATCTTGCCCCATTGTATTACAAGCATTAATTATCGCTTCGGTTAAACCATTTATTCCAGTTTTTTTGAGTGCGCTCAAAAAAACACTATCAATAATATTATTTAAACCATATTCTACCCTAGGTTGTACATTAGATAAATCAATCTTATTGTAAATCATAATTACTGGTATATCAGATGCCCCTATTTCTTTAATAACATTATTAACATTATCTATTTGTGCTTGATAATTTTCATTCGAAAAATCAACCACATGAAGTAATAAATCAGCGCTTACAGCTTCGTGTAGTGTTGCGTGAAATGAATCTATCAAATTATGCGGTAAATCTCGTATAAAACCTACTGTATCAGAAATAACAATATCTTTATTAGAATTATTTATCCATATACGGCGAGATGTTGTGTCTAATGTTGCAAATAGTTGATTAGCAACATAAGTTTTTTCTTTTGTTAATAAATTAAATAATGTAGATTTTCCTGAATTTGTATAACCAACTAAAGAAATTGAAAATACCCTATTATGCTCACGAAGAGTTCTTTGTGCCACCCTTCTAGATTTTATTTTCTTTAAACGCTCTTTTAAAAGCTTAACTTTGCTAGATATAATACGTCGATCAATCTCAAGCTGTGACTCACCAGGACCCCTCATACCAATTCCACCACGCTGACGCTCCAAATGAGTCCATAACCTAGTTAATCTTGTAGATAAATATTGTAATTGTGCTAATTCAACTTGAAGCTTACCTTCATGACTTTTAGCTCTTATAGCAAAAATATCTAAAATTAAAGCAACTCTATCAACTACTCTAACCCCCCATCTTAACTCAAGATTTCTTTGTTGTGATGGAGATAATGAAGCATCAAATAAGACTATTTCTATAGAAAGCTCTGTTATTAAATATGATATTTCTTCTACTTTTCCAGAACCTATAAAAAATTTTCTATCAGGAATATCTCTCTTAACAACTATATGATCTGCTATGGAAGCTCCAGATGATTGGGCTAGCATGAAGAACTCTTTTAAATTATCATCAAAAAAAACATCACCTAAATTGACTCCAACTATTAAAGATTTCATACAACAAATTCACCGTGTTAATAAACGACAAAACAGCATAAAAATTATAATATTTTTTAAACTATTCCGCTTCAAAATCTTCCTGAAAACTTATAGCTCTAGAAGGAACCACAGTTGATATGGCATGTTTATATACCATCTGTGTTACTGTATTTCTTAATAAAACAACATATTGATCAAATGCTTCTATTTGCCCTTGCAGTTTTATTCCATTAACCAAATATATAGATATTGGCACATGATCTTTACGCAATTTATTTAAAAATGGATCTTGTAGAGTTTGACCTTTATTATTCATTATTTATGTTCCATATGTTTGTTATAAATATTTGTCTATTACGAGTTCAACTGACATAAAATATGCTAAATCAATAGAAAAGCTAATTCAAATTAGACTATTTCTTATTTAATTTTAATAAAATATTGATTTAAATTATATTTAACACTAATGAAAATTGAATTCTAAATAAAATTAAGTGTAAGTAATATTTTATATAATACAACAACAAATAATTAGTTATGTTTTTTATTGCACTTTAACATATATAAATATTTTATATCTTCATAAAAGATGTTGTGTATATACATACTCAAAGATATCAAAAATCTAAATATATGGATTTTTTGATGACTTAAATTCAATTCTTAACGGCGTACCTTTTAAAGATAATTCTTTTCTGAAAAATGATTCAAGATATCTTATATAAGAACTAGAAATATGTTCAAGAGAATTTCCATGAATTACAATAATTGGAGGATTTTGCCCACCTTGATGAGCATAACGCATTTTTGGTCTAATTATATTTTTTTTAGGAGGAGGTTGTTTAGTAATCGCTAGTTTAAGTAGCTTATTAAGCTTGGGAGTAGATAATTTAGCAAAAGAAGAATCATAAGCCTCATTTACAGATAAGAAAATGTCATTAATATGATGTTTTTTTAATGCTGAAATCATATGTAACTTAGCAAATGACAAAAAATGTATTTTTCTTCTAAAAGATTTTTCTATATTTTTTATTTTTTCTTTTTCTAAAATATCACATTTATTAAAAGCTATGACAATTGCTTTGCCTGATTCTAAAATAAAACCAGCCATGTGAGCATCTTGATCAGAAATATCCTCATTTGCATCTATAACCAATAAAACAACATCACTAGATTCAATTGCCTGAATGGTTTTTATTACTGAAAATTTTTCAATATGATCGATTACCCTACTTTTACGACGCATACCAGCAGTATCTACCAATGTATATTTTCTACCATCAAAATTAAAATCAACATTTATAGAATCTTTAGTTGTACCAGGCATATCAAAAGCTATTAGCCTCTCTTCTCCTAGAAACGAATTAATTAATGTAGATTTTCCAACATTTGGTTTGCCAATTATAGCCAATTTAATAGAAGAGTTAGATTCTACAATATTCTGCCGTTCATCAAAATTATGTTTTGTAAATCCACTTAATGCATCTTCAATTAAATGATAAATACCATCGCCATGAGATGAAGAAATCAAATATGGTTTACCCAATCCTAATTCATAAAAGTCATTACCAAAATTACTTAAATTCATTCCTTCTGATTTATTAATAGCTAGTAATATAATTTTATTAGAAAATCTACGCAACAACTTAGCAATTTCATAATCTTGCGAACATATTCCCGAACGACCGTCAAGCAAAAATATAACAACATCAGATTCCAATATAGCTTGATTGGTTTGAGAAGCAATTTTCAAAGAGAATTGATCTTTAGAATGAATATCAAGACCACCAGTATCAATCACAATAAAATTATATGATGCAAAATGAGCTTCTCCATAATGTCTATCACGAGTGAGACCTGAAAAATCAGCAACTAACGCATTTTTTGTTTTTGTCAAACGATTAAACAAAGTAGACTTACCTACATTTGCTCTTCCTACTATCGAAACTATTGGTTTATAATACACGGTAACAACTTAAAAAATGAAAATTAAATATCTATTATATAAATACCATCTACGGCATTAACTATAATTTTATTATTACTAAAAACAACCGAAGATAATATACTATTCTTGCTAATCTTAACTTTATAAAATGTAGAACCATCATCAGAGGAAATAAAATATAATTGACCAAAAGAATCACCACAAACTATTAACTTATTTACTGCTAAAATAGTTCTAAATTTGCAATTTTTTATAATTATTTTCTTCCAAATAACACTTCCATCTATGGCATCAAACTTAACCAACTCTCCTTCATTACTTAAAGCATAAATAAACCCATCAGACATGCACATAATATTACATGATGAAAACAGTTTACTCCATTTAACATTAACTGTATTTGTTATATTTAGACAAGTAATATAATTTTTACTAGTAGAAAAATAAATATTATCTTTATATATTAAAAAAGCACCATTAATACCTAATAAATGATTGTTTATGTTACCTAAAAAAATTGGAATTTTCCATTCTATAAAACCAGTATTAATATCGATTGATGAAATGCTATTATTTGTGCTATATGTTATGAGAGACTTATTAAAACATAACATGGGAGAATAAATAGAAGAAGATACTGAAAAAAAATAATTATTTAATGACCAAATTACTTCTCCATTATTAATATAAAAAGCATTAATAGATAAATCACAAGTCCTAATTATAAGAATATTTTTATATATAACTGGTGGAGTATCAATTACATTGTTTACTAATGACGACCATTTTTGATTTCCGTTACTATCCAATACTAGGATATCCCCTTTTTCAGAAACAACCACAACATTAGCAGCATCAGCAACTATGGATACTACATGATCAATAGATCTTTTTCTTTGCCATAAACATTTATGATTAACAACATCTAACTTGGCAATATTTCCATCTAAAGAAGCTACATATATGTAATCACCTATTACCTTTGAAATTAAATCAATTGTAAATTCAGAGAATAAATTTTCATAAGACAAATAGCTATTATGATATGTTATTTGTGGCTCATCAGCATCTGTAACTGCAAGAGACTTATTATGAATACTTATAAAAAGCAATAAAAAACAGATTACTTTTTTAAATAAAAAAACAAATTTATAAGAAATCATATAATTCTAATTATAAGAATCAATTTTTAACTGAATTATTTTAAATAAAGGATCATTTTTATCCATATGATTTAAAGATAATTTCCAATTTTCTATAGCTTTACTCAAGTTACCTTGTGCAAAAAAAACATCACCTCTACTATTATCAAATAAACCTTCAAAAGATTTTGGAGAATGCTTCAAACATTCTAATGCCCTATCATATTCACCAATATTTATAAATACATTAGATAAACGCAGTTTCGCAATATGTTGAAACACGTTATTCTTTTCAATATTAGATAACCATATTAATTCAGTTTTTGCTTCATCAAATAACAATTTTTCTTGAAATACATTAGCAGCAATCAGCGAAGATAACTTAGAATAAGAATCATTAGTATTGTTTTTTTTAATTGTATCTAATAATTCTTTCATTTTTTCAATATTAACAGGATTTGTAGTTACCACTTGTTCAAATAATTCAAAATCTCTCATATTATTAATAGTTGTTTTCTTAAAGAAAAAATATTTTATTAAAAATATAGAAAAAAAAACTATCAATAAAAATATTATTTTTTTTCTCGTTATAAGAAATAATTTATTCATAATAAAACCTAAAATTATTTTTTTATTTTATCTTTTAAAAAAGGTATTAATAGTTCTATAGAGATTTTTTCCTGATTAACTTTATAATTATGAGGCACACGTAATAATTTTATGCTTGCAAAATTATTTGCAACCTCATCTTCTCCAAAAACTATAGCTAGTGTAGCGTTACTCAAATCAGCCATTCTAAACTGGCGTTTTAAACTATCATTTAAACCACAATGAACTATTACTTTAAATCCAGCATCACGTAATTTTTCAGCATAATTAAATGATAACTTTTGAGCTATTAAACCACGATGAGTAATATAAATATCACATTCTTCAATTCTAGAAGGATTTTTATAAAAATTCCATAATTCTATTAGTCTTTCAAATCCTATAGCAAAACCAGCAGCAGGAATATCCTTACCTCCAAGCATGCTAAATAAATTATCATACCTACCACCACCACAAACTGTACCTTGAGAACCCAATTTATCTGTAGTCCACTCAAAAACTGTCAAATTGTAATAATCCAATCCTCTTACTAAGCGGTTATTAATATAATATTGAATATTATTAGACTTTAAAAAATCACATACAGAATCAAAATAATTTAATGATTTATCTGATAAAAAATCCAATAAAACTGGAGCTTCCTTCATTAAAGAAGATATAACTGGATTTTTACTATCTAAGATCCTTAATGGATTAGAATATAAACGTTTTTTGCTAATCTCATCTAAATGATCTATATTTTTTTCAAAAAAACTTAATAATACTTCTTTATAATTCAATCTATCTTGATAAGAACCAAGACAATTAACTTCTAATCTAACATTTTTAATACCTAGAATTTCCCATAGCCTAGACACCATAATCATTAATTCAGCATCTAAATCAGGGCCTTCAAAACCAACTGCTTCTACATCAACTTGATGGAATTGTCTATATCTTCCTAACTGTGGACGCTCATGCCTAAAAACTGGCCCAAGAGAATATAATCTACGAGGTCTTTCATACAATATATTATGTTCTATAGTAGCTCTAACTATTCCTGCTGTAATTTCTGGACGCATAGTTAAAGAGTCGTTATTATAACTATCTCTAAAAGAATACATTTCTTTTTCTACTATATCAGTTACCTCACCTATACCTCTTTGAAATAAGCTAGTTTGCTCCAGGATAGGAACTCTGATATTAGAATATCCATAACTATGGAGCCAATCAAATAAAATATTTTCTAAACGAAACCAATCAAAACTTCTTGAAGGAAGGATATCATTCATTCCTCGTATCGCTAAAATTTTTTTAGTATTTTTATTATTTACCATACTTTTTTCTTAAAAAGAATTCTTGTGAGAGCATTAAAAACTAAAATAAATAATATACTTATGAAAATTGAAAAACTACTCTTTTTTTAATGTAATCCCATAACTAGAAAACCGGAATAACATTATCATCATATATCCTAAAAAGCATAAAAAACTCAAGATTTATACAAATACTATTTATCATAAATATACAAGACTAGTTTAACATTTCATAAAACTTATATAGTAAAAATTTTTATGTTATGAAAAATCACTAATAATTTTTCATATTTATAGTTTAATAGATTCATTAACCTTGATCTTAGTAATATTTTTAATACTACCAGCCAATTGACCACATGCTGCATTTATATCATCACCTCTCGTTTTTCTTACCGTAGTAATAATTCCTTGAGAATTTAATATTTTTACAAAAGATAAAATTCTACTTTGTGTAGATCTTTTCAACTTGGAATTAGGAAATGAGTTAAATGGTATTAAATTTATTTTACATTTAATATTTCTTACTAACTCAACCAATTCAAAAGCATGTGTATCTGAATCATTTATATTATCTAGCATACAATATTCAAATGTAATAAAATCTCTAGGTGCATAAGACACATAATTCTTACAAGAACTAATTAGTTCTTGTAGTGGGTATTTTTTATTTATTGGTACTAACCTATCCCTTAGTTCATCATTAGGAGCATGTAAAGAAATAGCCAAAGAAACAGGACAATCATTAACCAATTTATCAATCATAGGAACTATACCTGATGTAGATAAAGTTATTTTTCTTTTTGATAATGCATATGAATTTTCATCTATCATCAAACGTAAAGCAGGAAGAACCTGTCCATAGTTTAATAAAGGCTCTCCCATTCCCATCATTACTATATTAGTTATTTTAGGAGAATTGATAATGGATTTATCTATATTTCCAGAAAAAAAATCATTATTTATATTTTTTTGTGCCCACCATAGCTGACCAATAATTTCACTAGTAGTCAAATTACGATTAAATCCTTGTTGACCAGTAAAACAAAAACTGCAATTTACAGTACAACCTGCCTGACTAGATATACAAAGAGTATTTCGATTGCTATCAGGTATAAAAACTGTCTCAACTGCATTATCAAAACCAACATCAAATAACCATTTTCTAGTTCCATCTATAGAAAAATACTGTGTTTTTAATGGCATTGCTTCTATTTTAGCTACTGCTTTCAAATAATTACGTAGTTTTATAGAAAGATTAGTCATATGATCAAAACAATCAACTTGATCTTTATGAATCCATCTCTTCAATTGAGAAATCCTGTAATTACTATAACAATCACACTCTTCTAGAATTTTTCTTAAAGATAGATCATCCATACCTAGCAGGTTAATAAAAAGATTATCTCCCATAAAAAACTATAATTTACGAGAATGGATTTCCATTTCAGAAAAGAAAAAAGCTATTTCATTCTTTGCATTTTCTTCTGAATCAGAACCATGTACAGCATTAGCATCTATATTATCAGCAAAATCAGCCCTAATTGTTCCTTTCTTTGCTTTTTTTGGATCCGTGTCACCCATAATATTACGATTAATTTGAATAGCATTTTCTCCTTCTAAAACTTGAATAAATACAGGTCCTGAAATCATAAAATTTATTAAATCTCTAAAAAAAGGCCGTTCTTTATGAACAGAATAAAATGACTCTGCCTCATAAGTAGATAATTTATGAAAACGCGAGGCTACTATAAATAAACCATTTTCTTCAAAACGAGATATGATTTTCCCAATACAATTTTTAGACACTGCATCAGGTTTTATTATTGATAAAGTACGTTGAATAGCCATTTAAATTCCTATTTTTTAATTTAGTAAAAGCAATAATATACAATAAAATAACAATCTAATTATTTTTGATTTATCGTTATACTATAAAATAAAAACAAATTAAACCAACCATAATTAAAAGTTATTAAATTAGTAGTTAAACCTATATAATATAAGGTCTAATTTATTATACACATTTTAAGTTGAAATAAGCATTATCGGAATTATATTCAATGATTACAGAATCAAAAAAAATTATTATTAATAATATGCTAAATAAAAGTTTTGAACCATCAGAAATAGAAAACAAATGGTATACAAAATGGTATAGAAATGGATGTTTTGAAGAAAAGAATAATTTAGATAAACTAAATGATACAAAAGATAACTATTCTATACAATTTCCTCCTCCTAATGTAACAGGGACTCTACATATGGGTCATGCTTTTAACCAAACCATAATGGATTGTTTAATAAGATACAATAGAATGTTAGGTAAAAATACTATTTTTGTACCAGGTACAGATCATGCTGGAATAGCAACGCAATTAGTGGTAGAAAGACAATTAGAGAAAGAAAATAAATCCAGATACACTATAGGTAAAGAAAAGTTTATTAAAGAAGTATGGAAATGGAAAGAAAAATCTGGAAACATCATTACCGATCAAATAAAGCGTCTTGGGATTTCTGCAAATTGGGATCGTGAATATTTCACTATGGATGAAGATATGTCCATTGGAGTTATAGAAACTTTTATACGACTTTATGAACAAGGCTTAATATATAGAGGACAAAAACTAGTCAATTGGGATCCAAAACTTCTTACAGCTGTATCAGATTTAGAAGTTGAAATGCAAGAAACAGATTCTTTTATGTGGTATATAAAATATAACATAGTAGAACAAGATATAGATAACCCTACACATTTAGTTATAGCGACAACTCGTCCAGAAACAATATTTGCAGACAATGCTATATGTATTCATCCTGACGACAATAGATATAAACATTTAATAGGAAAAAATGTTTATATACCTATTACTGATAGACAAATTCCGATTATATCAGATAATTTTGTTGATATTAATTTTGGTACTGGTTGTGTAAAAATAACTGCTGCCCATGATTTCAATGATTATCAGTGTGCTATTAGGCATAATTTACCATTAATTTCAATTTTTACCAAAGATGCCCATTTAAACGAGAATGTTCCTGAAGAATTTCAAGGATTAGAACGTTACAAAGCAAGAGAATTAGTAATAAAAAAATTGGATAATACAAATTTTTTGATAAAAACTGAACCACATAAGATTGTCCAACCAGTAGGAGATAGAACTGGGGTTGTTTTAGAACCTATGTTGACTGATCAATGGTTTGTATCTACTACTAAGTTAGCTCCAAATAACAGTATAAATCCTGGTAAAAGTCTTTCAAAAATAGCTCTAGAAGTTATAGAAAAAGAAGAAATAAAATTCTATCCAGATAATTGGAAAAATACTTATAAACAATGGTTGGTAAATATACAAGACTGGTGTATATCTAGACAACTATGGTGGGGGCATCAAATTCCAGCATGGTATTCAGAAGACGGCCAAATATTTGTAGCTCATAATGAAAAAGAGGCCTATAAAAAAGCATCTATAGCTGGAGTTAACGGAATTCTAAAACGAGATGAAGATGTATTAGATACATGGTTTTCTTCTGGGTTGATTCCTTTTACTACTATGGGCTGGCCTAACGAAACAAGTGATATGCAAAAATATCTACCTTCGAATGTATTAATCACTGGTTTTGATATTATATTTTTTTGGGTTGCTAGAATGGTAATGCTTACAAAGCATATGACAGGTAAAATACCATTCAAAAATATATATGTCCATGGATTAATTAGAGATTCCGAAGGCAAAAAAATGAGTAAATCTAAGGGTAATACTTTAGATCCACTCGATTTGATAGATGGGATAGAACTAGAAAATTTGATAAAAAAAAGAACATCAGGTTTATTAAATCCAAAACAGGCTGAAAAAATAAAACAACTTACTAAAAAACAATTCCCACAAGGAATAAAAGGAGTAGGAACAGATGCATTAAGATTTACAATGTCATCTTATGCAACATTAGGACGTGATATAAATTTTGACATAAAAAGATGTGAAGGTTATAGAAATTTCTGTAATAAATTATGGAATGCAACAAGATTCGTATTACTAAATGTAGAAGAAGATTATAAGATCTCAAAAAATGATATCGATGATTCTCAATACCTCTCTTTTGCTGATCACTGGATTATTTCAAGATTACAAAATACTATTATAGAAGTAAAAAAAGCATATGATGAATATCGATTTGACAATGTAGCTAATACTATATACAAATTTTTTTGGGATGAATTTTGTGATTGGTATTTAGAAATAGCCAAAGTACAAATAAAACAATTTTCAGAAAAAGAACAAAATAGCACTAAAAAAACATTATTGATTGTATTAGAAGAAGTGCTGAGATTAGCACATCCAATTATCCCATTTATCACAGAAGAATTATGGCAAAAAGTATCATTATTTTTCAATGATTATGTTAATAATAACTTTATAAGTATTTCTACACAAGAATATCCAAAAGAAAATAGAAATAAAATAAATTTAGCAATAGAAGAAGATTTTATTGAACTCAAATCTCAAATTGAAGCAGTAAGAACACTCAGAGGGGCGATGAATCTATCTCCAGCTGATAAAATTCCTTTATTAGTAAAAGGAAATATTACAAAATTAAAACGTAATTCACCTTACATAATCCACTTTGGAAAGCTAAGAAGTATAGAAATAGTACATGATATTCCTAAATTAGAAGCCCCTGTGCAAATAGTAGGTGAAACATATTTGATGTTAGATATAAAAATAGATATCAACTTAGAATTATTAAGATTAGAAAAAGAACAAAATAAGATAATGGAGGAAATTAATAAATGCAACCTAAAACTTCAAAATAATAATTTTATACAAAATGCTCCAGAAAACATTATAAATCAAGAAAAAAATAGACTAGAAAAATTTCAACTGACCATTACTAATATTAATAGTCAAATTGATAAAATAAAAAAAGCACTATAATATATAAATTAAAAAGGATTATATATCTATTTGATTATAATCCTTTTTTTTTGATAAAAAATCTGACATTGTTTTCTCATCATCATAAGATAGCAAACCCTTATCACGTGCTTTTTCAATTAAATCAGGACGACGCAACATAGTAATTTCTAAAGCTCTTTTTCTGCGCCATATATTTATTTTTTTATGATCTCCATTTATAAGAACATTTGGAACAAAATCACCCTTATAATCATAAGGACGCGTATAACTATATGGCTCCAATAAACCATCATGAGCATCACTAAAAGACTCATATAGAATTGAATCTCTATTATTAAGAGTTCCTGGCAAAAGCCTTATAACAGAATCAATTAAAGCAAGAGCAGCTATTTCGCCACCTGATATTATAAAATCACCGATAGATATTTCATCTGTAACAAATCGATCTATAAACCTTTTATCTATCCCTTCATAACGACCACAAATTATAATAAATCCATCGGTCTTAGAAAGTTTTTCTGCATCTTTTTGAGTAAAAATATTTCCTATCGGAGTTAATAAAATAACTGTTGATGAATCTTGATCTTTCAAATTGCGTTTCTTATTTATAGCATTTAAAGTATTTTCCAACGGAATTGGTTTCATAACCATACCAGGGCCACCACCATATGGTTTGTCATCCACACTCCTTCTTTTACTATCAGAAAAATCCCTAGGATTCCAAGTATGAATATTACATATATTGTTTTTACAAGATCTTCCAACAACACCTGTATTATTTACAATATCAAATATCTCAGGAAATAAAGTTATAATATCTAACCGCATTAATATTCTAATGACCAACTAGTAAAAATTTCGTGATTAAATAAGTCTACTTTATCTATATAAAGTTTCACAAAAGGAATCAGTATTTCTTTATTTTTATCTTCATCAGTATTTAAAACACACAATATAGGATGAGCACCATTTTCAAAAATATCAGTCACCATTCCAATGAAAACAGATTCACAATTTGAAATACCATACAATTTACAACCTATCAAATCAACCCAATAATACTCATCTTCTTTTAGGTTTGGAAATAAATTTCTAGACACATAAATTCTACTATTACGAAATTTATCCGAGTCATCTCTTGTACTCACGCCTAATATATTTATTATAATAAAATTATTATATTCTTTTGAACTAATTATCTTATAATGGTTATATGTAGGGTTACATTGACATTGTTTATATTGGCAATTACAAGAAGAAAACCACCAATCAGAAACAGATAACAAAGTTTCTTTGTTATCTGAATATGGGTAAACCTTTAATGAACCCCTAATGCCATATGAAGATACAACTTTACCAAGCTCTATCAAATCACTAGGAATAGAATCATCAAACATTAATTAACTCTATATTAGAGACTTGAAGTCTGTGTCTTAGAATATTCTTTTACCAATCTTGAAACAACAGAAGATAATTCTGCACCATTATCTTTCCAATACTTAATTCTATCTAATGAAATTCTAATTTTATCAGGACCTTCAACAGCAACAGGATTATAAAATCCTAAGCGTTCTATAAATCTTCCATCTCTACGATTTCTAGAATCAGTAGCGACTAAACTATAAAAAGGCCTTTTTTTTGATCCACCACGAGCCAAACGAATAACTACCATAACAATTTAAATCCTAATTAATTTAACTATAAAAATAGTTTGTAATTTTAACAATCATTCAGGCAAATTTGCAAAATAAAATTTATCTTTTTTGTAAAAAATGCTCTGTAACTTCCAAATTATCTATAAAACTCTTGCGTTGCATAATAATAATATTTCCAGTTTGTTTAGAAAAAATCTTAAAATCATCATTTGCATTAACATCTGTGGTTATTATACGCAAAATTTGCCCACTTTTCATTTCTGATAAAGCTTTTTTTGTCTTTAATATAGGTAATGGACAATTCAAACTTCTTGCATCAATACAAGAATCAAATTCTAACTCTTTATTTTCTTTAGAATTCATAGCATTATTAAATCCTACTCAATATCCATTTTTTTGTATTTTCAATACCATTAGGCAACAATTCAATATAATTAGTGCTTCCAGTAGCAGTATTTGCACGCCCCCCACCTTTGCCTTTAACACAAGATGCAAAAAAATTCATTATCTCACTAGCCTCTATAATTTCTTTAATATTGCTAGAAACACCACAAACCAAAATCCCCTTTCCGCTAGATACCTCATTAGTACTCAGTACAACTATTACTTTTTCAAATCTATTTTTTATAAAATCCATAATATCTAATAATATTGACTTATCAAGATCCGCAAAAAAATAGGAAATAATATTGATATCATCTTTATTATCAATATTATCTATACAAATATATTCTACAATACTAGCAGCCAATTTTTTACGCAAAGAAAGATTTTCTTTTTCCTTATGTTTAACATAATCATTATGTTGGGATATTCGATCTAATAGTTCACCATGACTCGAATTAAACATTTTGGAAATATCATGTAAAAGTAAACTTTGTTTGCTAGCAAAATTTACAGCTTTTAATGCAGTACAAGCTTCAATTCTTCTGACACCATTAGAAATAGAACTTTCAGTAATAATTTTAAAAAAACCAATATCACCAGTTTTAACAACATGTGTTCCACCACATAATTCGACAGAAGGACCAATAGAAACAACTCTTACTTTACTAGAATATTTTTCATTAAATAAAGCTATAGCTCCACTACTTATAGCTTTTTCATATGGAATGATATCAGTAAGCACATCACTATTTAAAATAATATAATAATTAACTATTTCTTCTATTTGAGAAATTTGTGAATAAGAAAGTGCGTAATCATGTGTAAAATCGAATCTAATTCTCTCATGATCTACCAATGAACCTTTTTGCTGAACATGAGAACCTAATATTTCCCTAAGAGCGAAATGCATTAAATGTGTTGCAGAATGGTTTTTAGAAATGTTCAAACGTCTTGTCCTATCAACGCTAGAAGATACTATATCACCAACTTGTAATATACCATTTTCTAAAATACCACTATGAACAAACACATTTTTATTTCCAAGAAATGTATTATTAACTATGAAAACGGCTTCATTGTTTTTTAAGACACCAGAATCGCCTACTTGGCCACCTGATTCTGCATAAAATGGCGTTTTATCCAAAATAATACAAACTTCCTCTTGAATCTTCTCTACCTTCTTTACAAGAATACCATTTACATAAATAGCTAATATTTTTGAATTCTCTAATTTATATTTTTCATAACCGTAAAATTCGGAAACAAAATCACCATAATCCAAACTACTATAAATATTTAATTTAAATTTACCTGATGATCTAGCTTTATTACGTTGAGAATTCATATGTTTATCAAAAGAATTTAAATCGATTGAAATACCTTTTTCTCTACATACATCTGCTGTTAAATCTACAGGAAATCCATAAGTGTCATACAAAGAAAACACAGTATCATCATCTAATTTATTTCCATAACTAATTTTAGAAATAGCAGAATTCAATATCTTCATTCCATGAATAAGTGTATCACTAAAACGATCTTCCTCTTGCAAAATAATTTTAGAGACATAATCAGATTTCTTACTTATCTCAGGATAAGCATCACTCATTTCTAAAATAAGATCAGGAACAAGTTTATATAGAAAAGAACCAGTATGCCCTAATTTATAAGAATGTCTCAAAGCTCTTCTTATAATGCGTCTTAATACATAACCACGACCATCATTGCTTGGTAATACTCCATCAACAATCAAGAAAACAGCTGCACGTAAATGATCAGATATAACCTTCAATGAATTATTAGAATGATCTTTAATTCCAATTTTTGAAGCAGTTGCAGATATCAACTTTCTAAAGGAATCTGTATCATAATTTGAATGAACATTCTGTAGAACAGCTGCAATTCTTTCTAAACCCATACCAGTATCTATACATGGAATCTGTAAACGAGAAATTTTCTGCGCCTTGTCGATATAAAATTGCATGAAAACTAGATTCCATATTTCAACATACCTATCACCTTCTACGTCACTAATACCTGGAGGATCACCATGAAATTTAGGTCCATGATCATAAAAAATTTCTGAACAAGGTCCACAAGGGCCAATATCAGACATTTGCCAAAAATTGTCAGATGCAAATTTTGATCCCTTATTATCACCAATTCTAGATATTAAACTATTAGGAACACCTATTTCACTATGCCAAATATCATAAGCTTCATCATCATCATGATAAACAGTGATAAATAATTTATTAGATGGTAGTTTATATACTTTTGTAAGCAATTCCCATGCATAATGAATTGCTTCACGTTTAAAATAATCACCAAAACTAAAATTACCTAACATCTCAAAAAATGTATGATGTCTAGCTGTATAGCCAACATTTTCAAGGTCATTATGTTTACCCCCTGCTCTAAAACAACGCTGAGCAGTCACTACCCTCTTGTACTTAGTTTTCTCTTTTCCAGAAAAAATATCTTTAAATTGCACCATTCCTGAATTTGTAAACAATAGAGTTGGGTCATCAATAGGTACTAAAGAAGAAGAAGGCAAAATAACATGATTTTTCGATTCGAAAAATTTTAAAAACTTAGTCCTGATTTCTGATGTTTTCATTAAAAAATAAAAATATTAAGAAAATTTAATTAAGCTATAATATATGGCTGAAAAGTCAATTTTTAATAACTTAATAAGAATAATAAAAATAAAATATAAACCAATTTATTTATAATGAATAGATTATTATAAATAAATGGCTCAATATTATAATATTTTTATTGCAAAGTACCATTTTAATTATATTAAATGCCTAAAAATGGAAATTTAAAATTAGGTTTTTTACCATTCACTATATCTGACAAAGCTTTACCTGAACCCATTCCCATAGTCCATCCTAAAGGCCCATGTCCAGAATTTATATACAAATTGTCAATTTTAGTTTTACCTATAATAGGGACATTAGATGGAGTAGCAGGTCTTAATCCTGACCAATAAGATACGTTTTCAAAATCCAATGAATTAGGAAACATCTCCATTGCTTTTTCTAATAAAAAATTGCAATCAATATTATTTAAAGATCTGGAATAACCTGAAAAATCTACTGAACCAGCTATACGCATACGATCACCTAAACGAGAAAATACTAATTTATCAGCATTGTCTATCAAACTAACATATGGAGCTTTTTCTTTATCTATAACAGGGAAAGTAGCAGAATAACCCTTAGCAGGATAAATATTAAGTTTAATTCCTAACGGTTTTAATAAAATTGGACTATAGCTACCTAAAGTAACCACAAATATATCAGCATCTATATTTTTGAAATATCCATCTTGATCTACTAATTCAACGCTAGTTATTCTACCATTATTATATATAAGTCTATTTATATTGTGATTATATTTAAACTGCACTGATCTTTCTGAACACAAATCTGCTAATGATTGTGTAAATTTACGTGCATCACCACTTTCATCATCTTCTGTAAAATAACCACCAACTAGACTATCTTTAATACTAGATAAAGCTGGTTCAATATTAATAATTTCATCAACAGATAATGATTTTCTATGCACCCCCATTTTTTGCATAATATCGGCTGTTTTCTGGGCTTTTTTGAATTCATTTTGATTAGTATAAAAACTCAAAATACCTTTATCAAGATAATCATATTCTATATGTAACTCATCACGAACATTCTTAAGAACATCTCTACTATATTTTGCCAAATTAATCATATATTCCATATTACGAATAACATTATGAGGCATACATTCTTTAATAAAATATAGAAACCATTTCCACTGATTAACATCAAGATTAGGTCGAAAAGTTATAGGGCTACGCTTTCTAAGAATCCATTTTAGCGATATTAATAAATTACTAAAATTTGCCCAAGGCTCTGCATAAGAAACAGAGATTTGACCTCCATTAGCAAAACTAGTATCCAAAGCAGATTTAGAAAGCCTATCAATAACTACTATTTCCTTAGAAATTCCAGACTGAGATATCCACCATGCACTAGACACACCGTGAATCCCACTACCTAATATAGCTACTTTCATACAAAAGAAATTCTCCTAATAAATATTTAGGTTGAAATGAATGCATCTGAATAAAACTCATTTACTGGCAATCTATATTTCATAACAAAATCTTCCTTTGCAGACTCAATCATGATATTAGAACCACATGCATATACTTGAAAATCTGATAAATCTTTAAAATCTTGCATAACATATTTAGAAATATGAGCCATAGATTCCGATTTTTGATCTATGAAGATAGGACTATATTTAAAATTTATAATTGAAGAATCCCAGTATTTTGCCAAATTATGCATATATATCTCTGATAATTTTCTAGCACCCCAATATAAATATATAGATTGAGAAAAAATATTTTCTCTTATGAGATACTCCATCATTGATTTTATTGGAGCAAAACCTGTCCCACTTACTAAAAAAATAATTGGACTCTTCGATTTGTCTTGAAGAATAAAACTTCCAAAAGGCCCCTCTAAACAAATATTATCATCTTCTCTCAAATGACTACTAGTTAATCCAAATAACTGATCAGTAAAAAGACCACCGAAAAAATGTCTTATATGAAACTCTAGATATTTATCTATAAAAGGAGAATTTGCTATAGAATAACTGCGTTTTTCGCCATTCTTTAATATAAAATTTACATATTGTCCTGGTTTAAATAAAAACCGTTCTTCCAATGGAATTTTGATTCTAAGAATTATTACATCAACAGTCTTTTTTTCTATAGAAATCACCTTCCCTACAGTTTTAAAAGATGAAGACTTGTCAATTAGACTATCATATTGTATAACCATATCTGATAATGGATATGTTTTACACGTTAGAATCATGTTGTTTGATTTTTCTTGTTCAGTTAATGCCTTACTTAAATAATTAGATATTTCAAAGGAACCAGATAAAACTTTACACTTGCATCTAGAACATTTTCCATTACTGCAACTATGTGGTAATGTAATTTGTTGCTCCTTAGCTGCATCTAGGATTGATTGATTCTTTTTTACTACCAAATATTCTTTTCCAGGCTTTATCGAAATATAAAAACTCATGCCACAAAACTCACTGTAAAATATACAATAATTATGAAGATATTAAGAATCAATAATTAATGTCAATAAGATTTATTTGAATCTAAAATCATAATCTAAAACAAGCACTAGAATAATATTTTATTAGTAATGCCAACAAAAAAAACAACTATTTAAATAAAAAGAATAGACTATTATGGCAATTTAATAATATTTTACAATTAAATATTATTAACATAAAACAACAGTAATATATATGCCGTGTTTTATCATTATAATAGTCAAACATAGGTTACTTATTAATTGTAATAATCATTCTTTATTATATATAAGTATAGTAGAGCATCAAATAAGTTTTAAAATTTATCATAGTAAATTATTGACTATGAATAAAATACTGATAAAATTTCATTAAACATAAGTAATGTCAAAATATATTGAATTATGTAGTTTTATAGATTTTTATAAAAATCTAAACAAATCAAAAAACTTAATAACCACAAATATTCTTATTAAAAATCAAACTCAGACTCTTTTATTTATTATCAATATTAAAACGTAAAAAATTCAAGTTTTTTATGAAAATACATAGAAAAGCAGAGAAAAACACTCAAATAATCAAAAAAATGCATTTAAATGAACTAAAGACTTTGCATGTATCACAGCTATTAGAAATTGCTTCCAATTTAGAAATTGATAATGCCAATCGTCTACGAAAACAAGAATTAATGTTTGCTATAATGAAAAAAAGAGCAAAACAAGGTGAACAAATTTTTGGAGATGGCGTATTAGAAGTACTTCCAGATGGTTTTGGGTTTCTAAGATCACCAGAAACATCATATTTAGCAAGCACAGATGATATATATATATCACCTTCTCAAATTAGAAGAATGAACTTACATACTGGTGATTCTATAGAAGGTGAAGTAAGAACACCAAAAGAAGGTGAAAGATACTTTGCATTGGTTAAAGTTGAAAAAGTTAATGGTGTATCACCAGAAATTGTAAAACATAGAATTATGTTTGAAAATCTTACTCCACTTCATCCCTGCCAAAATATAAAATTAGAAAGAGAAATAAGAAGTGAAGAAAATCTTACAGGAAGAATATTAGACGTATTCTCACCTATAGGTAAAGGACAAAGAGGATTAATAGTAGCAAGCCCTAAATCTGGAAAAACTATAATGATGCAACATATAGCTCATGCTATTGCATCAAATATGCCAGAAGCAACTTTAATAGTCTTATTAGTAGATGAGCGGCCTGAGGAAGTAACTGAGATGCAACGCACAGTCAGGGGTGAAGTGGTAGCTTCAACTTTTGATGAACCTGCAAATAGACATGTACAAGTAGCAGAAATGGTAATTGAAAAAGCAAAAAGACTTGTAGAAATGAAAAAAGATGTGATTATATTACTAGATTCTATTACTAGATTAGCTAGAGCATACAATACTGTAATTCCTTCTTCGGGAAAAGTTCTTACAGGCGGTATAGATGCCAATGCTCTACACAGACCAAAAAGATTTTTTGGAGCAGCTAGAAATATAGAAGAAGGTGGTTCTTTAACTATACTAGGAACGGCCTTAATAGATACTGGAAGTAGAATGGATGAAGTAATATATGAAGAATTTAAAGGAACTGGTAATGCTGAAATTCATTTAGAAAGAAGAATGGCAGAAAAAAGAGTTTACCCTGCTATCAATCTAAATAAATCAGGAACAAGAAGAGAAGAACTATTAGTTAAACAAGATATACTACAAAAAATATGGGTTCTAAGAAAATTTATTCATGATATGGATGATATAGAAGCAATAGAATTTATTCTAGATAAAATGCGCTCCACAAAAACAAATTTAGATTTTTTTGAAATGATGAAAAGATAAAAAATTAATAATATATAAAATAAAAATTTATGGAATTTATACCAAGACCTATAATAGATTTACCTTTAAACTGTAATAAAGTTTTATTACACTCATGCTGTGCTCCATGTTCATGTGAAATAATGGAGGCAATGATTGAGTCAAATATTAAATATTCGATATTTTTTTATAATCCGAATATACATCCAAAAAAAGAATATGAAATTAGGAAACAAGAAAACATAAGAATAGCTAATAAATATAATATAGAAATTATAGATGCTGACTACGATACAGACAATTGGTTTCTAAGGGTTAAGGGATTAGAACATTGTCCAGAACGAGGTGAGCGTTGTACAGTATGTTTTGATATGCGCTTCGAAAGAACAGCTTTATATGCTTATGAGCATGGATTCGATACTATTACCAGTTCTCTAGGAATTTCTCGTTGGAAGGATTTTAATCAAATAAACAGATCAGGAATAAAAGCTGCTTCTAAATATGATATTACTTATTGGGATTATAATTGGCGAAAAAAAGGTGGATCACAAAGAATGATATTCATAAGTAAAAGAGAACAATTTTACCAACAAGAATATTGTGGTTGTGTATATTCATTAAGAGATACTAACAAAGCGAGAAGAGAACATGGATTTGATAGAATAAAAATAGGTGAGAAATTTTATAAAAATTAAAATAATACATATTTCTAATAAATAGAGTTTTATAAGTTAGCAATGGTAATAATGACTTACTTTTGTTAAGTAAAATATAAATAATATACCTATAAAAATCAATGATAGTTCAATAATATGATTCATAAGGCTTTTTTTATAAGTATGTTCATGCATCTGAGGAATAAGATCAGATATAGCTATATATATAAAACTACTAGCAGCAATTACTAAAGCAAAAGGTGTAAATTGCCTCGCAGAATGCAAAATAAAATATCCAGTAAATCCACCAATTGATGAACAAAAACTAGAAGTTAAAATCATTATTAATGCTTTAGACCTGTTAATTCCAGAATTTCTTAAAACAACAAAATCACATAATTTATGAGGAACCTCATGCACTGTTATTGATAAAGAAGTAATAATGCCAAGTAATGGGTTAGTTAAAAAAGAAGCAGCAATTACTATACCATCAGAAAAATTATGTAATGAACTACCTATCAATATAATAATTCCTCCACTACCAGCCTCATTTTTATCATGACCATTTCCATGAAGGTGACCATCACCTTCATAGTGATGATTATGTCTTAATAATGATACTTTTTCTAAAATTACAAAACATATTATTGATATTAACATAGTAATAAAAATAATATTAGCATCATTATTTAGATGATCATAAGCTTCAGGCAATAAATGCAAAAAAGCTACTGACAAAAAAATACCTACTGATATACTAACAATACTATCAAGATATTTAGAAAAAAAATTATATGTTAACCAATTTGCTATACCAACAGCAATTAAACCACTGGAAAGGGTAGAAATCAAAATATATAAAAATATCATAAATAAATCTTATTAAGATAATTAAGAAATTAGTGAGCTTCTGACCAATTATAACCAATACCTAAATCAACTATTAAAGGAACATCAAATTCAGTAACATTACACATCAAAGTAGGCAACATCTCTTTTACAATTAAAAGTTCTGAGTTTGTAACTTCTAAAATCAATTCATCATGTACTTGCATAACTAATTTAGAAGTTAACTTCTCATAGGATATCCAATCTTGGACTGAAATCATAGCTTTCTTTATCAAGTCTGCTGCTGTACCCTGTATAGGAGCATTAATAGCAGCTCTATCTGTAGCTTTCCTGTTACTAAAAGATTTATTAGATAAAGATGAAAGATATAGTCTTCTTCCAAAAACAGTTTCTACATATCCTAGATCATTATATTTTTCTTTAATTAAATTAATATAATTTAATACTCCAGGATAACGATCAAAATATCTATTAATATAATTCTGTGCCGAGATACGATCAATATTTAGATTAGATGCAAGACCAAAAGCACTCATGCCATAAATTAATCCAAAATTAATAGTTTTGGCTATTCTTCTTTGTTCTTCAGAAACATTATCAACAGAAATACCAAATATCTCAGATGCTGTAAATATGTGAACATCCTTCCCTTCTTGAAAAGCCAATTGTAGATTATAATCCTTTGACACATGAGCCATTACTCTAAGTTCTATTTGAGAATAATCAGCTGAAACTAATATATTATTATTCTCAGCTATAAAAGCCTCCCTAATTAATTTACCTTCTTCTGTACGAATAGGAATATTTTGTAAATTAGGATTGAAAGAAGATAATCTACCAGTAATTACAGAAACTTGAGAATAAGTAGTATGCAACCTACCAGTTTCTCTATTTATCATTTTTGGGAGTTTGTCTGTATATGTTGATTTTAATTTAGCAAGAGTACGATAATCTAAAACTAATCTAGCTAGTCTAAAATCTTTCGAAAGTTTACTAAGAACCTTTTCATCTGTAGAAGGGATTCCTGCATTTGTTTTACTAATAATAGGTAGACCAACAAATTGGAAAAGCACTTCTCCTAATTGTTTAGGAGAATTAATATTAAACTTACATCCAGATAATGAATATATTTCGTTTTCTAAACTTATAATTTTTTTTCCTAAAAAATTACTTTGGTTTTGTAAATTCAAATAGTCTATCTTTACACCATAAGTTTCCATAATTTGCAAAATGACAGCTATTTTTTTTTCTATATCATAAATTTCTTCTAACTTCGAGTCTTGGGATAATTTATGCTTAAATAAAGAATTTAACTGACTAATAGAAGTAACTCTTTGAGAAAAAAAATTAACAGCATCTTCTATTGGAATATCTTCTATTAATTTTAATTTCGAACCTTTACCAAATATTTCATCATAAGTAATACATTTATAATTTAAAAAATTATCTATTAATTTATATAAATTATCATTATTACGTGAATCTAAGACATAAGCTTCTAGCATAACATCATCTACTACACCTTTTAGATGAATATTTTCTTTATATAAAAAATGTAATACTTTTTTTAAATCATATGTCACTTTATATTTATTAGGATCTTCTAAGAAAAATTTTAATTTTGATATAAGATAATCTTTAGTTATACAGCCTGATAATAATTTATATAAAGGTATATAGTAAACTACTGAATTAACTAAAAAACAAATTGTTTGTAATGATGAAATATCATTACCATGAAGGTCAATAGTAATAATTTCTGATTTACTTAATTCTTTTATTAACAAAGATAAATTATTTTCAGAATCCACTATACATTTTTTTAACTCAATTTCTGTATCTTTTAAAGAACTACCTAATAGATTTTCTTTATGCTCCAAATCAGATAACCAATAAACAAAATCAAGACTCTCGTATAACTCTTTTAAAGAATTAGTATCTACATCTTTTTTTTTCAAGTCTTCTATTTTTTCAAAATAAGGATATAAATTACAATCACGTTTTATTGTCAGTAATTTTCTCGTAGTAGTAAAATTAGGGATAAAATCTCTAATATTCTTACCAATAGCACCTGTAATTTTGTCAGCAGAAGCAATAATATTTTCTACAGTACCAAATTCTGATAATAATTTTAATGCAGTTTTGGGACCTATTTTTGCGACCCCAGGTATATTATCAACAGAATCACCTACTAACATTAAATAATCTACAATTAAAGAAGGTTCTACACCAAATTTTTTTAAAACACCTAATTCATCTAGAATCTCTTCATTCATTGTATTAACTAATCGAACTTTTTTATTTACTAATTGAGCTAAATCTTTATCACCGGTAGCAATAATAACTTGACAATCATACTTTTTAGAAAACAAATCTGATATTGTACCAATCACATCATCAGCTTCAACACCTTTTATACTAATAATAGGTAATCCTAGGGATTGAATTATTTGATAAATCTTATCTATTTGACTTATTAAATCTTGAGGCATTAATGGACGATTTGATTTATATGTACTACATATATCATGTCTAAAATTTTTACCCGGAGCATCAAAAACACAAGCAAAATAAGTAGTTTCATATTTTGAAAGCAACTTTTTGAGCATGCTAACTATCCCATATATAGCACCTGTTTGATCTCCTTTAGAATTTCTTAATTCAGGCAAAGCATAAAAGGCCCTATATAAGTAACTAGAACCATCAACTAATAATAAAGATTCACTCATAAATTCTTATAGTCTATTAAGATACAATATCTAATGCTTGATCAAACATTTCTATTACGTCTTCTTTCATGTTCTTGTAAATATCTTTTTCTTAAACGTATAGATTTTGGAGTGATTTCCACTAATTCATCATCTTCTATAAATTCTATTGCATATTCTAAAGTTAGATTAATTGGAGGCACTAGACGTATAGCTTCATCTGTTCCAGAAGCTCTTATGTTAGTTAATTGTTTTTCTCTGACTGGATTTACCACCAAATCATTATCTCTACTATGGATACCTATAATCATACCTTCATATAAAGACTCTCCTGGTTTGATAAACATCCTTCCTCGATCCTGTAATTTCCATAAAGCATAGGCAACAGACTCGCCAGCATATTGGCTAATTAGAACACCATTTCTTCTATTGCTCAAAGAACCTTCATAAAATGGTGCATACTCTCTAAAAACATGACTCATTAAACCACTACCTCTAGTAATGCTCATAAAATCATTCTGAAATCCTATGAGTGAACGAGCTGGAATCACATACTCTAAGCGTGTTCTACCGTGATTATCAGGTATCATATTCTGTAAATCACCTTTGCGCCTTCCTACTTCTTCCATAACAGAACCCTGATAAATATCATCAACATATAATGTTAAATCTTCAAATGGTTCATGTTTTATTCCATCAATATCCTTATAAACAACACGTGGTCTTGAAACTGATAATTCATATCCTTCACGACGCATAGTTTCAAGCAAAATAGTCAAATGTAATTCACCACGCCCAGAAACTTCAAATACAGTATCATCATCGGTTTCACGCACTTTAAGAGCTACGTTAGATTTTAATTCTAAATCTAACCTATCACGTATTTGCCTACTTGTAACAAATTTACCTTCTTTACCAGCTAAAGGAGAAGTATTTACCATAAAATTCATGGTAAGCGTTGGCTCATCTATTTTTAGCACAGGCAAAGCATCTATATTTAAAGGATCAGCAATAGTAATTCCTATTTCTAAATCTTCTATTCCATTTATAAGAACTATATCGCCTGCTTCCGCTTTTTCAACAGCAACTCTATCTAAACCTGAAAATTTTAAAACTTGATTAATACGAGCTTTTATAGCTGATCCAGATTCACCCATTTTAAGAATAACATCCATAGATGGGTATAATACACCTCTATGAATTTTGCCGATCCCAATTTTTCCTACATAAGAATTATAATCCAATGAAGCAATTTGCATTTGTAAAGGCCCATCTGAATCATTGTGAGGTTCTGGTACGTATTTAAAGATAGTTTCAAATAAATATGACATATCACCAGAACGTACATTATGATCACTACTTGAATATCCAGAAAGACCAGAAGCATATACTACTGGAAAATCTAATTGTTCCTCTGTAGCTCCAAGACGATCAAACAACTCAAAAACTTCATTAATCACAAAATCTGGACGAGCTCCTGGTTTATCAATTTTATTTACAACAACTATTGGTTTTAAACCTAAACTTAACGCTTTTCTTGTTACAAATACTGTTTGAGGCATTGGTCCTTCTACAGAATCTACTAAAAGTAAAACCCCTTCTACCATTGACAATACACGTTCTACCTCACCTCCGAAATCAGCATGTCCAGGAGTATCAATAATGTTTACATATGTGTCATTGTATTCAACAGAACAATTTTTAGATAAAATTGTTATTCCTCTTTCTTTTTCAAGAACATTAGAATCCATAACTCGCTTTGTTACAGTCTGGTTATTTCTAAACACACCAGATTGGCGTAACAATTGATCAACTAAAGTTGTTTTTCCATGATCAACATGAGCTATTATGGCAATATTGCGCAAAGCTTTAGCCATACAAAATCCTTATTTATAATTTAAAAAAATGTAGATATTTTATTCTCATCAAGCATAGCATTCTTTGGCTCTTCCATTAATAACAAAGAATTCAAATCAATTGCCTGATTTATGCAAAATGGACCTACAGATAACCTTCTTAATTCTACTAAATGTGCAAAAAAACCAGATTTTCTACCGATATCCTGAGCTAAAGTTCTAATATAAGTTCCTTTGCTGCAAAAAACCTCAATAACTATATAGTTACTTTTTAATGATAATAATTTTATATTATATATATTAATATTTCTTGGTTCTCTATTTATATCAATGCCTTTTCTTGCATATTTATATAATGGAATACCTTTATATTTAATAGCAGAATACATAGGCGGAATTTGTGTAATCTCACCAATAAATGAATTTAAAATATTTATAATAAAATCTTTATTTATTAAAATATCATCTTCAAATCTATACAAAACATTACCGGTAAAATCACTACTATCTGTTTCTTCTCCAAATTTCAAAGTTGCTATATATGATTTGGAAGAATCGATTAATTTAGATGAAAACTTAGTATATTTTCCAAAACAACAAACAAGCAAACCTGTAGCAAAAGGGTCTAATGTACCTGCATGACCTGCCTTAGAAGCTTCAAGAGCATGCCTAACTTTTTGCAATGCAATATTACTTGATAATCCTGATGGTTTATCAAGTAATATAAAACCATCAAGATTACGAAAAACTTTTTTGGACATATTTATTGTAAAAGTAAACTGAATAAAAAACTAAGAATCAATATTAGCTTTTTTTATCAAATCTAATAAATTATTAGCTTTTTCTATATGAGAGTCATGCAAAAATAACAAAGTTGGAACTGTATGTATATGTAGTCTTTTATAAAGATAGGAATGAAACCAACCTGATTTTTTATTCAAGAATTCCTCTACTATCTTAGGATCAACACCAAATACAGTAAAATATATCTTAGCATATGCATAATCAACTGAAAGATCCACCTTCGAAATAGTAACAATGCCAATTTCCTTTATAGTAAATTTTTGGCTAATTATTTTTGATAAATCCTTCTGAATTTGTTTAGAAATACGAGTATTTCTACCTGACACTTTGTCAATATCAATCATTTTCATAAATAGAAAACGTTCCCAATATATTATAATGTTCTAGCTATTTCTTTAATTTCAAAAATTTCTAACTGATCATTAGGAATAATTTCTGGATTTCCTTTCAAGGTAATACCACAATCAAATCCAGATCTTACCTCTTTAACATCATCTTTAAATCTTCGTAAAGAATCTATTTGTCCGGTCCAAACTAATACGTTATCCCTAAATAATCTTACTTTTGAATCTTTTTTTACTATACCTTCAGTTACCATACAACCAGCGACACTACCAATTTTTGATATTACATATACTTCACGAATTTCTACAGTACCAATAATGTCTTCTTTCTTCTCTGGAGCTAACATACCAGACATAGCAGATTTAATATCATTAATTGCATCATAAATAATATTATAATAATTCATTCTAACATTATTTAATTCTGCATTCTTTTTGGCTATTGCATCTGCCTTAACATTAAAACCTATTATAAAAGCATTTGAAGCAATAGCTAAATTAACATCATTATCAGATATTCCACCTACAGCTGCATGAATAATGTTTACCTTTACTTCATCAGTAGATAGTTTTATCAATGAATTAGCTAAAGCTTCTTGAGAACCTTGGACATCTGCTTTTATAATAATAGATAGCACCCTAGATTCTACAGCATCAGCCATATTATCAAACATAGATTCAAAATTTGCAGCATGTTTTTTTGCTAATTTTGAATCTCTAAACTTACCTTGCCTAAATAAAGCTATTTCTCTGGCTTTACGCTCATCAGTTAATGAAACTAGAATATCTCCGGCAGAAGGAACATCAGTAAGACCATGTATTTCCACAGGAGTTGAAGGCCCAGCTTCTTGCAAAGCAATTCCTCTTTCATCCAACATTGCTCTAACACGACCAAATGTAGCTCCCACAAGAACAATATCACCTTTTTTTAAGGTCCCATTTTGGATTAGAACAGTAGAAATAGGACCTTTGCCCTTATCAAGACTTGCCTCTATAACTACACCTTTGGCATTAACATTTGCGGAAGATTTAAGTTCTAAAATTTCTGCTTGTAATAATATATGTTCTAATAAACTATCTATTCCAGAACCAGTTTTAGAAGAAACCATTATAAATGGGATATCACCACCATATTCTTCTGGAACTATACCCTCTGATATTAACTCTTGTCTTACTTTATCTAAATTAGCAGATTGTTTATCAGATTTTGTTAATGCAACAATCATAGGTATAGAAGCTGATTTAACATGACTTATAGCTTCTTTTGTTTGTGGCATAACTCCATCATCTGCAGCAACTACTAAAACAACAATATCTGTAGCCTTTGCTCCTCTAGCCCTCATGGAAGCAAAAGCTTCATGTCCTGGAGTATCAAGAAAAGTTATCGAACCCAAAGCAGTTTTTACATTATAAGCACCTATATGTTGAGTTATACCGCCTGCTTCATTACTTGCAATATTAGCTTTTCTTATATAGTCAAGCAAAGAAGTTTTACCATGATCGACATGACCCATAACAGTAACTACAGGAGCTCTTGTAATATAATCAGATTGATTAATAACCTTAGATTCATCTAAAAAAGTTTCAGGATCATCTGTCTTTGCTGCAATTGCTGTATGACCAAGATCTTCAACGACTATCATAGCTGTCTCTTGATCTAGTACCTGATTAATAGTAACCATTTGACCAAGTTTCATAAGATGTTTTATTACTTCAGCCGCTTTGATAGACATTTTATGAGCTAAATCTGCAACAGTAATAGTCTCAGGGACATGTATTTTTTTAATTATAAACTCTTGTTGCTGGTTAATAGAATCTTTTGAGAAATTATTAAAGTTATGTTTATTATTTTTCGAAGATTTATTAGTTTTTATTCCAGAAACCTTCCATCCATCAACATCATTTAATAATGTCGAACGCTTATCTCTATCTAAATTTTTCCTACGAGAACTCTCTTCACTCCAAGCTGAAGAAACATCAGATGATTTTAGTGACTTTTTTGAAGAAGTATTACTCTTATTATCTTTTTTTACAGAAATATTTTTATTGTTTTTAGAATTGACAGGATTTTCGGTTGTTTTTGCAACTTTACGTGGACGATTCAACATATTTTGCAAAGCAGCAGCTTCAGCTTCAGAAGTTTTTTTTGCGTTTTCCCTATCATTGATAAATTTCTCAGATTTTTTTTCTGTCTTTGTAATTAGATTTTGATTTGCACTACGATTATTTATTACATTCTTAGGATTTTTCATAATTTGAGACTTAGAAGAAGGCTCCATCTTATTTGAATCTTTATTGTAAGATTCAATATTATTATCAATAATATCGATAGATGCCTTTAATGGCATATTAATACCATTTTTTAGTGAATTTTTATGCTCTATATCTTCATTTTGAGATTTTAAAAGATTCTCAGCATCAACTTTTCCAATATTTTCATTAAAATTTACAGAAGAATCTTCCTTAGACAAATGCTCATTCTTAAATAAATCTGTATCTTTAATAGAAATTTTAGATGGAGATTCATCAATATTTTCATTTATTTTATTAATAACATTATTATTAATTCCAACTTTTTCTTTTTCTATATCTTTATTAAAATTTTCATTTTTTTTAACAAAAGTACGTTTTTTCAGAATTTTCACTTGAATAGTTCTAGATCTGCCCCTGGCATCAGCCTGATAAATTTCACTAGTTTCTTTTTTAGTCAAAACTATCTTTTTATCCTTATTATCCATACCATGAGCTTTACGCAAAGATTCTAATAGTTTAATTTTATCGCTATTAGTAACAAAGTCTTTTACTGAACTAACACTAGCACCAGCAGATCTTAATTGATCCAATAACACATCAGCAGACATATTAAGCTCAACAGCAAACTGAGCTACAGTTATAATCGACATCAAGACATATTCCCTGTATAGCTAAAATAAAAAAATAAAAAATAAATAATAAATAATATATAAAAATTCTAATTTAAATAATTATTTAAACCAATCTTCACGTGCTAGCATTATCAATTCACTAGCCTCATTAAAATTTAAACCTGATATCTCAGATAATTCCCCAGCATCCAACTCTGCTAAATCTTTTTTAGTAAAAATATTATTTGATCTTAAAGATTCCAAAATATTACTATCAATATCTCTACTATCTAACATGGATTTTAAACCTAAATTTTCTTCCTTAACTATAGCCTCAGTTAATAAGGCATTTCTAGCAGATAATCTCAAATTATTCACAAAATCTTCACTAAAAGATTTTATATCTAATAACTCTTGCAATGGAACATATGCTATTTCTTCTATACCAGAAAATCCATTTTCTATCAAAATATCAGCCTCACTATTACTGATATTTAATTTATCTACAAAATAAGATGTCAGTCTCAATTTTTCAGTTTCCTGTCTCTTCAAACTTTCATCAGAAGTCATTATGTTTATTTTCCAACCAGTTAAATCTGATGCAAGTCTAACATTTTGGCCTTTAATTCCGATTGCTTTGGGTAAATTATCATCATCGACAACTACATCCATAGAATGATTATTTTCATCGACAACTATAGATTCAACATTTGCAGGAGACAAAGCACCGATTACAAACTGTGCTGGATCTGGTGACCATAAAACTATATCTACTTGTTCCCCACCTAATTCATTCCGAACAGCCGTTACTCGTAAACCTCTCATTCCAACACAAGTTCCAATAGGATCTATACGTTTATCGTTGGCTACTACTGCAATTTTAGCTCTTATTCCTGGATCACGAGCAGCTGCCTTTATTTCTAATAAACCTTGTTCTATTTCTGGAACTTCATTTTCAAACAAATATTTTATAAAATCAGGTGCTGTTCTTGATAATATAACTCTCTGACCACGAATATTACGATCAATTTTTAATACCAAAGCTCTGACTCTGTCACCCATTCTCAAATTTTCCTTAGGAATCATTTCAGAACGCGGTAACCTAGCTTCTATTCTACCTATATCTACTATTGCATCACCTTTATCAATTCTCTTTATTATGCCAGATATTATATTTTCTCCACGACTAAGAAAATCATTCAATATTTGTTCTTTCTCTGCATCTCTTACTCGTTGTAGAATAGCCTGCTTAGCAGCTTGAGCACTAATCCTACCAAATTCAGACTGATCTAGAGGTTCTTCCAAGTAATCTCCGATATCAATATTAGGATCTATATCCCTAGCATCTAACAACATCTCTTGCTTATCAGGATCCTGTAATCCATCTTCATCAGGCACAACAAGCCATCGACGGAAACCTTCATATTTACCCGTATCTCTATCTATAGAGACCCGAATATCAACATCCTCTTTAAATTTTTTCTTCATAGCAAAGGCAAGAGCACCCTCTAAAGCTGAAAAAATAACTTCACGGGTAACATTTTTTTCACGTGCCAATGCATCGACTAACATAAGAATTTCACGACTCATCGCCATTTGCCCTTGAAATCTATAATAGGATCTAATTTTGCTCGATCCACATCATTAAGAACGAAATCAATAGTTTGAATATTTTTTTTATCATCCAAACTATCAATATTTATTCCAAACGTAATATCACAGTAATCTGCTTCATTTACCTTATATTCATAAGGTAAATCACTTTTTAAAAACAAAACACCTCTAAAAATTTTTCTACCATTAAGCGCATTATGAAATTTAATTTCAACTCTTTCACCAATAAAACGCAAAAAATCAGAAAACTTACGCAATGGTCTATCTATTCCTGGAGAACTAACTTCAAGATTACTATAATTAACATTTTCTACAGTGAACACATGAGATAAATGACGAGATACTTTTTCACAATCATCTATACTTATGCCTGATACTTTATCAATGGTAACACGCAAAACACCAGCAGGAAGAATCTCTACATCAACAAGTTCAAAATCACTTGACAATCCTTGTAATGCATTTTCTGCAATAGAAAATAAATCAATCATATGTAAAATTTATAAATGGATAAAATCCAATAAAGATAAAGAATAAAAAAGAGCCTGTTCAGCTCAAAGAAGCTTAATACGAAAATAGAACAACCTCACTCATTCATGGTAAACCAGTGTCCATCTGACAATTTTAACAGACATTTGATCAAAATTATACTATAAGTGTAAAAGTATACAAAAAAATCAATTTAAATGTCTTCTTTTTCTACTAAGAACTCCTAAATTAGATTCATGGGCACTTGGATTACTAGGCTGCCAATCATCATTAGGATTAGTAATTGTATTAACTAAGGCCTTTTTTCTTTTAGAAAAAGTATCTTTATTTTTATTCGAGGAATTTAGATTATTATTTCTTTTAAAAACAACTTTGCTATCATAAGCTTTATGAGAACTAGATCTATTAAGGGAGTCGTTAAGTGAAGGAGAATTTATAGATATTGCATTATTTTCGTTAGTTTTAACATTTATATCATTCTTATTAATTGAATAATTATTAGAATAATTGTTATTGCGCTTAAATGTTTTAGATTCCTTTTGATATGAAGAACGAGAATCGATTTTATTTTTCTTGAATAAATCAATTCTATTAGGTTCTCTAATAGAATTTGAAGGACTAATAAAATCCTTTGTATTTGAAAACCCACTATTAAGCATAATTGCCATTACAGATGAATCATCGAATTCATAATAATTACCACGGCGCAAATTACGTGGTAATGATATATCGCCATATCTTACCCTAATTAACCTACTTACCATAATACCTATACTTTCAAACATTCTTCTAATTTCGCGATTTCTACCTTCTTTTATAACTACCTTATACCAACGATTTGTTGACTCACCGCCTAAAGATTCTAAGGATTCAAAACGAGCAATGCCATCGTCTAAAGATACTCCTTCCTTCAAAGATTTTCTTTGTAGATCTGTAAGTTCACCAACAACTCTTACTGCATACTCACGCTCAAAATTATATCTTGGATGCATAAAGTAATTTGCTAAATCCCCAGAAGTTGTAAAAATGAGTAGACCCTCTGTATTTATATCTAATCTACCAACAGATATCCATCTACCTAATTCTATTTTCGGCAGATGAGCAAAAACACTTTCCCTGCCCTGAGGATCTTTACTGCTTACTATTTCTCCAGAAGGTTTATGATATACCAAAATTCTTGGAGACTTACGAATATTTGCTCTACGAATTAACTTTCCATTTAGACGGATAAGATCGCTTGGTTTTACCCTTTGACCAATATGAGCTGGAGCTCCATTAACAGATATTCTACCAGCAACTATAAGGTCTTCCATCTCCCTTCTAGACCCAATTCCCAATTCCGCAAGAACTTTATGTAATTTAGGATTAAAATCATTATTACTTAAAGTTCTCTTTAATTTATTCGCAATACGGTCTGATTTTTCTAAAAAAGGAAAATCTAGATTATCAACATTATTAACAGATTCATTATTAGCAACATGTATACTAGAATCACTAATATTGTCTCTATGACGCCTAAATGGAGTGCGTAGTTTACATCGTTTATTACGAGATAAATTTACTTTATTTTCGCAATCACAATCTGATTCTGACAACTTATCACCATTACAAATACTGCTTGGTGTAGCTTTATTATTAGTCACCTAAACAACTCCAAACCATAAACTCCTGGAAGGTTTACTAACAGCAGTAGATATTCCCAAATAAATTTTATTTTAAAATATAAAACTAGAAAACTTCAGGATTGAATAAAAGAAAGATATTAAACACAAATAAAATTTGTGACACTGTTATCTAAATAATTCTATTAGAAAACATAAATCATAAGCAAACATAATATATAAAAATGCTTATTTAATTCTACATTATATAAAGAAAATATGTAAATAGGTAATTAAAAATTATTGATTAATTTTAAATAAACATTATTATACAATAATGGTTCTTATAAAGAAACTCGAAATAAAGCCATAAGACATAATAAATAAGCCGGTATAGCTTAGATGGTAGAGCAGCGCATTCGTAATGCGAAGGCCAGAGGTTCGACTCCTCTTATCGGCACCAAAAATTTATTCCTATATACAAATTCGGCTATAATCATATAGATAACCACATAATAATGCAACTTTCGATAGTTTATTATTAACCCTAAGCATATTTTATTAGAATCTGTTTAGAAAAATATAAGTTGTATTCAAACAATCAAATACAAGTTATCTATAATGAAATATGGCATTACAAAAACAATAGCATTACAATGTTATTTTGTTTAATAATTATAACATAATGATTGGAATTCGCTTATTATGAAACCAAATATACACCCAGAATATCGTGATGTTGTTTTTCTAGATATACAAACTGATCATAAACTCATTGTTAGATCAACTGTAAAAACTAGGGAATCTATTAAAATAGAAGGCAATGAGTATCCTTTGTTTAAATGTGATGTTACTTCAAAATCACATCCATTTTACACAGGAGCACAAACTAGACTGGTTGAAACCGGTAGAGTTGAAAAGTTCAGAGCACGCTTTTCTCGCACTGCTACACCTAAAACCAAGCAATAAAATACTATATTTTTACCTAAATTATATCTACAACAATTGAATATTTTAGGTAAAATTTTCTTAATTAGTATTGATATAATTTTTATATTATTTGTTAAAATATTATAAAATCAACATAAAATAGATAAAAAATCATAAAAAATCATAAAAAATCTCAAGATAGTTTCTTTTCCATTAAATAAGAAAATATAGAAATAAATCTTATCCTTGTAAATTATTAACTAAACAAGAAAACATGATTATAGAAAAAAAAAGAACTATATCGAAAGAAATATTAAGTCAATTCTGGCCAATATTAATCACCCAAATTGTATCTGTATCCTATGGTTTAATTGATACAATTATGAGTGGACATTCGAGCAAGGAAGACTTAGCAGTTGTTGCATTATCAAGCTCTATATATATAACAATATTTGTAAGTTTGATAGGAGTCATTAACTCCTTAATACCTATAATAGCGAATAATTTTGGCAAAAAAAAATATGAAGCAATAGGTATCTACTGGTGTCAAGGAGTTTGGATTGCAATTCTCTTATCTTTTATAGGTTCTATCTTTCTATATTTTCCAAATATATGGTTTAGTTTTTTTGAAGATATGGATGAGAATATTTATTCTAATATATCTTCCTATTTAAATATATTAATATTTGCTTTGCCAGCATCCTTAATTTTCAGAACTATATATAATTTATGTGCTTCATTATCTAGGTTTAAAAAGTTAATGATTATAAGCATATTCTCCATAATTCTTAAAATTATATTTAATTGTATATTTATATTTGGATATAAATATATTCCGAAAATGGGCGCAACTGGAGCAGCATTATCAACTGCTATCGTAACTTGGATAAATCTTATAATTGCTTTTTATATTATAAAAACAGATGTTTTTTTCTCTAAATTCCAACTAACCATATATAAACCTAAATTAACAGAAATGAAAGAACTCCTAAAAATTGGTCTACCAATGAGTGGTTCTTATTTAGTAGAAGTAGTAACATTTACATCCATGGCAATATTAGTTGCTCAAGAAGGACTTATAGCCATTGGAGGACATCAGATTATTGCTAATATAGCAGGAGTGACATATGTTTTTCCAATCGCTTTAGGAATAGCAACATCTTCAGCTGTTGCACAAGCAATTGGAGCAGAAGATTATAAACTAGCTAAAGAAATAGGAAATACAGGATTAAGATTAACTATTTTCCTATCCCTTATCATTGCAATCCTTATTTTTTCAAATAAAGAGAATATAATAAATATATATACTAATGATGGTTTAATAAAACATACTATCCTGAATCTCATTATGATAGTATTGCCATTATTTCATATATTTGATTCTATTCAATGCTTCAATTCGTACCTATTAAGAGCTTATAAAATAAGCACTATACCATTTATTACTCAAATAATATCTTTGGGAGTTATAGGGTTAGGTGGAGGATGGTATTTTGGTTTTGGAAAAGGAATTGGTTATTTTGAACATATTCATAAAATTATTGCACCAGAATCATATATTTCAGTAAGTAGTTTATGGATACTATCAACAATTGGAATGATTGTATCATCATTTTTTCTATATATTATATATATTAGAATTACAAACAAATATGCTAATAAAAAAAATTAACTTTTTAAATAAAAAAATTTTTTTTATAAAATTTTAACTCTTCTATAGACTCGTAAATATCGGCTAACGCCTCATGTTTATTCTGTTTAATAAATTTATATTTTGAATTAGGATACCATCTATGAATAACTTCTTTTATAGAACTAACATCTAAATTACGATAATGAAAAAAATTTTCTAAATTAGGCATATATAATTTCATAAAACTACGATCTTGATGCACAGTATTACCGCATAAAGGAGATGTATTTGCAACTACATATTTTTTTAGAAAATCCAATATAATTATTTCAGCATCATTCTCATTTAATTCAGATTTCTTAACCTTTTCAACTAAACCACTTCTGTTATGAATAGAAGTATTCCATTTATCCATATAATCTAGTATGTCGCTATTCTGCTTTATAACCAATACCGGACCTTCAGAAATTATATCTAAATTATGATCAGTAATTAAAACTGCAATTTCTAGTATACGTTCTTTAGATATATCTAAACCACTCATTTCCATATCAACCCAAACCAATCTATCATCTTTTAAATTTTTCATATATCATCTATGTAATTAGTTGTAATTTTATATTAAAATACTTACTCTAATAGTAAGTTTACTATAAAAATAAACAAAATATTAATATATGGAAAATAACATTATTGGTCGAGTTGTTGAGTTTCATAAACAGTATTACATAGTAGAATCAGATAATTGTTTGTATAAGTGTTATTTAAAAGGCAAAAAAAATGATGCAACAATCGGTGACTGGGTAAAAATAATTCAAGAATCATATGATCAAAACCGCATAGTAAATATCTTAGAAAGAAAAAATATTTTTTATCGTTCTGATAAAAATAAGATAAAAAAATTAGCAGCAAATATAGATCATGTCATTATTATAGTTGCCACTAAACCGGAATTTTCTGTAGAAACTATAGCTAACATAATATTAGAATCATTTAGATCAAAAATAGAAGTAACGATAATTTTAAATAAAGATGATTTAAAAGAAAACCTATCAAAAAGTATAGCAAAAATTAATGATATCAAACCAGAAGAAACAAAATTAATTACCTTAAGTGCAAAATGCTTAAATAATCAGGATGTAAATAATAAACTAAGTCCTATTCTAAATAACAGAACTACATTATTAGTTGGACAAAGCGGTATGGGTAAATCCACTATCATTAATAGATTAGTAGCATCTGCAAATGCAGCTACAAATGAATACTCTAGATACCTAGGGACAGGAAAACATACTACAAGTTATACAAAATTATACAAGTTAGCTATTGAAAATAGCTTCATTATAGATTCTCCTGGAATTCAAGAATTTTCAATTAGACATATTCAGTTAAAAGAAATTGATAAAGGATTCCCTGAATTTAAAGATTTCATTCATGAATGTCAATTTTATAACTGCACACATTGTCATGAACCATTTTGCGGAATAATACAAGCAGTAATAGACGATAAAATAAGAAAAACAAGATATTCTTTATATAAAAAAATTATTAAAGAATATCAAGAAAACAAAAAAAACTCATAATACTATTTTTTCTTAAATACTAACTTTTCTTTAATTCTGGCTGAACGTCCAAATCTAGATCTAAGATAGTATAATTTAGCTCTTCGAACACTACCTAATCTTTTTACCTCTATAGCTTCTATTTGAGGAGAATAAAATTGGAAAGTTCTTTCAACAGCCTCACCTGAAGAAATTTTTCTCACAATGAAAGAAGAATTAAGACCTTTGCTTCTTTTAGCTATTACAACACCTTCATATATCTGAATCCTTTTGCGTGATCCTTCTACTACGTTGACACTAACAGAAACAGTATCTCCAGGAAAAAAATCAAAATTTTTCTTAGGATTACTTAAACGAGAAATTTCTTCTTTTTCTAAAACGGCAATTAAATTCATAAATACTCCAAAATCATCATTTATTCTATTTTTATAAAATATATTTTTAGCCTAGAATTAGAGGATGATATTATTAAATAATAAAAGATTATAATTTACTTTATTCAATAAATCCAGTGTCATTATAGTAATTTTATTAACTTTGGCACAATATCAAAAAGATTCCCTACTATTCCATAGTCAGAAAATTGAAAAATAGGTGCATCCCTATCATTATTTATTGATATGATCACGCCAGCATTACAAATACCAGCAATATGTTGTGCCGCACCTGATATCCCTATAGCAAAGTACAACTTCGGTGAAATACTTTTGCCAGTTTGACCTATCTGCAAATCATTAGAAATATAACCTGCGTCAACAGCAGCACGAGATCCACCAATGGCAGCTCCTAATTTATCAGCTAAACCACCTATTAAATTATCAAAATTTTCCTTGCTACCTAATGCACGACCACCAGCTACTACGATATTTGCTTTCAATAAATCAGGACGACTTGTAAAATTTATTTTTTCATCTATTAAAATAGATAACCCAAGATTATCTATTGGAGTAACATTCTCTACTAGAATATTAGAATTTACAGTATAACAATTTTTAGTAGCAAAAAATGATACTTTTATTGTCAGAATTTTCGTATTTTCATTACATAAAATAGTTTCTATAAAATTTCCTGTGTATATAAAACGCTTGAAAACATCCTTTGAAATAATATCGGAAATTTCAGATATCGGAGCAACATCTAAAATACCTGCTAACCTGGGAGCGACACTTTTTGAAAATGAAGAATTAGAGAAAATAATATAAGAATAATTGCTAGCCAATTTAGAAATTTGCAAAGCATGATTCTCTGCTAAAAAATCTCCGAAATGAAATGCATCAACTACCAATATCTTAGTTATATGATTAGATATTTTAGAGGCTTCTCTTACAACATTTTCTAAGTTATATCCAATTATCAATATATGTATCTCTTCTTTTAGACCTAATCTTAGAGCAGCTTCTAGAAGATTTAGAATTGAACTATTAAGAGAATAATTATTATGATCAGGAACTATTAATATCATATTAATTCATTTTTAAGTTTATCTATTAAAATATCTATATCACTGAAAAATAAAGTTTTTTTATTTTTTTTAGCTTCTTCTATATTTAAAACAACTATTCTTGATGTGATTTCATTTGAAATTTCTTCTAAATCGATTAATTCAATCTTTTTCTTTTTTGATTTAATTAAATTTTGTAAAGAAATATACCTAGGTTCATTAAGATTAAGGTCTGCTGTAATAACAGTTGGTAATTTTACAGAAACTAATTTTGAGCCAAAATCAACTTCAGTATTTACTAATAATCTATTATCTATAAAATCTATACAACTAGCAAATGTTGCTTGAGACCAATTTAATAATCCAGCTAGTATTTGCCCAGTTTGACAAGAATCCTTATCTATAGACTGCTTGCCTAAAAATACAATTTGAGGTTTTTCTTTCTGAACTATTTTTTTTATAATTTTAGCAACAGGTAATGGTTCTAAATCAATATTCGAATAAACAAAAATTGCCCTATCAGCTCCCATTGCTAATGCATTTTGTAAAATTGCTTTACAATTAAAACCACAAGAAATCACAATAATTTCAGAAATAATACCTTTTTCTTTTAATTGAATTGCTGCCTCCAATGCAATTTCATCAAAAGGATTAGCAGAAATTTTCACATTATCTGTTTTAATACCTAGATTATCATCCCTAATTTGAACGGTAATATTATGATCTATAACACTTTTTATAGCTACTAAAACCTTCATTAATAGAATCCCAAACTATTTTAACTATATATTAGCCAAAGCACGAATATGTAAAACTACACTTCTACTTAGAGAAGACAAATTATATCCACCTTCCAATATGCTAACTATGCGTCCATTTGAATATTGTTCAGACAAATCAACAATAACATTAGTTATCCAGGCATAATCATATTCTGTCAAACAAATTTGACTCATATCATCTTCTTTATGAGCATCAAAACCAGCAGAAATTAATATAATTTCAGGTTTATGTTTGTGTATAGCTGGAACCCAATGGTTATTAACAAGATCTTTAATTCTATTGATTCTTGTATAAGCATTTATTGGAATATTACACATATTATTTTTTTTTAAAGAATCTTTTCCCAAATAAGGATAAAATGGATGTTGAAAAAAACTACACATTAAAACACGATCATCATCATAAAATATTTCTTCAGTACCATTACCGTGATGAGCATCAAAATCAATGATTGCTAATCTACGTATATTATACTTATCAAAAGCATATTTAGCTGCTATAGCAACATTATTAAAAAAACAAGATCCCATAGCATTATTACGACTCGCATGATGCCCAGGAGGTCTGATAGCACAAAAAGCATTTTTTATGTTATCACTAAATATAGTATCTATAGCAAATAGACCAGAACCAGCTGCATATAATGCAGATTTAAATGTATAAGAATTCATTATAGTATCATTATCTATATAATAATATTCCCCATTAGCTGGAATATTATTATATAGATAATCCCAATAAGTAGAAGAATGAACTCTCAATATATCTTTCTTTAAAGCTTTAAAAGAATAACCATGTTTTACAACAGACATTAAACCACTCGCTAACATTTGATCAGAGATAGAATGTATTCTCTCAGGAGAATCAGGATGAAAATAACCCATTTCATGCTTTAAACTACTAGGATGAGTAACATACATAGTCTTCATAAAAGCCTATAGTTATAAATCAAGATTTCTAGACAAATTATATTATCTTATCAAATCTACAAAAATATTTAGAACTAATATTGATAAATTTTTGTTGATTTTATTAGAAATAAAACATATAAATAATTTACATAAAAATAAAAACATAGAATATTATTATAAATAATTCTATGTTTTTATTAAGAATATCATTTTATACAGAATTATATTATTTTGATAACTTAATTCTATCTTTCAATTCTTTTCCAGCTTTAAAAATTGGCACTTTTCTTTCTTCTAATAGAACAAAACTTCCAGACTTTGGATTACGAGCCATTCTAGAAGGTCTTATTACAATTGAAAAACTTCCAAATCCACGTACTTCTATTCTTTTACCTAACTTCATTGCATCTTCTAGCGAAGAAAGAATTGTTTTTACTACATGTTCAACATCCTTCAATGATAAATCAGGATATTTAGCTAATAAATTATCAATTAAATCTAATCTAGTCACATTAATTAACCATCATTACGCTGTTGATCTAATTTTTCCTTTAGTAAAGCACCAAGATTTGTTGTTCCTGAAGAAGCACTAGCATCAGACATGCGTTGTATTGTATCTACTGTCTCCACAACATCACGAGCCTTAACGGATAATTGAATTGACCTAGCCTTCTTATCTATATTTAGAATCATAGCATCAATCTTATTACCAACTTTAAGTATACTAGTAGCATCCTCAACTTTACCAGAAGATATTTCTGATGATCTTAGATAAGCATCAACTTCTTGAGCTAATGTAACTACAGCACCTTTAGGTTCTACTGATTTTATAACACCAGAAACAACTGAACCTTTATCATGAGCAGCTACAAAATCTTGGAAAGGATCATTTACTAATTGTTTTACTCCTAAAGAAATTCTTTCTTTAGATGTATCTATTCCTAGAACGACAGCTTCAATTTCGTCACCTTTTTTCAAGGATCGAACTATTTCTTCGCCACTATCTGTCCAAGATAAATCTGACAAATGAACCAATCCATCAATTCCTCCAGGAAGGCCAACAAATATACCAAAATCAGTAATTGATTTAATAGCTCCTTTAACCTTATCACCTTTTTTAAAGTTAATAGCAAATTCTTCCCATGGATTAACAAGACATTGCTTCATTCCCAAAGAAATACGACGACGCTCCTCATCTATTTCAAGAACCATTATCTCGACTTCATCACCTAAAGTTACGACTTTGCGAGGATCAACATTTTTATTAGTCCAATCCATCTCTGAAACATGAACTAAACCTTCAATACCAGATTCCACTTCAACAAATGCACCATAATCAGTTAGATTAGTAACCTTTCCAAATAACCTAGTACCTTGTGGATAACGTCGAGATAAATCAACCCATGGATCCTCTCCTAGTTGTTTAACACCAAGAGAAACTCTGTTTTTTTCTTGATCAAATTTTAAAACTTTAGCTTCTATTTCCTGACAAACTTGTAGAACTTCAGATGGATGTCTAACACGACGCCAAGCCATATCTGTTATATGCAATAGACCATCTACACCACCTAGATCTATAAAAGCTCCATAATCTGTAATATTTTTTACTACCCCTTTTACTACAGCGCCTTCATATAAATTTTCTAATAACTTTTGACGCTCTTCCCCTACACTAGCTTCAAGAACCTGTCTTCTAGATAAGACTACATTATTTCTTTTCCTGTCAAGCTTAATAACTTTAAACTCCATAGTTTTACCTTCATATGGAGTAGTATCTTTTACAGGACGTAAATCTACTAATGATCCAGGAAGAAAAGCACGAATACCATTAGTCATCACAGTAAGACCACCTTTAACCTTACCTGTAATCGTTCCAGTAATTAATTCCCCACTTTCTAGAGCTTGTTCTAATTTCAGCCATGCTGATAATCTTTTTGCCCTATCTCGAGATAAAATAGTATCACCATAACCATTTTCTAAAGAATCGATAGCTACTGATACAAAATCTCCTGTATTTACTTCTATATTGCCTTGATCATCTAAAAATTCTTCTAAAGGTATTAATGCTTCTGATTTTAGTCCAGCATTCACAACTACAAAGTTATGATCTATTCTTACAACTTCAGCACTAATTACTTCACCAGACTTCATGTCTTGTTTTTTTAAACTTTCTGCAAATAACTCAGCAAAACTCTCTCCGCTACTAGCGTTTGATGAAAATAATGACATAGGAGTATTAAACCATTCGGTACAAAGACCATAAAAATACACACCAAAAATTGGTGGAGTTAAAAAACTACTAATATTTTACATAAAAATATTAGTAGAGCCTATTCTTCCATAAATCTAATATTATACTTACTGTCTCATCATTTGTAAGATAGGAAGAATCTAATAAATGAGCATCAGAAGCAGGTATTAAAGGGGATGCTACACGTTTAGTATCCCTTAAATCTCTATCTATTATAGCACTTCTAAGGTTGCTAATGTTAACAGAGACTTTACTAGTTATCAACTGTTTATAGCGTCTCTCTACTCTTACATCAATATTTGCAGTTAAAAAAATTTTTAAACTAGCGAAAGGAAAAACTACTGTACCCATATCTCTACCATCAGCTACTAAACCAGGCTCTTGAATACAGAGACGCTGCACATATAACAAAGAATCACGAATATTACTATTCTCTGAAATAATAGAAGCTACTTTACCAACATCTTCATTTCTAATTTTCTCAGTAATATTTAAATTATTAACATATATATTGTTACCATGGAAGGAAAATATTAATGTTTTTAACAAATTCAAAATTGAATTAATATCATTATATGAAATACTATTTTCAATAATAAAAAAAGCTAAAGATCTATATATAGCACCAGAATCTAAAATTGACCAACCTCCTAATCTTTTTGCTAAAGAAGATGCTATAGTTCCTTTACCAGCAGCGGTAGGGCCATCAATTGTAATAACTGGAATATTATATTTTATATACACAAATATTATCTTTTTTGTATTAACATCTTGTTATATACATCAAAGTATTCTGGAAATGTCTTATTAACACAAGAAGGGTCCATAATTCTAACATTGGTTTTACCAAAAGCTGTCAAAGAAAAACACATGGCCATTCTATGATCATCCCAAGTATTTATAACAACTTGTGACGGCCATTTATCCATATCAATTGGATCAATAGATAACCAGTCATCACCAGATTCTACCTTAACACCAAATTTACTCAACTCAACTTGCATAGCATTTATTCTATCTGTTTCTTTCACGCGCCAACTACCTATGTTACGCAAAAAACATTTACCATCAGCATATAATGCTAATACAGCAGCAGTCATAGCAGCATCAGGTATCATATTAAAATCGACATCAAAAGATTTTAATTTTTCCCCATTACATACTAAAATACCACTGGATTCAATAGAATTTTCAAAAAATTTAATATTAGCTCCTATAGATGATAGAAACTTTGTAAACTCTATATCACCTTGAATACTATTACTTCCTACACCACCTATAATAATAGGCCCTCCAGCAATAGCTCCCAGAGCTAGGAAATAAGAAGCAGCAGAAGCATCACCCTCAACAGATATTTTCCCAGGAGTAACATAAGAATTCTCACGATGTATAAAAAAACTATCGTTTGATATTCTATTAACAATAACTCCAAATTTTTCCATTAAGTTCAAAGTTATATCTATATATGGTTTTGAAATTAATTCTCCATCCAAATGAATTGTAAGGTTAGTTTTATTTTTATTTGTAAATACAGGAGCTGCTAATAACAAAGCAGTCAAAAATTGACTAGATACAGAGCCTTTTATAAAAACACTATCCTTATTAGATTTTATAAAAGGATTAACTATTAAAGGGGGATATCCTTCTTTACCATAATATTCAATATTACACCCTAATTGACTTAAAGCATTCACTAAATCTCTAATTGGACGTTCATGCATTCTTGGAACACCATGCAGTTTATAATATCCATCCATAAAAGAAAGGACAGCTAGCAATGGACGCAATGCAGTACCAGCATTACCTAAAAACAAATCAAAGGTTCCACTATTAAAACTACCGTTGCTTATTAATTCTATATTATTTATATCTTTATTTAAGATGATAGAGCCTAATTTGGAGAGAGCATCTATCATAACTTTGGTATCATCAGAATTTAATAAACCATAAATTTCTGTAACTCCTTTGGATAAAGCTGCTAATAACAATACTCTATTAGATATACTTTTTGAACCTGGCAAAATAAAACTACCCTTGGCTTTACAATATTTATCTAAATCTAAATAAGATATTTTTTGATCCATATATTTATTCCTTAAACCATTTGCGGCGAACAACAGAGGCTGTTTCTAGGATTGAATACAATAACTTTCTATCTTTCGTATCTAAGGCTTTTCTAGCCGTTAAAATTAAAGAAAGCACCTTATCTAACTCTATTTCTATGAATTTCTTGTTAGAAAAAAATATATCACACCACATGTCTGGAGAACTAGCAGATATTCTACTGAAATCTCTAAATCCAGAACCAGCCAATGATAATCTTCTATCACAATTTTCAGAAGATGCTACCTGAGACATATACATGTAAGATAGGAAATGAGGCAAATGACTAACAGAAGCAAAAATACTATCATGTTCTTCTGGATTCATATACATAATATTTGCACCACAAGATAACCAAAAATTATTAACGATATCTAAATCTCTTTTCCTATTTTCTATCAATGGAGTAATAATAATATTCTGTCGCTTAAAAAGCTCTGCAATAGCAGCATCTGGACCTGTTTTCTCAATTCCTGCTATAGGATGACCTGGAATAAATTGACCAATACAAACACCTAATACATCGTAAGCTGCACTAATTATACCCATTTTTGTACTGCCAACATCTGTTATTATTGCATCTGGTAATAAATGAGGTTTTATTTTCAATAATAAATCTTTTACATGACCAACTGGTACAGCTAACATTATGAAGTTAGATTTTGAAACAGCAAACTCTATACTAGCATAATCATCTATAATATTTAATTCTTTAGCACGTATCAAAGACTCGTTATTATTATCAACACCAATGATATGACCATTATAACCAGCTCTCTTCAAAGCCAAAGCAAAAGAAGAACCTATTAAACCAACACCAATAATAGATAATACTGATATATTGCAATTTTCAAAGAAAATATTATTTTTATTACTCATATCTTCTTAAGAATATCCTCTAGTGCATTTAAAAACAAAGTATTTTCTACTTTCTTACCAATACTAACTCTAAGCCACTCTGACAAACCGTAATTATCAACTGGACGAACAATAATTCCTCTTTTTAACAATTCAAAATTTATATTTCTAGCATCCCCTACTTTAACCAATATAAAATTGCCAAAACTAGGAATATATTCTAGATTTAAAGAATCGAACGACCTATACAAATGATATTTTTCTTCCTTATTTAGAATACAACTTTTATGTAAAAAATCTTGATCTTCTAAGGCTGTAATAGCTGCTAATTGAGCTAATGAATTTACATTGAATGGTTGTCTAACTCTATTTATAAAATCAGCTACATCTGGATGAGAGACTGAAAAACCAACACGTAATCCAGCAAGGCCATAAGCTTTTGAAAAAGTTCTTATTACTATCAAATTTGGATATTTTTCTATTAGAGAAAAACTATCAAATCTATCAATTTCATCTAAATATTCAGTATAAGCTTCATCTAAAACAACTAAGACTTTGGTATTATATTTTTTATACACATGGTCTAAGAAATCAATAATATCATTCTTAGGTATAAATGTACCGGTTGGATTATTTGGGTTAGCAATAAATATTAATCTAGTGTCATCATCTATTGCGTTATAAAATTTTTTTAAATCATACTGATATTCAATAGATGGTATTTGTATATGTCTAGCACCTCTAGCTTGAGTAGCTATCTTATAAACAGCAAATGAATACTCAGAATATATCGCAGAAGATCTATTATCCAAAAAAGCCAATGAAATGAGTTCTAATATATCATTTGAACCATTGCCCAAAACAATATTCTCTATTGAAATTGAATATTTCTCTGATAAAGCATATTTTAGATCAAAACCATTAGCATCTGGATATCTAGATATAGTCCTAAAGGAGTCATTTATAATATTTATAACACTATCAGAAACACCAAGAGGATTCTCATTAGAAGCAAGTTTTACAATGCTTTTTGGGTCTATATTAAACTCTCTAGCTAATTCCTCTATTGGTTTACCCGCCTGATAAGGATTAATTTTCTTTATATAATCTGGCAAAAAAAATCTATTTTCAATAACCATAATTTACTCACTGTGCTGGATAAGAACCTAATATTTTAAAAAATGCTACTTGTGATTTTATTAACTTTAAAGCATTGGAAACATTTTCATCATGCTGATGACCTTCTATATCTATATAAAAATAATATTCCCATTGGCCAGTACGAGCTGGCCTAGACTCAAAGCGAGTCATGGAAACATGATTAGTAGCAAATGGCTTTATCATTTCATAAACAGCACAAGAACGATTTGGAACAGCCAGAATCAAACTAGTTTTATCTTTACCGCTAGGCATTGACTCTGAATTACCTATAGCAACAAAACGAGTGCGATTATTAATGTCATCCTGTATCTTAGAATAAACAGCCTTTAAACCCCAAGAATCTGCCGCTATCATTCCAGCTATGGCAGCACAATTAGGATTAAATGAAGCATGACGAGCAGCTTCAGAATTACTAGAAGCTGGAAGTCTTTCTATATTAGGAAAATTTTTATTTAACCAAATTTGACATTGAGCTAATGCTTGAGGATGTGCCATTATTTTATTAATACCATCCATTGTTCCATCCTTAGTAAGCAAACAATGCTCTATTATTAATGAACGCTCTCCCAATATTTTTACATTAGTATTAAGAAAAAGATCTAGGCTTCTATTAACAGCTCCTTCAAGAGAATTTTCAATAGGAACAATACCAATATCAGCTTTACCATTTTCTACTGAATAGAAAACTTCATCAAAAGAAGCACATGACAGTTTATCTACTGAGTGTCCTAAATGCTCAAATGCTGCTTGCTCAGAAAATGAACCTGATGGTCCTAGATAAGCAACTCTTGTACGACGTTCTAAATCACGACAAGCTGACATGATCTCTTTCCAAATGTAATATATAGCATCTTTTTGAAAAGGACCGTAATTTTTATTTTGTAAAGTCTCTATAATTTGAGCCTCTCTTTCTGGCTTAAAAACTGTTGAATTAGAATTTGTATTATTTTTAATATCACCTACTTTAATAACTACTTCAGCACGTTTGTTTAATAATTCCAAAATCTGCTCATCAATATCATCTATTAAATTACGTAAAGGCAGCAAACTTGATTTTAACAATAATTCATCATCCATAATGACACTCAAAATCTCTCATATATTTGATCAAAGATAAAACACCGGACATCGACATAGCATTATAGATAGAAGCTCTTAATCCACCTACAGTTCTATGTCCATTTAAATTTATTAGACCTATTTTTTTAGCCTCAGATAAGAAAATACTAGTCAAAGAACTATCTTTTATCATAAAAGTAATATTGACCCTTGATCTTACGCCTCTTTCTACTTCATTATTATAAAAATCAGTAGAATCTAGATAATCATAAAAAACTGAAGACTTCATTCTATTCTCTTCAGCAATAACAGTTAAGCCACCCTTTTTCTTTAGCCATTTAAACATTAGACTAGCTACATAAATTTGAAATATAGGTGGAGTAGTATACAAAGAATTTGCTTCAAAAATATTAGTGTAATTAAAAGATGATGGACATAATGGCAAAAATTTTCCTAATAAATCTTTTCTAATTACAACAACCGTAAGACCAGCCACACCAATATTTTTTTGTGCACAAGCAAATACTAATCCAGTTCTTTCTATAGATAATGGCCTTGTCAAAAAATTAGAAGAGGCATCGACAACCAAAACAGAATCAACAGACATATCTGCCAAAATAGGCCAGTCAATAAACTCAATGCCATCAATAGTTTCATTGCTACACAAATGAACATAAGAAGATTCTTTTCTTAATCTCCAATTTTCTAAAAGAGGCATCCATCTACGAGGCTTATATTTAAAATTATTGTGATTTAAAACAGAATTATTATCTACTGCTATACGCACATTACCATATTTTTTTGCTTCAAGATAAGAGGTATAAGACCAATGACCTGAAACTATAAAGTCAGCATTTCTATTATGACATCTACCCATAAGATTCATAGGAACAAAGGAATTAGCACCATGACCTCCAGCATGTGTAAAAATTATTGCATAATCATGACTAAGATTTAATAAATCACGTAAATCAGATTCTGCTTCGTAACAAATATTAGAAAAATCATCACTTCTATGACTCATCTCCAATATAGAAAACCCAGTATCATTCCAACTAATTAGATCATGAGAAATCTGTTCTAATACACTTTTAGGCAAAACTGCAGGACCAGATGAAAAATTCCAAATTTGATCCACTCTCACACGAACTCCTAACTACTGATAAGCAAAAAAATATAAAAATTAATATAGGAGAGTTAATCTAGTACTTTTATATGATCAAGAACAACTTCATCATCAGACTCAATAACTTTTCTAACTTTTGATAAATAACTACCCTTAGTAACATTTATCAATGTAACACCTTGTGTAACCCTACCCATATTCCTAATTTCAGAAACTCTAGTTCTAACTAAAACACCAGCAGTAGTAATTAACATTATTTGATCATTTGGATTTACTAAAACAGCACCTATAACCTTACCATTACGTTTACTATTTTGTATCGCAATCATGCCTTTTGTACTTCTATTATGCACAGTATAGTGCTTAATAGAAGTTCTTTTTCCAAATCCATTCTCTGTAGCTATTAGAACACTCTTATCTTCATTATTAGATACTAATAACGATACTACCTGTTGGTTCTTTCCTAGAATCATACCACGTACACCACGAGCACCTCTTCCCATAGAACGAACATCTTTTTCATTAAATCTTACAGCTTTTCCTGAATCTGAAAAAAGCATAATATCATAATCACCATTTGTTAGTTCCGCTCCAATCAAATAATCTCCATCATTCAAACTTACAGCTATAATCCCATTCTTTCTTGGATTAGAAAAATCAGATAATGGTGTTTTTTTAACAGTACCTTTAGCTGTTGCCATAAATACGTATAGATTTTCACTAAAATCTTTTACTGGCAAAATAACTGTAATCTTTTCTTTGCTAGATAATGGAAATAAATTAATTACTGGTTTTCCTTTAGATCCTCTACTACCTTGAGGAGTCTCCCAAACTTTTATCCAATAAACTCTGCCCAAGTCAGAGAAAAATAGTAAATAATCGTGAGAATTTGCTATAAATAAATGTTCAATCCAGTCATCATCTTTAATAGAAGTTGCTTGCTTACCATAACCTCCTCTCTTTTGAGCATGATACTCAGACAAAGGTTGACTCTTTAAATAACCATTGTAGGACAAAGTAACAACCATATCAGTTGACACAATTAAATCTTCTGTTGCTAATTCAGTCGTATTAGGTTCTATATGAGATTTTCTTGGGTCCTTTGTCTCACTAGAAAACTCATCTTTTATTAAGTTTAACTCATCCTTAATAATATCACTTATTCTTTCATGATTAGATAGGATATCTAATAAATCAGATATTATTGACATTATTTCTCTATATTCATCAAAAACCCTATCTTGTTCTAAACCAGTTAATCGTTGTAAACGCATATTTAATATTTCTTGTGCCTGCCATTCACTCAATCTATATAAATTAGATTCGACTATTCCAAAATTGTTACCAATATTAGCTGGTTTATAATTTTCTTTGGCAACTCCACTATTTTCAAATTTACTAATCATCGCCCCTACTAGATCAGATGGCCAATCCTTATCCATTAAATTTTGACGAGCAATTAAAGGACTAGCTGCATTTTTAATTATTAATATAAACTCATCTATATTAGCCAAAGCGACTGCTAATCCTTCCAAAATATGAGCACGATTCTTAGCCTTATTTAATCTAAAAATGGTCCTCCTAGTAACCACTTCTCGACGATGTTCTAGGAAATAACTAATAATTTGCTTCAGATTTAACAATCTAGGCTGACCATGTACTAAAGCAACTAAATTCATACCTAACGTATCTTGCAATTGCGTATTCTTATATAAATTATTTAGAATAATTTCAGGAGACTCTCCCCTCTTAAGTTCTATAACTAAACGCATCCCATCTTTATCTGACTCATCCCTTATATCAGATATACCTTCGATTCTTTTAGAGTTTACTAATTCAGCAATTCTCTCTTGAAGAGTTTTCTTATTAACTTGATATGGTATTTCATCAACAATAATTGCAGATTTATGCTCTCTACCATATTCTTCAAAATGAGTTTTGGCCCTCATTATAACTTTACCACGACCTGTTCTATATCCATCTCTAACACCAGAAAGACCATATATTATCCCTCCAGTTGGAAAATCAGGAGCAGGAATAAAATCAATCAATTCATCTATAGAACAATCAGGATTATCTAGGCAAAACAAACATCCTGAAATAACTTCTCTAAGATTATGTGGTGGAATATTAGTAGCCATACCAACAGCAATACCTGAGCCACCATTGATTAATAAATTAGGTAATTTAGTAGGTAAAACCAACGGTTCTTTTTCACTACCATCATAATTAAGACCAAAATCAACTGTCTCACTATCAATATCAGCTAGTAATTCATGAGAAATTTTTGCTAATCTTATTTCTGTATAACGCATTGCGGCAGCACTATCGCCATCTACAGATCCAAAATTACCCTGACCATCTACAAGCACATACCTCATAGAAAAATCTTGTGCCATTCTTACAATAGTATCATATACAGATTGATCTCCATGTGGATGATATTTACCAATAACATCACCAACAATACGAGCTGACTTCTTATAAGCACGATTCCAATCATTGTTAAGTTCGTGCATGGCAAAAAGAACTCTTCTATGAACAGGCTTTAATCCATCGCGAACATCAGGCAAAGCACGACCAACAATGACACTCATAGCATAGTCTAGATAACTACGACGCATTTCTTCTTCCAAAGATATTGGAAGCATTTCCATAGCAAAAGAATTCATATTTACGATCACACTATTTAAAAATAATCTCTAATTCACACAACAAAAAACACAATTTCCATTATAGAAGTATATGTTCTACCATTTAACTTAAGATACAAAACACAATATTATTTACAATAAACTAACTATATTTACATAATGAACAATTCAAGATAATGTCCATCTAAAACAACATTACACTTATTATTTTATAAATAATTAGATTAACATATCAAATCATCTTATGATTACCTAAAAGATTAATATATTAACATTTAATTTACATTAAATATCAATTAATGCTGTAAAATTAAGACTATGATACGTGTGTCTTATCCTTCAATTATAAAAGAGGAGAAATATGAAGAAATCACTTAAAATGGCTTTAATCATTGCTTGTGCTGCAATTGCCACTTCCGGCAATGCTGTTACTAATGAAAAAAATTGTTGGACTGATTCATTTGGCAATCCAATTAAGAATGGAACTAATGAATTGCATTGGAAAAATAGTATTACTAGTAATAATCTAAAAAATAAAGTTGATAATGCTAGTTTAGAAAAAAAAATTAGTTTAAATAAAAATACTTTTTTCGATTTCGATAGTTATATTTTAAAGTCAGAAAGCATCAACCTTCTTGATACAATTATAGAAGATTTAAAAAATATCGATATAGATAAAGTTATTATTTCTGGTTTTACAGATGCTAAAGGAAATGCTAATTATAATAATAAGCTTTCCGAAAATCGTGCAGAATCAGTTAAAAACTATCTAATTCATAATGGAATAAAATCTAGTTTTATATCTATAAAAGCTAATGGATCAAAGGACCCTATAGCCGATAACAATAGTGAAGAAGGAAGAGCAAAGAATAGACGAGCAGAGATTAAGGTGTTTAGCAAAAACTAATATCATAATATAAAATGCTAGTAATATATTGGGTAACCCAATATATTACTAGCACAGCAAGGACATAAAACATAATATGTAGGATATTTATTCTAGTTATATGTTATTATATATAAAAAATTTTATTAATCATTCTGAATTTGTTTTATAAAGGGGCCGACAAGGTTTCGACATTAGTTGGAAAATAGATTGCAGCATGTCGAGCACCAGTAAGCTCGGTAATCCACTGGAAAAAAATATAAACGCCAACGATACGCGTTTCAAGCTAGCAGCTTAGTTCTCTAGCCGCTGCACTAATCTTTCCTTGGGTTAGGTAATGTGAGTTTTTTCTTAAGTGAAATTACTTCATTGCTGCAGTGTCATTTACAAGGAATCAGTTTATGATACTTTCACATATTGTAAACTTAATTCTAGTGAATCGTCTAATTATGGCCTGTTAGTTGGCATATTTTTAGACTAAAAAAAGTAAACTGACTACACATGTAGAAGCGACTATGGAAAACTGATGGACGGGGGTTCGATTCCCCCCGGCTCCACCATAGTTTTTTAACATTCAAACCATTTCATAAGACTTATAATCTTAATCATATCTTCAGGCAGATGACAGTTAAATTGACAAAAACTACCTTTAATATCAATAAAATTTAATAACATTGAATGCAACATATGCCTATTACCTTCAACCACATAATTACTGTTATAAATAGAATCTCCAAGTATAGGATTCCCAATACTAGATAAATGAACTCTAATTTGATGGGTTCTACCTGTTTCTAATTTGCATATAACTTGCGTTATACTTTGCCCACTTGGTGTAATACCTTTTAAAATTGGTTTAAAATGAGTTACGGCTTCTTTAGGTGCTATAATATTTTTAACCCCCATTTTTATAGGATTATTAGTATCCCTACCTATAGGTTTATTTATAGTGCCAGCTACAGATATATGACCATGCACTATTGCAAAATATTCCCTAGAAACATTTCTTAACTGTAATTGTCTTACAAGATATAACTGAGACTCTATTGTACGTGCAACAATCATAACTCCAGATGTATTTTTATCTAATCTATGAACAATACCTGCACGTGGTATATAAAATAACTCAGGATACTTATATAATAAGCCATTTAACAAAGTTCCTTTCCAATTTCCAGAACCTGGATGTGTTACTAATCCTGCTGGTTTATTGATGATAATCCAATCAGGACTTTCATCAATAACCTCAAAACTAATATTTTCTGGACTAAAAGATAAAGATTCTAATGTTGGCTGTATCCAAACAGTGATTACATCACCAGACTGAACGTTATGACGTATTTTTACTAACTTTCCATTTACTAAAACATGATTATTTTTAATCCATTGTTTGATACGTTCTCTAGAATACTCTGGCATCAAAAATGCTAATATTTTATCTAACCTATCACTAATACCTTCAGGAACAATTATACTTTTTGCTAAAGACTCATTAAAACAATTAGAATTATATTTATCAAACATAGGAATAGATCGTATAATACAAAGAATAATATTTTAACTTAATAAACAATACATACTCCATGTCTTATATATTTTTAAAAAAACTGAATCACTTTGTTAGATATACAATTTTGTTATTAACTATAATTATCTCAGTTGATGCATATGCACACAAGATAACCTGCATAAATAACAATATATACCCAGAAGATGAAATTAGCAGACAATTATACGCTCAAACAATCAAGGAAATCGATAATAAAAATTGGATAAAATCAAAAGAATTAATCCATAAAATTATCACAATAAGACCATTTGGAGAAGTTTATAAACAATCATTAATAAATTTAATATATATAAAATGGAAAAATGGTGAAATAGAAGAAGCCTTAGATGATATAGAACAATTCCAGAAAAAATATCCTGAGCATAACAATATTGATTATATACTTTATCTTAAAGGATTAATCAACTTCTCTCCTAAAAAATCATTTATTCCTTTTTTTAATACAGATCTCTTTCTGGAAAAAGATGTAAAAAAAATGCAAAAAGCCTATGAAAGTTATGATGAATTAATAAAGAATTTTCCAAATAGTGAGTATATTGAAGAAGCAAAAAAATTACTTAAATATACTAAAAATTCCATAGCAAAAAATGAATTAAATATCACAGAATATTATTTTAAGAAAGGGGCTTACTTAGCATCAATTAATCGCGCCAATAATCTTATAATGAAATTCAAAGAATCTCCTTATAGTTATAAGGCAAAACAAATACTGGAACAATCTTATAAAGAATTAAATATAAAGATATGTACAAATAACTAAATAATGTCTTACTTATTCAATAAATTTCTTCAATTCTTGAATATCAAAATCTAAATTATAATTCTCTAGTATAGGAAAATATTCAGATTCATTCATTCTTTCACTCTTGATTTTTTGCAAAAACATTTTAATATCTTTTATTAAAAAGCCTACATTATTAGCATCAGAAAAAGAACCTCTTGACTTTAGGATATCTTTTCCGGATGAAGATATTAAACGAAACTTAAAATGTCCTTTATTATCACGATAACAAACAAAGCGAGAATCTTTATTACTGCTATTATTAGAATAAACATTTTTGTTATTAACAAATCTTTTTTTATTACTGCAGATATCCACATTTAAATCACGTAATCCAACTATATCTCGTATATCTTTGATAACACTTTTAGAAAAAAAACGTGCTTTTTGAGCTCCTGATTGAAGAATATTCTCTATTAAATCTGGCTTAGAAATAAGCTTATTGTATCTTTCACGCATAGGCAATAATTCACTTTCTATTTTCTCATATAGAATATTCTTTGCTTCACCCCAAGACATACCATTATTCAGACTTAATTTGTAAGCTTCTGATTCTTCTTCTGTAGCAAATGCTCTAAAAAGAATATATAGATGAGAATCTTCTGCATTCTTAGGATCACCAGATTTGCTAGAGTCAGTTACTATACGCATAATAGAAGAACGTAAATTTTTAGCTCCTCCTTCGAATAAAGGTATAGTATTATTATAACTTTTAGACATCTTGCGGCCATCTAAACCAGGTAAAGTAGCAACATTATCTACTATAAATGCTTCAGGTAAGATAAAAAAATTAACATTATATATATGGTTAAATTTTTGAGCTATATCTCTAGCCATTTCTAAATGTTGTATCTGATCTTTCCCTACTGGAACTTTATTTGCTTTAAACATCAAAATATCTGCAGCCATCAAAATAGGATAAGAAAATAAACCCATACTGACGCCATCATCTGCATCTAAAGATTTTGACAAGTTTTGACTAACTAAAGCCTTATAAGCATGTGCCCTATTCATTAAACCTTTAGCAGTACTACATGTAAGTATCCAACATAACTCTAATATTTCAGGAATATCTGATTGTCTATAAAAAACAACTCTATCAACATCCAAACCAGCTGCTAACCAAGTAGCTGCTATTTCTAACCTAGAACGATATAATCTGATTGGATCAGAACACTTTATTAATGCATGATAATCTGCTAGAAAAAAAAATGCATGTGTATCTGAATAAAGACTAGCCTGTATAGCTGGACGAATAGCACCAGCATAATTACCGAGATGAGGAGTACCAGAAGTAGTAATACCAGTAACAATACAGGTTTTCATGAAATATATAATATAAAATTTAAATAAATACTTAAAAGAAAGCAAAACAAAAACCATAATATGATTGAATTAATTCAATCATATTATGGAATATTAATACTAGTAATTTAAAGAACGCTTATCAACTGCTAAAGCAGCTTCCTTCATTGACTCAGAAAGCGTTGGATGTGCATGACAAATACGAGCGATATCCTCTGCTGCACCTTTAAACTCCATAATCGTCACAGCTTCCGAAATTAACTCAGAAGCCATAGGTCCTATAATATGAACACCTAACACCTCATCTGTTGAGGCATCAGCTATAATTTTTACAAAACCAGTTGTATCTCCTAATGCTCTTGCTCTACCATTAGCTAAAAAAGGAAAACTACCAACTTTATACTTACGATCTTCCTGTTTTAACTGTTGTTCGTTTTTTCCAACCCAAGCAATTTCTGGTGAAGTATATATAACAGAAGGAATGGTATTAAAATTAACGTGACCATGTTGTCCAACTATACGTTCAGCAACAGCTACTCCTTCCTCTTCAGCTTTATGCGCTAACATAGGGCCTCTTACAACATCACCTATAGCCCAAATATTTGATAAATTTGTTTTACAATTATCATCAACTACTATAAAACCACGTTCATCTATATTCAAACCAACTGCTGAAGCATTCAACCCATCAGTACGAGGAATACGTCCTATAGAAATAATAATTTTATCTACTAATAAGTCTTTTACTAAAGCATCTTTATCTTTATATTTGATGGATACAGACTTACCAAGATTTTTAACCTCAATAATTTCAACACCAACTCTAATATCCAGGCCTTGTTTTGTAAATACCTTTAAAGCTTCTTTTGATATTTGAGAATCAGCTGCCATTAGAAAATCAGGCATAGCTTCAAGTATAGTGACATCAGAACCAAGTCTACGCCATACACTTCCCATTTCAAGACCTATAACACCAGCACCTATAACACCTAATTTTTTAGGAACATTTTCAATGTTTAATGCACCATCATTAGACAGAACTGTTTTTTCATCAAATTTCAAACCAGGATACTCTCTGGCAGATGAACCAGTAGCAACTATTACATTTTTTGCTAATAATTCTTCATTCGATGAAGATACTTTTATCAGTACATGATCTTTATTTTTCTCTACGAAAGAAGCAAGACCATTAAAAAAAGAAACCTTATTTTTTTTAAAAAGATATAAAATCCCTTCATTGTTTTGCTTAACTACTGAATTTTTACGGGAAATAAGTTTTTTTAGATTAAGTGATAAATTAGAAACTGCTATACCATGTTCATCAAAATGATGGTTTGCAAGATCAAAATGTTCTGAAGATTGCAACAATGCTTTAGATGGAATACAACCAACATTAGTACATGTCCCACCTGGAGCTGGAGAACCATCCGTATTTTTCCATTCATCTATACAAGCTACATTCAATCCAAGCTGAGAAGCACGAATCGCTGCTATATATCCACCTGGACCGGCACCTATCACTACAAGATCAAATTGTTTTGACATATTTTTACTATATAAATAGATTCATAAATTCTAGATATTACATTTAATAATATCTAGGTCATAAATAAGAGTATCCAATAATATAATGAACACTCTTATTTTTAGAAAACAAAATATTTTATAAATCCAATAAAAGACTTTGTGGATCTTCTAATGCATCTTTAATTGCTACTAAACCCAATACAGCTTCACGACCATCAATAATTCTATGATCATAAGATAATGCTAGATAATTCATAGGACGAATAACTATCTGACCATTTTCAACAACAGCACGTTCCTTAGTAGCATGTATTCCAAGAATAGCAGATTGAGGAGGGTTAATTATCGGAGTAGACAACATTGACCCAAAAACTCCACCATTTGATATAGAAAATGTCCCACCTGTCATTTCTTCTATACTTAATTTGCCATCTGCTGCTCTTTTACCAAAATCAGCAATAGATTTTTCTATATCTGATATAGATAATTGATCTGCATTTCTAAGTATTGGGACGACAAGACCTCTTGGACTACCAACAGCAATACCAATATCAAAATAACCATGATATATAATGTCTTTTCCATCGATAGAAGCATTAATTAATGGAAATTTCTTGAGTGCGGCAACAGCAGCTTTTACAAAAAAAGACATGAAACCTAATTTTACACCATGTTCTTTTTCAAACTTATCTTTATATTTACGTCTTATATCGATAACAGACTGCATATTAACTTCATTAAAAGTAGTTAATATAGCATTTTCTTGTTGAGACTGTATTAACCTTTCAGCAATCCTTGCTCTTAAACGACTCATAGGAACACGCTGTTCTGGTCTTCCATCAATAGAAAATGTTTTTGGCTGTGTATTATCTATTGTAGGCTTAGCAACAGCAGATAAAGGTTTTGTAGATAAAACATCAGATTTTGTTACTCTACCATCCCTTCCAGAACCAGGTATTGATGATATGTCTAAACCTTTTTCAGATAATATTTTTGAAGCTGCAGGTGAAGCTACATTTTTCATATCCTTAATATTATGGTTAGAAGTTTCATTCAATGATTCAGTAGAATTTGAAATGTTTTTAGAGACATCCTCAGATGCTGCTTTAGCAGCAGTGTCTATTTTTGCAATCAATTCGCCAGAAACAACAGTACTACTATCTCCTCTAACTATTTCTATCAGCACACCAGAAGATGGAGCTGGAACTTCTAAAACAACTTTATCAGTTTCAATTTCTATTAAAATCTCATCTGACTCTACAAAAGAACCTACACTCTTTTTCCAAGACATCATAGTAGCTTCTGAAATAGACTCAGACAACTGAGGAACAACAACATCAATAATAGCCATAATGGTAAATCCCGTAATTCATTAACAATTATAAAAATATCATTTAGCAAGTATAACCTTAAATTTTTGAGCAAAAGCCTGATCAATTAAATTCTTTTGTTGTTCTTGATGCTTAGCTAAATAACCCACTGCAGGAGATGCAGACGCATTACGTCCAGCATAACCAAGTTTTTGACCCTCTTTCATATTTTCATATAAATGATGTTGAATATAATACCAAGGACCTTGATTTTGTGGTTCATCTTGTACCCATATGATTTCAGATACATTAGGATATTTCTGTAGTTCAGCCTCAAAAGATTTATGAGCGAAAGGATATAATTGCTCAATTCTAACTATAGCAACATTATCCAATGATCTTTCTTTACGAGAATTTACTAGATCATAATATACCTTACCAGAACAGGCTAATAATCTTTTCACTGATTTTGCATTAATACTAGAATCAACTTCTGGAATTACCATTTTGAAAGATCCTTCAGATAAATCCTTTAATGGTGAACTTGCATCTTTATTACGCAACAAAGATTTAGGAGTAAAAATCACTAAAGGCTTACGGAAAGGACGGATCATCTGTCTACGCAACAAGTGAAATATTTGTGATGCAGCAGTAGGCTGAACAACCTGCATATTATTATCAGAACATAATTGCAAAAATCTTTCAATTCTTCCAGAAGAATGCTCAGGACCCTGACCTTCATATCCATGAGGTAACATCATAGTCAAACCAGAATGACGACCCCATTTGGCTTCACCAGATGATATAAATTGATCTATAACTACTTGAGCTCCATTGACAAAATCACCAAATTGAGCTTCCCATATTGTAAGAGTATTAGGCTCTGAACAAGAATAACCATATTCAAATCCCAATACAGCTTCCTCAGAGAGCACAGAATCTATGACAACAAAAGGAGCTTGAGAATCAGAAATATTTTTAAGAGGAACATATACTCCATCATCCCATTTTTCTCTATTTTGATCATGTAAAACAGCATGTCTATGTGTAAATGTACCACGACCAGAATCTTGACCAGTAATTCTTATAGCATAACCAGAATTTAGCAAAGTAGCAAAAGCTAAATGCTCAGCCATCCCATAATCCAAATTAATCTCTCCATGAGACATTTTACGACGATCGTTTAACAGTTTGGCAACTAATGGATGTGCATTAAAACCATCAGGAACTTTAGTTATCAATTCACCTATACGATTCAATTCAGAAATAGGAACAGCAGTATCTGCATGATCTGTCCATTTGGAATTTAAAAATGGTGCCCAATCTATAGCATATTTACTTTTATGATCCGTTAATATTGGCTCAATGGTACGTTGTCCGTCTTCCATAACCTGACGATATTCTTTTACAAAACTATCAGCTTCTTCAGAAGTTAAAACTTTTTGATCGACCAACTTATCAGCATACAACTTACGTGTTCCTGGATGTTGTTTAATGCGACTATACATCAAAGGTTGGGTTAAAGCAGGAGTATCTTGCTCATTATGACCAAGCTTACGGAAACAAACAATATCAATAACAACATCACGACCAAATTTCATTCTATAATCAACAGCCAATTTGCTCGCAAACACAACCGCTTCAGGATCATCTCCATTAACATGAAATACTGGAGCTTCAATCATTTTAACAACATCTGTACAGTATATCGTTGACCTAGCATCTCTAGGATCAGATGTCGTAAAACCTATTTGATTATTTATAACAATATGTATTGTACCACCAGTACCATATCCTCTAGTTAAAGCTAGATTCAATGTTTCCATAACAACGCCTTGACCAGCAAAAGCAGAATCACCATGAACAAGAACAGGAAGAACTTGTTGTTTTCCTTTATGATCTTCTCTTCTCTCTTGCCTAGCTCTAGCACTACCCTCAACAACTGGATTAACAATTTCTAAATGCGATGGATTAAAGGCTAGGGACAAATGGACAGGACCACTTCGCGTTGCTAGATCACTAGAAAAACCATTATGGTATTTAACATCACCATCACTAAGAAATTGTGAATGTTTACCTTCAAATTCTGCAAACAAATCAGCAGGCATTTTACCCATGATATTTACCAGCATGTTTAAACGGCCTCTATGAGCCATGCCGACTATAACTTCCTGAATTCCAAGATCAGCAGCATGATTAACAACTTCATCCATAGAAGCTATAAAACTTTCTCCTCCTTCAAGAGAAAAACGTTTCTGCCCAACATATTTTGTATGCAAAAATCTCTCTAAACCTTCAGCCTCAGTTAATTGTTGTAATATATGACGCTTTCCATCAACACCTAGATTAATATCTACTCCTTGAGTTGATTCCATACGCTCCTGTACCCATCTTTTTATTACAGGATTAGATATATGCATAAACTCAACGCCTATAGAGCGGCAATAGGTGTTTCTCAAGGATTTTAAGATTTCCCTCAAAGTCATAGTACTAGATTTTGAAAAATAAGTACTACTTGAAGAGTAGGCCTGATCAAGATCAGATTCTATAAATCCATAAAAAGCTGGATCTAACTCCGGAATATCAGGACGCTCTTTTCTTTTCAGAGGATCTAAATCAGCCCAATGAACTCCTAAGGATCTATAAGCAGCAATTATAGATTGTACAAACACTTGCTTTGAGGCAACTGATAAATCTGTAGAATTAGAACTATTATTAACAAAAGAATTTGTTTTAGCTCTGTAAGCAAAAGACTCTACTATAGGGGCATGAGCTTGATCTACAGTTTTCTCGCTACCATCTGTAGCTGGTGAATTCTGCAAATGATCAAAATACTCTCGCCAATGTTCAGCTACAGCAGCTGGGTTATCAAGATAAATCTCGTATAACTCTTCTACATATGGCGCATTACCGCCAAATAAATATGATGTGGACAACGATTCTTTATTAGAAGACATAATTTAGCTTCACCTTTTCGAGCATTTCACTCGACACGATGCAGGGATAAAACCTTCCGCGACACGGACTTCCCGTTCAGCGGATAGCAATGGGCAGAAGGCATGTAAATTTTAAAAGCCACTAAGGCTAAAATAACTAGCACATTAATTATAACTCATTAGTTATAACTTTATAACTACTTATTACAACAATTATTGTACACAAAAAAATGCTTAAATATCAGGAATTCAGCATTATAGGTATACTGATTAACATCATAAAACAACAAAAAACATAAAACTTATTAATAATGAATTATCAAATGACGCATCATAAATAAACAATTATAATTTTATAGTATAAGAAATGACTTTATAGCATAAGAAAACATTGTTAATATAATTGTAATTAAACAAACAAATAAAATTACTTAATTTTTAAAAGTTCTTATGAAGAAAGAATTTCTTATGAAGAAAGAATATTTATGAGATAATAAAATTTTTCGTAAAACTAAATATTAATCAAATATGTTAGCATTTATAGTCGGCTATAATTATAAAATTATAAATTAAGAGATTAATTTTTAATCAAATATTGGTAACAGTTTGTATAAAATACTAATTTGCTATTTATATAGTATCGTCAAGCTGTCTAAGAACTTTATTATAAAACTTTCAACAAAGTGTAAAAAATATGGATGAAAATTTAAATCAAAGAGCATTAGAATATCATGCTTTTCCTACTCCAGGAAAAATATCTGTCACTCCTACTAAAACATTAGCTAATCAAGATGATTTATCTTTAGCCTACTCTCCCGGAGTAGCTGCTGCTTGTATGGCGATTTTTAACTCTGGAGACAGTGCTGCTTCAATGTATACCTCCAGATCTAACTTAGTCGGAGTAATTACAAATGGCACAGCAGTTTTAGGTCTAGGTAATATAGGGCCTTTGGCATCAAAACCAGTAATGGAAGGCAAAGGATGTTTATTTAAGAAATTTGCTGGAATTGATGTTTTTGATATTGAACTAGCAGAAAATGATCCAGACAAACTTGTAGATATAATATCAGCCTTAGAACCCACATTAGGTGGTGTTAATCTCGAAGATATAAAAGCACCAGAATGTTTTTATATTGAGAAGAAACTCAGAGAAAAAATGAAAATACCAGTTTTCCATGATGATCAACATGGTACTGCAATAATATCATCTGCTGCTATTCTAAATGGCCTTAAGGTAGTAAACAAAAAAATAGAGGATGTTAAAATAGCTTGTTCTGGAGCTGGTGCTGCTGCTATTTCATGTCTAGACCTTTTAGTAAGGTTAGGAGCAAAAATTGAAAATATCTATGTAGTAGATTCTCGTGGAGTTATATGGGAAGGCAGAGATGAAAACATGGAAATTAATAAGCGTAGGTATGCTAAAAAAACTTCCTCAAGAACTCTAGCCGATGTTGTAAAAAATGCAGACGTATTCTTAGGCTGCTCTGCAGCAAAAGTTTTAACTCCTGAAATGGTTAAAACTATGGCTAATAAACCTCTTATTTTGGCTTTAGCAAACCCAGAACCAGAAATATTACCAACGCTAGCTAAAGAAGTTAGACCAGATTGCATAATAGCCACAGGAAGGTCAGATTATCCTAACCAAGTAAATAATGTTTTATGTTTCCCCTTCATCTTTAGAGGAGCCCTGGATTGCGGAGCCTCACAAATTACAGAAGAAATGAAGATGGCTACTGTTAGGGCTATAGCTGATTTAGCGCAAGCAGAACAAAATGATGAAGTAGCTTCTGCCTATTCTGGTCAAAATCTGTCTTTCGGTCCAGAATATATAATACCTAAACCGTTTGACCCTAGATTAATAGTACATATAGCACCAGCTGTTGCAAAAGCAGCTCAAGAATCAGGTGTTGCTAAAAGACCTATAAAAAATTTAGAAGCTTATAAACAAAAATTAGCATCTTACGTTTATCATTCTGGTCAACTAATGCTTCCTTTATTTGAACAAGCACAAAAAGATCTTAAGAGAGTAATTTATGCTGATGGTGAAAATGAAAGAGTATTAAGAGCGGTACAAACGATAATAGATGAAAAATTAGCATATCCTATACTAATAGGTAGGTCATCAGTAATAGAAATGCGAATAAAAAAATTGGGTTTGCGAATCAATATAAATAATGATTTAGAAATAGTTAATCCAGAAGATGATATTAGATTTAAAGATCTATGGACTAGTTATTATAAATTAAAATGTAGAGATGGAGTAACTCCAGATATTGCTAAATCTATGATCAGAAAACATAATACTCTTATAGGAGCTATGCTTCTCAAAAGAGGTGATGCTGATGCAATGCTATGTGGAGTTACAACAAAGTACAATAATCAATTAAAATACATAGATGAAGTAATCGGAAAAGAATCAAATAATACATATGCAGCCCTGAATATATTAATGTTACCAAATCAAACATTATTTATTGCAGATACTCAAGTTAATGAGGACCCTAATTCTCAAGAAATTGCTAATATAGCTATACAAGCTGTACAAAAAATGCTCAATTTTGGTTTCACTCCTAAAGTAGCATTATTGTCTCATTCTAATTTTGGTAGCCAAATCAGCAAATCCTCACAAAAAATGTCAGAGGCATTAAAAATAATAAGAAGATTAGAACCAGAATTAGAAGTAGAAGGAGAAATGCATGCTGATTCTGCTTTATCTGAAAAAATAAGAAATATTTCTTATCCAGATAACAACCTTAAGGGTGTTGCAAATCTTTTAATAATGCCTAATTTAGATGCAGGAAATATTGCTCATAACTTACTCAAAATGACCGGCAGTAACGGTATAACTGTTGGTCCTATATTATTAGGATCATCTAGACCAGTCCACATTTTGACGAATAGTTCAACCGTAAGAAGAATAATCAATATGACAGTTTTAGCTGTGATTGATGCTCAAAAAGAAAAAAATAAAACATAATTTTTCTATTATTAGGCTATGCATAAAATATAGAGATCCTTTTTTATGCATAGCCCATTTCTTTTTATATAAATAATTTAATTTAGGATAAAATATATTTATGCCATTATTTATTATTATTCACATGACAATAACAATATCATGGTTTGCAGGATTATTTTATCTGCCTCGTATATTTGTAAATATAGCACAACAAGATGAAGATAATATTAAACATTGCCTTATAGGAATGGCTAAACGTTTATATAATTTTATGTATTTTTTAAGTATTGGAGTAATAATTTCTGGAATAATACTATATATATCCAAAAATCCTATAGAACAAAATATTGAGGATCATCATAAATGGATGTATCTAAAGCTTATAATTGTATTTATGGCTTTTGTATATCAACAAATATGTAACAAAATGATCGAAAATTTTGAAAAAGGTTCAAATAAAAAAAGTCATAATTTTTATAGAGTGTTTAATGAAATACCATTAATTTTTTTAATTGCAATATTAACTTTAGTGACTATAAAACCATTCTAAATATAACAAGATATTAAAAGAAGTCAAAAATGTTAGGTACACATAACAGTAATAATTTTCAAAATAAGAAACAATATAATAATTTTTCTGATGGAAAAGTTTTTACTGTTTTTGCTGTATGTACGTATGGTCTAGAAGAAAAACTATTAGAAGAATTGAAAACAATTGGTTTCCAGAATATTGCAATTGAAAAGTCAGGATGCACCTTTGAAAGTAATTTGCGAGGTATACAATATGCTAACTTATATACAAGGATATCATCTAGAATTTTACTTCAAATTGAAAAAAATATAATTTATGCAGAGAAAGATATATTAGATATTTCCACCAAAATTAAATGGGATGAATGGTTTGACTTAAAAAGAACAATAAAAATAAAAACTATTGGATATAATACCAAATTTCAAAGTATTCAATATTGTAATCTGTTGATAAAAGATGGCATATGCGATTATTTCAGAAAAGTATATAATGCCAGGCCAAACATAGACAAACAGAATCCTGATATACAAATATATGCATATATAAGACAAAATACATTTACCTTATATATAGATTCCTCTGGAGAATCTCTATTTAAAAGAGGTTGGAGATTGGATAAAGGAACAGCTCCAATAAAGGAAAATTTAGCAGCTGGATTACTGGCACTATCAGGATGGACTCCACAATATCCTTTACTAGATCCTTTTTGTGGTAGTGGCACTATAATCATAGAAGCAGCATATATAGCCTGCTCTATTCCTCCTGGTATATCGAGAAAATTTGCTTTCGAAAAATTAAATTTCTATAATAATTCTAATTGGATTGATATCTTAAAAGAAGCAAAAGATAATATAAAAAGAAATATTCAAGTAGAATTAATTGGTTGTGACATAGATAAAACAGTCATAGAATATGCTAAGATCAATTTAGATAGATCAGGAATAAATAATAATAATAATATAAAATTTATACAAGAAGATGCTTGTAATATCAAAATATCAACTCATAATGAGGGATTTATAGTAACGAATCCTCCTTATGGAGAAAGAACTGATAATGAAGATATATGGTATTCTTGGTCTCATAATTTAAAAGAAAACTTCTTTAACTGGGACCTTAATATAATTTCTAATGATATGTCACTACCCAGCAAAATGCGTTTAAAACCTAAAAGAAAAATTCCTATTTTTAATGGAAAATTAGAATGTAGGTTATTTAAATTTGAAATAGTAAAAAATAGCTATAGAACAGCAAAATAGCAATAAGGTCAACTCTTATCATATAAATATTGAGTTGACCTTACTTTATTATTGATATTAGCTTATATTATAAAAAGCATCTCTACCAGGATAAATCGCAACACTAGATAGTTCTTCATTTATACGCAATAACTGATTATATTTAGCCATTCTATCAGATCTTGATAATGAACCAGTTTTAATCTGCATTGCATTTGAAGCTACAGCTATATCAGCAATCGTAGAATCTTCTGTTTCTCCGGATCTATGAGAAATGACTGACGTATATCCAGCTTTTTTTGCCATATCTATAGCTGCAAAAGTTTCAGTCAAGGTTCCTATCTGATTAATCTTAATCAGAATAGAATTTGCAATTCCCTTTTTTATTCCTTCTCTTAAAATTTTAGTATTAGTAACAAACAAATCATCTCCAACTAATTGAATATTCCTACCCAATTGATTTGTTAATATTTCCCAACCATCCCAATCATTTTCAGACATCCCATCCTCAATAGAAATAATAGGATATTTATCACATAAATTACCAAGGAAATCAGCAAATTCTTTAGAATTTAGAGAAATATTATTTTCTCCATAAAGACTATATTTCCCATTACGATAGAATTCAGAACTAGCACAATCTAAACCCAAACATACTTGTGTTCCTGGCTCATATCCTGCTTCACTAATTGCTTTTAATATTAATTTAATAGCTTCTTCATTATTACTAACATTAGGAGCAAAACCTCCTTCATCTCCAACTGCGATAGACATGCCATTTGCAATAATAATTTTCTTTAAAGTATGAAAAATTTCAGCACCCCAACGTAATGCATCCTGAAAACTACTAGCTCCAATCGGCAGTATCATAAATTCCTGCAAATCTAAATTATTATTGGCATGAGCTCCTCCATTAATAACATTCATCATTGGAACAGGCATACTCATTAGACCACTACCCCCAAGATAACGATATAGTGGAAGACCAGATTCGTCAGATGCTGCACGAGCGATAGCAATACTAACCGCTAAAATAGCATTAGCTCCTAATCTACTTTTATCTTCTGTTCCATCTAAATCTATCATTATTTTATCTATGAAAGATTGTTCATAAGCATCTAAACCTATTATCGCTTCGCTGATATCAGAATTTATATGCTCTATAGCTTTAAGAACTCCTTTACCCATATATCTATTTACATCATTATCTCTAAGTTCTATAGCCTCACGTGTCCCTGTAGATGCTCCAGAAGGCACAGATGCTCTACCAATAGCACCACTTTCTAAAATTACATCACATTCAACTGTAGGATTTCCACGGGAATCAAGAATCTCTCTGCTAACAATATCAATAATTGCACTCATAATACTTATTCCTAAACAATAATATAAAAATACTAAAAAACATCAAAGATCTATTAATAATAAGAATATAAATTATTAAATAAAATTGCAATTTGATCTATTTTTCTATATGCATAAATATATGCATTTGCAATAACACTAAAATACCTGACAAAAAAATAACATTATCTCTAATATTCAAATTAAAGAAAATTTAGTCTTAAAATAGTAATATATAATTCACAATAAAAAACGATTATTTCTCAATGTTTTTCATCCTAATTGCGGCATTTATAAAGCCAATAAATAAAGGATGTCCGTCTCTTGGGTTAGAATTAAATTCTGGATGAAATTGAACCCCAACAAACCAACAATGACTAGGCAGTTCTATAATTTCTTGTAATTTATCTTTAATAGTTTCCCCACTAAAGATTAAACCATTTTCTTCTAAAACTTCTATATAAGAATTATTTACCTCATATCTATGACGATGACGTTCATAAGCATCCGAACCATAAATATCAAATGCTATAGTATTCGGTCTTATTGAAATATGTTGTAATCCTTTACGCATAGTTCCCCCTAAATCAGACAAAGAATTACGTATTTCAGTGCTACCTTCACCATTAACCCACTCTTCAACTAAAGCTACTACAGGATATTGAGTATTTTTATCAAACTCTGTACTATTAGCACCTGATAAATTTGCAATATTGCGAGCATATTCTATTACAGCAACTTGCATGCCAAGACATATTCCTAAGAAAGGAATATTATTCTCTCTTGCATACTTGGTTGCTAAAATTTTACCCTCTATTCCTCTCTTACCAAAACCTCCAGGAATTAATATAGCATCTAAATTATCTAAAGCACCTATTCCATTATTTTCTAAATCTTCAGAATCAATATACCTTATTATTATTTTAGAGTTAGTATGTATTCCAGCATGTGCTATTGCTTCTATAAGAGATTTATACGACTCTGTAAAATCAACGTACTTCCCAACTAAACCAAGCGTAATATTATGCTCTAGGTTTTCTATAGTACTAATTAATTTTTTCCAAATAGTTAAATCAGCTACATTTGGTCTTAAAGATAAGACATCACAAATTATACTATCAACTCCTTGTTCATGTAACATTAATGGTATTTTATAAATAGAATCTACATTCCAAACAGAAATTACTGACTCCATAGAAACATTCGAAAACATTGAAATTTTTGCTCTTTCTTCTTCAGGTATAATTCTATCAGCCCTACATAGAAGTAAGTCAGGATGTATACCAATTTCTCTTAACTTCTGAACAGAATGTTGTGTTGGCTTAGTTTTAAGTTCTCCAGCAGGAAATACAGAAGGAACTAATGTAAGATGAACAAATGCAGAATTGTGCTTGCCCATAAGCAAACTCATTTGCCTTACAGATTCTAAAAATGGTAAGGATTCTATATCTCCAACTGTACCACCAATTTCAATAATAGCAATATCTGCCTTTCCATTAAAACTAGATTCAACTCCTTTAATAATAAACTCTTGTATTTCATTTGTAATATGAGGAATTACTTGGACCGTTTTACCTAAATAATCACCACGACGTTCCTTTTTCAAAACTGATTCGTATATTCTACCAGTAGTAAAATTATTTAGTTTTGTCATTCTTGTTGATATAAAACGTTCATAATGTCCTAAATCCAAATCAGTTTCTGCTCCATCTTCAGTAACAAAAACCTCACCATGTTGAAATGGACTCATAGTACCAGGATCAACATTTATATAAGGATCTAATTTCAGCATGGTGACATTCAAACCGCGAGATTCCAAAATAGCAGCTAGAGAAGCTGCTGCTATTCCTTTACCAAGTGAAGATACTACTCCCCCTGTTATAAAAACGTATTTAGTCATTATGTTCCCAATAGACACACGATATGCTTATAAAATTACAAAATAAAAAATAAAGCATATAATTAAAATTAACATTATACACTAGAGACTACGATCAATAACAACCAAGATAATATTAATGATACATAAAACAATAATATTAGGATAAAATGGAATGCACGAACAAACAAATATAAACTATTAGCAATAATATATTTTCTGGAGAAAATGCATATAATGTCAGAAAATGATACCATAAATTATGATGTGTTAATTGTTGGAGGCGGACCTGCAGGTATAGCTACAGCCATACACTTAAAACAATTATCTAAAAAAAAAAATAAAAAACTCAATATTTGTATAATAGAAAAATCACCTGAATTAGGTTCTCATATTATATCAGGGGCTATTGTAGATATAAGATCTTTAAAAGAATTATTGCCAGATGATAATATAGAAAATAATGATATTCTAGACCCAGTTTTAAATGAAAGTTTTTTTTATTTAACTAAAAACCGAAGTTTTAAAATATCAAACATACTTATACCAAAATGCCTAATAAACACAAATTGCTATCTAGTAAGATTAGGATATCTAGTAAAATGGCTAGGGAAAAAAGCAGAAGAATTAGATGTTGATATTTTTACAGGATTTACAGCAAAAAATATTTTATATAACAAAAATGAAGAAGTATGTGGGATAAAAACTGGTGATTTTGGAATAAATAAATATGGTCAAAAAAGCAATACTTTCCAAGAAGGCTTAAAAATACAAGCAAAATATACAATATTAGCAGAAGGATCAAGAGGACATTTAGGAAAAGAAATAATAAAAAAATTTAAATTAGATAATTTAAAAAACTCACAAACATACTCAATAGGCATAAAAGAACACTGGCAAATAGAGAGTCAAGACTATTCTCAAGGAAATGTAATACATACTATAGGATGGCCATTAAATAAAAAAGCTTCTGGAGGAGCTTTTTTATATTTTCTAAAAAAAAATATAGTCTCAATAGGAATGGTCATAGACTTGGATTATAAGAATACATGGTTTTCTCCCTTTGAAGAATTCCAAAACTATAAATCACATAAACTAATTTCTAATATATTAAAGAGCGGAAAGAGACTATCCTATGGTGCCAGAAGCATAACAAATGGTGGCCTACTTTCATTACCTAAAACATCGTTTCCTGGAGGGCTATTAGTAGGATGTGAGGCTGGGTTCTTAAATTCATCGAAATTAAAAGGAGTACATACTGCCATAAAAAGTGGAATGCTAGCTGCAGAAACAATAATGGATAATTATTTATCATCAGAACCATCAATCAATAATGATCTTATACGATATGATTATTTCTTTAAAAAATCATGGTTATACAAAGAATTATATTTATCTAGAAATTTTAAACTATGGAATAAAAAGCCAAAATTGATAGGATGTATAATGAATTTTATAGAACAAAAGATTTTGAAAGAAAAATTCAAATTTGATCTTAAAAATCATAAAGAAGATCATATGTGCCTTAATGATAAAAAATATAGCAAGTATATAAAATACCCTAAAGCTGACAATATATTAATATTTGATAAAGAAAGTTCGGTACAATTATCAAATACATATCATCAAAAAAACCAACCAGTACATTTGAAAATAATTGATATAAATATTCCAATAAAAACTAATTTAATAAAATACGGAGCACCAGAAGTTAGATATTGTCCAGCAGGAGTATATAAATTTGAAAAAGATAACAATAACAAATTTAATTTTGTGATAGAGGCAGAAAACTGCATACATTGTAAAACTTGTGATATCAAAGATCCAAATCAAAATATAATCTGGACTCCACCTCAAGGAGGTGAAGGTCCAATATATGATGGCATGTAAATATTAAATTATAATACTGTTGATAAATTTTTTAATACATGGATATTTTCTAAAGTAGATATATCCTGTGTTATCTGCTCTCCATTAGCTGTCAAACGTAATAATCTCCTCATTATTTTACCAGAACGAGTTTTTGGTAAATTATCACCAAATCTAATATCTTTTGGTTTGGCTATAGGACCTATTTCTTTGGCTACCCAATCTCGCAATTGTTTTGCTATCCTTATTGCCTCTTCTCCTTCAGGTTGTTTATCTTTTAATACAACAAAAGCCACTACTGCTTCTCCTGTTGTTATATCAGGACGCCCTACTACTGCTGCCTCAGACACTAACTCATGAGATACTAAAGCTGACTCAATTTCCATTGTTCCAAGACGATGACCTGATACATTTAAAACATCATCAATACGGCCTAAAATCCAAAAATAATTATCATTATCTTTTTGAGCTCCATCTCCAGCTAAATAATAACCTTTTAATTCTTCTGGGAAATAACTAGATTTAAATCTTTCTGGATCATTCCATATGTTTCTTATCATACCAGGCCATGGTCTTTTTATTACTAAAAATCCACCTTTACCAGGTAATACATCTTCACCTGTTTCATCTACTACTGAAGCAGATATACCTGGTAAAGGCAATGTGCAGGATCCTGGCTTTAATGGAGTAACACCAGGTATCGGTGTTATCATATGGCCACCTGTCTCAGTTTGCCACCAAGTATCAACGATAGAACATTTTTCTCTACCAACATTTTTATAGTACCACAACCAAGTTTCCGGATTAATAGCCTCTCCAACTGAACCTATTATACGCAAACTGCTTAAATCAAAATTCTTAGGATGAATTTCTTCATCACTAGAAGATGATTTTATTAATGATCTTATAGCAGTAGGAGCCGTATAAAATATGCTAACTTTATGATCAGATATCATCTTCCAAAATCTTCCAGAATCAGGATAAGTTGGAATACCTTCAAAGATAACTTGAGTCATACCTAAAGCTAAGGGAGCATACGATATATAAGTATGTCCAGTAATCCAGCCAATATCTGCAGTACACCAAAATATATCACTACCACTAGCATTAAAAGTCCAATTCATGCTCATTTTAGACCAAAGCAAATAACCAGCTGATGAATGCTGTACTCCTTTAGGTTTTCCTGTAGAACCTGATGTATATAAAATAAACAAAGGATGTTCTGAATTAACAAAAGTAGGCTCACAATAATCTAACTGCTCATCCTCAACATCAGACATCCATAAATCACGATCTATATTCCAACTAATACTATTGCCTGCACGTTTATAAACAATAATATTTCTTATGCCCTCACATCCACCCATCTCAATTGCATCATCTACTGTAACTTTCAGTGGTATAAATTTTCCACCACGTCTTTGACTATCAGCTGTTATAACTAATGAAGCACCAATATCAATAATTCTTTCATGAAGACTTTTAGAAGAAAACCCGCCAAAAACAACTGAAATTATTATGCCTAATCTCGCACATGCTTGCATAGCCACAACCACTTCTATAGACATAGGCATATATATGATGCACCTATCCCCAATACTATATCCCAATTTTTTAAGACCATTAGCAAATTTACAAACACGCCGAAACAACTCTATATAGCTGATCTTTTCTACTTTTCCATCATCTGACTCAAAAATAATAGCTGTTTTATTTTTATTTTCATCGATTAAATTAATATCAAGACAATTAAATGAGACATTTATTTCACCATCTGGAAACCATTTATAATGAGGTGCTTCTGACTCATCTAAAACATTTGTAAATAACTTATGCCAAGTTAGAAAATCTAAAGCATATTTTTTCCAAAACGACTTATAGTCATTTTCTGATTCTAAACACAAGGATTTATAAGAATCTAAATCTTTAATAAAAAAATGATTTTTTTTAATATTATCATGTTTAGGATCAAAAACCCTGTCCTCAATCAAAACAGATTCTATATGATTAGACATAACAATGTCTCCAATTATTAATTATGGCAATATTCAATATAATCCTCCATTTATGATATTAAAAAAATTAATATGAATGTTATAACGACAATAATCCAGCTCTGGCTATATCAACATCCTCATCTGATTTTGCCCCAGAAACTCCTATGCCTCCAACAACATTGCCATCTATAATAATTGGTAAGCCACCTTCTAGCATACCCTCTAAATTAGGAGCAGAAAGAAATGAATAACGACCATTATTTATAATATCTTCATATATTTTAGACTCACGTCTAGCAAGAGATGAGGTTTTTGCCTTTGCTGAAGCAATATAAGATGATATTGTTGGCGCATCATCCATTCTAGACATTCCAAGCAAATGACCTCCATCATCGACAACAGCAATTGTAACTTTCCAATTGTTTTTAACAGCGTAATCTTCTGCTGCAGATATAATTTTTTTTACATCACAACTACTTAAAATAACTTTAGTTTTCATAAAAACTCCCGATATAATGTTAAAGTTTTAATTATTAAGATAATAAAAGAAATTGTCATCAACCCATAACATGTAAAAATAGAATATTTTGCTAATAACTAATTATCTCGATTTCCTTTACCATAGCAAATTTCATTTATATAATATACATTTATTCTACTATTCTAGTTTTGATAGACTACACTATTTTGAATGTTTCTAGCATAAGAATAATAATTAAGAAAATATTCCTCTTAATTATTTGTATTAATATATCTTCTTGTTGTATACAAGAAAATCCAAGGAAGAAATGCTATCTTCCAAAAAAGATTGTTTTGCCAACTAGTGATAAAAAAAATATTATATTTGCAAAAGAAGCATTAAAACAATTAAATAAAAAATATGTTTATGGTGGATCATTGCCTCAAAAAGGTTTTGACTGTAGTGGTTTAGTATATTACTGTGCAAAAAAATCATTAAATCTAGATTTACCAAGAACCACTAAGAAACTAATTAAGGTTGGAAAATCAATCTCTAAGAAAAAAATACGAACTGGAGACTTAGTGTTTTTCAAAACAAACTACAATCAATTACATGTTGGTATTTATGTAAAAGATGATATTTTTATACACGCCCCAAGAACTGGCAAAAAAATCAAATTTGATTATATAAATAGCGAATATTGGTCAAAAAAATACATAACATCCCGTAGAATATGTTATTGAAAATTTAACTTACAATAGTATTATAGATTTTACCAATACTAAATATAAAAAACAAATCATAATATGAGGCAGAATTAAACCAGACAAAACCCCAATAACATTTCATAAAATTAGCAGTTGAAACAAACGAACAAAATTTAAATATATTAGTGTTAATAATACAAATAAAAAATTAATAGATTTTTATTACTATTGTTTATTTTACCTAATATGATAGCTAAAATTGACAAATTTAATGCAACCATAGGTATAAAAATACGACCTACTACTATATAAGACTAAGATAAATTACTATTTTCAAAAAAAGTTTTTATAGAAACGTCTTCAAATTATTTATGGAACAACTAGAAATAGTATTAATTTTATAAAACTCATCTAAACAAACTTTATATTCATCAAAATTTGAAAATATTATTTCAGAAGAATGACTCCCAATATTTATAATTTTTACATCCTTCATAATAAAAAAAATTATTACAATCTAACAATTTATCTATCTTTAAATATTTTGCAATCATTAAAATAAATCCATACTTATTAATCTTGCAAAAACATTACTGAATTTATTATTTTTATTTAAATTACCAGCAAAAAACATTGTATTATTAGCATAAATAAAATTACCAAAAGATAACTTGTATAAATTAGAATTTTCTAAATAATGATTTTGAACATGTTCTATATTCCTATAAACAATTGATGATAAAAATAATGAAAGAATCATCATTATCGGTAATGCAGTTATAATATTTATAAAGAAAATATAATATTGATCGATGAATCAATTATTATATTTAATTATACGTATTATAATTATAGAAAACCAACTAACAATTAAAATTGATAAAGTAACTATAAAATTTTTATTTATTTCATGAAAAAATGATTTTTTAAAAATTGATATTTTCTAAAAATAAAAAAGATATGTTAAATTTGTTTAATTACTATAATCTAGAGAAACATAATATGGAAATTTATATAGAAAATAAAACTACAGATATATCAAATATAGACACGGAATCATTAGGTATAGGTATATATAAAAATAATATTCTAACTTCATCTGCAAAAGAAATAAATGAAAAAAGCAATGGTTTCCTAAAACAAATATTAGATAATTTCAATGCAACACTAGGAAGTAGCATCGTTTTATACAACATACCAAATATTAAAGCAAAAAGCATTGTAATTATAGGTCTTGGCAACAATGATAAGTATTCATTAGAAGAACATAATATAGCTGAAGAGTCATTAGTTAAGACATGTATTAAGTATCAAATAAAAGAATGCTACTCAACCATTGCGTTAGAAGCTGACGCGAAAGACAGTATATTATTTATTAAAAACTCCATAATAACAGCAAAAGGATATAACTATAGATACACATCTACAATAAGAAATATTGAAAAAACTGTTGAGTTAAAAAAAATTGTATTTATGATAGATAGTAACCTAAAAGATATAGATAGGTGTCTCTTAGAAGGCACTTCAATATCTGAGGGAATATATTTAGCAAAACAACTAGGAAATCTACCTAGTAATATATGTACACCAACTTATTTAGCAAATGAAGCGAAAAAATTAGAGCAAGAATTCTCATCTATAAAAACTAATATATTAGATATTGAAGACATTAGTAAAATAGGCATGAAATCTTTTATGTCTGTTGCCAAAGGCTCTCTTGAACCATTGAAATTTATAGAGATTACATATCAATCCAATAAAACTAAAGAGCAACCAATTATAATTATAGGAAAAGGAATAACGTTCGATTCTGGAGGAATATCTCTTAAGCCTTCATCCTCAATGGAAGAAATGAAATATGATATGTGTGGAGCAGCTGCAGTTCTAGGCATAATGAAAGCAATTGCAAGACTAAAAATCAATCATAATATTATCGGATTAATACCAGCTTGTGAAAACATGCCTAGTGGAAGTGCTAATAAACCTGGTGATGTAATAGAAAGCATGTCTGGTAAAACAATAGAAATAATAAATACAGATGCAGAAGGAAGACTAGTGTTATGTGATGCACTGACTTATGCAAAAAAATATGATCCTTGTCTAGTAATAGATATGGCAACTTTAACAGGGGCCTGTGTTGTATCACTGGGGAGCGTTAGAACAGCTTTATTCTCCAATGATAAAGAAACTACAGATCTAATATTTTCATCTAGCAAAAAAGTTTTAGACTATGTATGGGAAATGCCATTAGATAATGCATACAAAGAACAATTAAAATCAGATTTTGCAGATATAAAAAATACTGGCGGTTATTCTGCTGGATGTGTAACTGCTGCCTGTTTTTTATCAGAATTTGTCGACAAATATAAGTGGGTTCATCTTGATATAGCAGGTACAGCTTGGGATAAAGCTAACAAAAAAGGGGCTACTGGAAGACCAGTTGCCTTGATTACTCAATTTTTATTAGATAAAACAAATGCAAATTGATTTTGTATTTGATATCAATAATAAATTATTATCTACTTGTCATATAATCAAAGAAATTTATATGACAAGTAGTATTATAGTATTTTGTGAAGATAAAGAAACAGCGCATACAATAGATAAATTACTATGGTCTTTTGATGATATATCATTTATACCCCACTGCATAAGCGATAACTGTAATAAAAATAATACAAAATTAATCATTACTACTAAAGATTTATTTGAATTAAAATGTATTGACAAAACCAACAAAAATTATTTATCATACATAGTGAATTTATCTAACAATTATCCACAACACTATGATCAATTTGATCATCTTATAGAAATAGTATCAAAAGATGAAGATGATCGTGCAAAAGCACGACTTAAGTGGAAATTCTATAAAAAGAATGGCCATATTGTAAAGGGAAAACCTTTTAAGATTCCTACTTAAAATAAATTAAAATAATAAACAGATTCAATTAAGATAATAACATTACAATTTTAAAAAAAATTCTACAAATAAATGACTACTACCAATTAGGAGTTGCATATGAATAATTATCAATACTCTAAATTTGATAATAACGGTAGCGTAGCTACAAAGAACAATATAATAAAGCACAATAAAGTCCTGAAGAACACTTATTTGCTACTAGCTATATCTCTAATACCTACTGTTTTAGGATCTATGTTCGGAATGCTTTCTGGACTAAATTATGGAATGCTATCTAGTCCTGGATTGTCTACTTTGATATTTTTTATAGGCTCTTTTACTCTCATGTCCTGCATAGAAAAAAATAAAAATAATTCTACTGGGATATTATTTCTACTATTATTTACTTTCTTTATGGGAATAATGCTTTCAAGACTATTAGGAGTAGTAATAGGAATGCATAATGGCTCAAAAATAGTAGCGATGGCATTCGGAGGAACTGCTGCAATATTCTGCTTTATGACTTTTATTGCACATACTGTAAAAAGAGATTTGTCCAGTTTAGAAAGATTTATGACTATAGGTGCAATAGTACTGCTGTTATCTATAATTGCAAATATTTTTCTACAGATGAGTGCTATGACATTAACAATATGTATGCTCTCAATTATAGTTTTCTCTTCTTTTATGCTAATTGATATCCACAGAATCATAAATAATGGAGAAACAAATTATATATCTGCAACCTTAGCCTTATATCTGGATATATATAATGTATTCAGTAACTTGTTAGTCATAATAGGTTTTTTCAATAATAATAATAAAGAATAAAACAAGTAATAGAGCCCACAAACAATTTTTTGTTTAAGATAATAGTGGGCTCTATTTTAAAGAAAACATTTTAGATCTTTTAAAATTTTTCTACTATACAAAGTTCTTCCATATAAATAAGTTTCTATACGATCTGATATAGATTGATTGATAAAAGAATTTTCTAAAAGATTAGAAAAATCAGGTTCTTTTTGATCAAAACCATAACCTGTTTCCTTAAGTAAAATCCATTCAAAATGCCTTAATATACTAGAAATATAACTATTATTTTTTTCATGATTATCACAGAATTTTAATAGCGAATCATGATATGCATCAAATAGAATAGGATGAGAATCTTCTTTGGGTAAAAAAGATAAAATTAACTCATTTAAATACCATGCTAATATTAAAAACTTCCCAGGCAAAGAAATTATTCCATTTAAGTCTGCCTTTACCAAAGTTTTTACCTCAGATTTTCCAGTCCATCTTAATAATAATGGAGTAAACTTAGACAAAACAGGTCTAAGCTGGGAATAAGGTCTTTTAGCTCCTTTGGCTACCATATTTATACAGCCATATTCACGAGAAAAAACCTTAATTATTAAAGATGTTTCCTTCCAAGAAATACTATGCAGTATATAGCCAATATCTTCCTTTATACGAAGATTTTTTTTATTCATAACCAAAACTTATTAAAGAATTCTTATCATTTAACCATTTTTTTTTAACTTTTATATAAACATCTAAATAAACTTTTCTATCTAAAAATTTTTCAATATCTAATCTTGCTGCAGTTGCAATTATTTTTAAATTTTCACCACGATGACCAATTAAAATAGCTCTATGATTAGTACTAGCAACTATTACACACATACTTAAATATAAAGTATTAAGTCTTTCTTCCCATTTTTCCACTAGAGTTGTACATTCATATGGAACTTCATTACCAACAAATCTAAATATTTTTTCTCTTAAAATTTCAGAAATAAAAAATGAGGTAGATCTATCAGTTAAATAGTCATCATCAAATATTTTTTCTTGTAATGGCAAATGAGAAGCGATTTCATTTAATAAAGCATCTATATTATGCTTTTTTAAAGCACTAACAGGAACAATACCACTATAAGAATAAATATTTGTTAATTTTGATATAAATGGTAGTAATTCACTCTTATTTTTAAGCAAATCAACTTTATTAAGTATCAGAATCACTTTTTTCGATTTAGGTATTATATCCAATAACCTACTATCTTCTTCTAACCACCTAACAGAATCAATAACATGGATAATAAGATCTACTTCTAATAGTTCTTGAGAAACTATTTTATTCATCATTCTATTTAATGGATTTAAATATTTCAACTGAAATCCTGGAGTATCTACAAATATAAATTGTGCATCATCTCTAGTTAGAACTCCTTTTATTCTATGTCGAGTAGTTTGTGCTTTCTTAGAAACTATAGAAAGCTTATGACCTAACAGAACATTACTTAGAGTTGATTTACCAACATTTGGACGACCAATTATACCTATAAATCCTGCACGGTAACTATTTAATTTATTGTTCATTTTTAACTAATAATTTTTCTTATTTTTTGAGCAAAAAAGATTTGATTTCATTACTATATCTAGTGCCATTCTCGCTGCCAATTGTTCTGCTGAACGTCTAGTATCACCAAATGATTTTGTTCTAATATTTAAATCTGAAATGATGCAATCTATCTCAAATATTTGATTATGGGCTAACCCATCAGTATTAACAATTACATAAGAAGGTAATGATATATGTTTAGATTGCAAAAATTCTTGTAGCAAACTTTTAGGATCTTTACCCATATTGCTTAAATCTAAATTTTCTATAAAATCAAGATATTGATATTCTATAATATTTTTACATATATCAAATCCTGAATCTTGAAAAATAGCTCCAAATATAGCTTCTATAGAATCTGCTAATATAGAAGGACGCCTAGATCCACCACTCTTTATTTCTCCATCACCCAACTTTATATACTGAGATATATTTAATTTATTAGCAATTTTTATCAGAGAATTTTGTTGAACTAAACTAGCTCTTAATCTCGATAAAACTCCTTCATCTATATTAATAAATTTATTAAATAATATAATAGTTATTGAAGCATTTAATATCGAATCACCGAGAAATTCTAGTCTTTCATTATGGTTAGAACTGTAACTACGATGTGTCAATGCTAATTCCAATAAAGATATATCATTGAAATAATATCGAAGATTCCTTTCTAAATTAGATAATGTCATGCTAGTTTAAAAAACCTATTCTTGTAATATCCTTGAAATTCATCCATATAAAAAATGCCTTGCCAACTATATTTTTTTCTGGAACAAATCCCCAATAACGACTATCAAAACTATTATCTCGATTATCACCCATCACAAAATAATGACCATTCGGAACAATACAAGTTAATCCATTATCATAATAATCACAATTATGATAATGTGGATAATGCCAAGAAGGTTTTAACAAATTAAAAACATTATCTTGCAATGCAATATAATGATAGTCTTGTTTTATAAATTCTTTGTATATGCTAGTCAATAAATTAGAATTTTGATCATAAAAAGAGTCTTCTCTTAAATTTACAATTGTTTGATCATTAATAGTCAATTTTTTATTATGATAATCAACTTTATCTCCAGGAATACCAATAACACGTTTTATATAATCTAATTTATGCAACCAGGGATCACGAAATACAATTATGTCTCCTCTGGAAGGATCGGAGATAGGTATTATCTTATAATCTATAATAGGTATCTTAATACCATATATAAATTTATTCACAAATATAAAATCACCTGATCTTAACGTTGGTAACATAGATGCAGACGGAATTCTAAAAGGCTCGAAACAAAATGATCTTAATAAAAAAACAATTAAGATCATTGGGAAAAGAGCAATAGAAAATTCTATCCATAATGGTACTTTTTTATAAACTTGATTAGTATTACGTTTAGCACTAAAAACAAAAATTTCTAACAAATAAATAAAACCTGTCAATACTAATAAAGAGAACAGAATAATAGAAAAATAACGACTCATTTGCAAAATTATCTATCTTCAACTTTTAGAATAGCTAAAAAAGCTTCCTGAGGAATTTCTATACTTCCAATATTTTTCATCCTTTTTTTACCTGTTTTTTGTTTTTCTAATAACTTTTTCTTGCGACTAATATCACCACCATAACATTTAGCTAGAACATTCTTTCTTAAAGCTTTTACATTTTCACGAGCAATAACCTCTGATCCTATTGCAGCTTGTATAGCAACATCATACATTTGTCTTGGAATAATCTCTCTCATTTTAGAAACAATTTCTCTTGCTCTATATCTTGCAACAGATCTATGAACTATCATTGATAAAGCATCTATATAATCTCCATTAATAATAATATCAACCTTAACAACATCAGCTGCTCTATAAGCCAATAACTCATAATCCATAGACGCATAACCTCGAGAAATAGATTTTAATCGATCAAAAAAATCTAGAACTATTTCTGCAAGAGGTATTTCATAAATCAAATTAACTTGACGTCCATGATAAGACATATCAATCTGAATACCTCTCTTAACATTACAAAGAGTCATTACTGCGCCAACATAGTCTTGAGGTAAAAATAAACTTACCTTAACAATAGGCTCACGAATTTCACTAATTGAATTTAATGCAGGGATTTTAGATGGAGTATCTATCAATTCTATACTACCGTCCTTTCTTTGGACTTCATATATTACAGAAGGAGCTGTAGTAATAATATTCATACTAAATTCTCTTTCTAATCTTTCTTGCACTATTTCCATATGTAATAGCCCCAAGAAACCACATCTGAATCCAAAACCTAAGGCTTGTGATACTTCTGGTTCAAAAACTAAAGAAGCATCATTCAACTTTAATTTCTCTAAAGAAATACGCAAGAACTCATACTCAGAACTTTCAACTGGATATAAACCTGCAAATACCTGTGGCTGAACAATTTTAAATCCTGGCAAAGAATTAGTAGCCTGATTATCAAATGCTGTAATAGTATCACCAACTTGAGCATGTTTTAGATCTTTTATACCAGCAATTACAAAACCAACCTCACCTGCAGATAAAGACTCTCTATATTCTGACTTAGGAGTGAAGATCCCTACTTGTTCACACATATGACTAATTTTATTAGACATAAATAAGATCTTATCTCTAGGCTTAAGTACTCCATTAACTATCCTTACTAAAACAACTACTCCTATATAACTATCAAACCAAGAGTCAATAATCAAAGCTTGTAAAGGTTTAGATATATCACCTACTGGTGGAGGAACCTTTGCAACTATTAACTCTAAAATCTCTTCTATACCAACACCATTTTTGGCACTAGCTAAAATAATATTGCTCGAATCTAATCCAATAAAATCTTCTATTTCTTGAATCACATTTTCTGGATCTGCCTGTGGCAAATCTATTTTATTTAAAATAGGCAGAACCTCTACACCTAGATCAATTGCAGTATAACAATTAGCTACAGTTTGAGCTTCGACTCCCTGTGATGCGTCAACAACTAATAATGCTCCTTCGCATGCTGACAATGATCTACTTACTTCATAAGAAAAATCAACATGTCCAGGAGTATCAATCATATTAAATTTATATAAAATACCATTTCGTGATTTATAATTTAAGGCAACTGTTTGGGCCTTAATTGTAATACCACGCTCTTTTTCTATATCCATAGAATCAAGAACCTGATTAGACATCTCACGATCTACAAGAGCTCCACATTTTTCTATTAAACGATCTGCTAAAGTTGATTTTCCATGGTCTATATGAGCTATAATAGAAAAATTACGTATTAAATTCATTTTTTAAAACTATCAAAAATTAATAAAGTCACATATATAATAACTAGTCAACCAACTTAATTGGCATCCATTGAGTCTGATCACCTCGCCGAACTAATAACAGGAAAGTTTTTTTATTAGTCTTAGCAAGAAAATTAGTAAAATGACTAACATCTTTTATATTTTCATCATTGATCGCTATTATAATATCATTAACTTTTAATCCTGCTTTTAATGATGGACCATTAATACCTTTGATTAATACGCCACCAGTTATACGTAGACTAGCCTTCATTTCTTGTGAAAGATCAACTACTTCTAATCCAAATTTATTAGAACTTGCATATTTAAGATGTAAAGGAACTGCTTCATTGGAAATCTCACCAATTTTTACTTTAACATTTATTTTTTTACCTCTTCTTAAAATCTCAATTTCAGAAATTTTTCCAGGTTTTGTTTGTCCTACAATTCTTGGCAAATCAGACCATTTTTTTATTTCTTCATTATCAAATCTTAATACCACATCACCAGCTTGAATACCAGCTTTATCTGCTGGACCAGAAATTTCAACATTAGTAACTAAAGCTCCATGAGCTTTAGGCAAACCTAACCCATCTGCAACTTGTCTGCTAATTTCAGATATTTGAACCCCAATACGACCTCTTATAACTTTACCTGAAACTCTTAAATGATGAACAACTCTCATTGCTTCATCTATAGGTATAGATAAAGAAATGCCCATAAATCCACCACTTCTAGATACTATTTGTGAATTAATCCCAATAACCTCTCCTTTCAAATTTAATAAAGGGCCACCGGAATTTCCAGGATTAACAGCAACATCAGTTTGTATAAAAGGTAAATAATCACCTGTATCACGACCTATTGCACTCACAATACCTGCAGTAACAGTAGAATCAAGACCAAATGGTGATCCTATAGCTAATACCCATTGACCTTTTTTGACTGTAGTGACGTCACCTATTGGAATAGGATTTACATTTTTTACATCAATTTTAAGTAAAGCAATATCCGTTCTATCATCTGCTCCCACCAAATTTGCGATAAATTCCCTACCATCTGCTAAGGTAACAAGAATTTCACTAGCATCTGATGTAACATGATTATTAGTTAAAATATATCCATCGTTAGAAATAAAAAATCCAGATCCTAAACCTTTAGGAGTTTTCTCATCTAAAGGCTGTTGATTATTACCATGCGGTAAAGAAGGTACATGTGGACCAAAAAACCATCTAAATACTTCATATGGATCATTACTACCATGAAAAATTTCACTCACATTAGTCATTGTACGTATATTAACCACAGAAGAGTCTAATTTTTCTACAATTTTCGTAAAATCTGGCAAAGATACTAAACTTGTATTTTCATTACTACTGTCTGCTGCAAAAATATTCGTTATGCATAACGAATATAAAAATACCATCATAAAACAAAAGCATATTCTCTTTCGAAATAAAATTATACTATTCACAATAAATCTCCAAGAGAATAAATTGTTATTAAAAAAACTGTAAAAGATTAACTAATGGAACTAATATTTATAACTATACTTTAGCAATAACTATTGTTCCATTAGTTCCACCAAATCCAAAAGAATTGGAAATAGCGAAATTAATATTTAGATCTCTTGCTTCATTAGCACAGTAATCTAGATCACAATCTGGATCTTGATTAAAAATATTTATAGTAGGAGGAGATATGCTACTATAGACAGCCATAGCTGTAAAAACAGCTTCAACTCCACCAGCAGCTCCTAATAAATGACCTGTCATAGATTTAGTGGAATTCACTACTAGCTTTTTAGCATGAGCACCAAATACATGTTTTAAAGCTTCAGTTTCATTCTTATCACCTAAAACAGTAGATGTTCCATGAGCATTGACATAATTAATAGCATCAAAGTTCAAAGAGGCATCTTTTAAAGCATTCTCAATACCTTTACTTGGACCATATTTATCTGGTGATGTAATATGAAATGCATCAGAACTCATTCCATACCCAGTTAACTCTCCATATATGCGGGCATCTCTTTTTTTAGCATGATTATACTCTTCTAATACAAGAATACCTGCCCCCTCTCCAAGCACAAATCCATCCCTATCTATATCCCATGGACGAGAGGCTGTTTCTGGAGAATTATTACGAGTAGATAAAGCTCTCATAGCAGAAAACCCTCCTACACCTAAGGGGGAAACTGTAGATTCAGCACCACCTGTCAACATAACATCTGCATCACCATAACTAATTATTCTGGCAGCATTACCTATAGAGTGTAAACCTGTAGTACAAGCAGAAACCACAGCATAACTAGGACCTTTAAATCCATATTTAATAGAAACCTGCCCAGAAATTAGATTAATTAAAGAAGCTGGAATAAAATAAGGAGATATTCTTTTTATACCTCTTTTTAAAACTTCTTTTTGAGTTTCTTCAATTTTTTGTAATCCACCTATACCTGACCCTATTAAAACTCCTATCCTCTCAGCATTTGTATCGTTAACTACCAATCCACTATCATTCCAAGCTTGACTAGATGCAGCAATGCCATAATGGATAAAAGTATCCATATGACGAGACTCTTTTAAAGAAATATATTGCCCTATATCAAAATTAGATACCTCAGCAGCTATCTGACAAGGCATTTCAGAAGAATCAAATTTAGTTATCTTACCAACTCCAGAAACACCACTAATAATATTTTTCCAGGCTGTTTCTAAATTGTTTCCTACTGGAGAAACTACACCAAGACCAGTAATAACAACACGTCGTTTCAAGCATAACTCCTTGTATTTAAAATACCAACATATGAAATCATTCATACACCACTTTAAATATTAAATATTTAATATTATCTTCAATATATGAATTTTTAATATCATATGTAAATGTTATATACTAATGCTTATAGCTACCAAGTATATAATTAACTGCTTGTTGTACCGTATTTATCTTTTCAGCTTCTTCATCAGGTATCTCAGTCTCAAACTCATCTTCAAGAGCCATAACTAATTCAACCATATCTAGTGAGTCTGCTCCTAGGTCTTCTACAAAAGATGAATTATCCTTAATATCAGACTCATTAACTCCAAGCTGCTCAGCGACAATCTTTTTGACTCGCTGTTCTATACTATTCATTAACCTATCTCCAAGTGTAAAAAATAAGCGAAACATTTAAAGTACAAAACCTAATTATATTATATGAAACACATATTTAACTATAATAGGTAAATTTGTAGATTATAATATCGTAAAACTATTTAGTATATTGTTATATACAATTCATCAAAATTTACAACAAAACAATATACTAATTCATATACATACCACCATTTACATGTAGTGTAATACCATTAATATAGTCTGCTCTTGAACTGGCCAAAAAAGATACCGTATAAGCAACATCATCAACATGACCAAAACGTCCTGTAGGAATTTGTGATAACAAAGAATCTATATGATCAGGACTTAATAATTTTGTCATATCTGTGTCTATAAAACCTGGAGCAACACAATTTACCGTAACACCTCTTCTGGCAAACTCTTTAGCTAAAACACGTGAAAAAGCCTCTGCTCCAGCCTTAGAAGCGGCATAATTAGCTTGACCAATATTACCTATTGAACCAACAACAGAAGTTATATTTATAATACGACCCCATTTGGACCTCATCATATGAGGTATAAATCTCTTAGATAAATAAAAAATACTACTAAGATTAGTATTAATTACATCATTCCAATCGGACTCTTTCATTTTAATAGATAAAGAATCTTTATTAATACCTGCATTATTAACAAGAATATCTGGAAATATTTTCTTTTCTGATAATTTCTTCATTAAAAAATCACAACTCTGAATGTTAGAAGCATCCAAAACCATCCCGCATCCGCCAAAAGAAGATAATTCTGAATTAATTACTTCTACTCCATCTACAGATCTTGAAGTGCCTACTACGAATGCATTATTATTCAATAATTCCTTAGCTATTGCCTTCCCTATTCCCCTACTTGCACCAGTAACAAGAGCAACCTTACCTTTCAAACCCATAATTGACACCACACAATATTAATAAAAAAATCTCAAACTATCATCTAAAGACCTTGAATCCTTAATTGATATAACAGATAAATTAGAATCTATTCTTTTTATGAAATTAGATAGAACATTACCAGGACCAAATTCTATAATATGAGTAATTCCTAAGGCAGACATTTTATTTATAATTTCAACCCAACGTACTGGCTTCCAAACTTGACGAATTAGAGCATCTTTAATTTCAGATGGTTTTCTACAAATAGCAACATCTACATTATTAATGATATCAATCTTTGGTGATAATAAAGTAATATCACCAATAAAACGTGACAATATTAGCGAGGCAGGCTTAAGCAAAGAAGAATGAAATGGAGCAGAAACTGGCAATAAAACAGTTTTCTTAGCACCCCTATCTTTTGCTTCATTACATACTTTCTCTACAGCCTGTTTATGACCTGCTACTACTGTCTGAACAGGAGAATTAAAGTTAACAGCTTCTACTATATAACTATCAATACTATTAGATTGGCAAATAGATATTACTGTATCAGGATTAAGACCAATGATGGCAGCCATAGCACCTAATCCAACAGGAAAAGCTGATTGCATAGCTTCAGCACGAATTCGCACCAAACGTAAAGCATCTTCAAATAACATAGACTCAGCCGCAACTAAAGCAGTATATTCTCCTAAACTATGCCCGGCCATTAAGAATGGCATTCTTCTACCAAAAGACTTCCAAACAGAGAAATATGCAAAACCTATTGCCAACATAATTGGCTGAGTATTTATCGTAAGATTTAGATTTTCAACTGGACCATTCTTTATTAAACAATTTAAATCTTGGCCTAAGATATCAGAAGCTATTGAAATGACGTCTTTAATAATCTGATTATCATTCCAACCATCTAACATTCCTACAAACTGAGAACCCTGTCCAGGAAAAACAAAAGCAATCTTCATAAATTCTATATATTTAAAAAAATATGTATATTAAACCACAGCAAGTATAGAACCACATGTAAAACCACCACCTACACCTTGCATTAGAACTATATCATGTTTTTTGATTCTACCGTCTTTCCTTGCGTAATCATAAGCAAGAGGAATGCTAGCTGCAGATGTATTTGCATGTTTATCTACAGTAATTATAAATTTATCAATCGCGATACCTAATTTATGACCTAATGCATTCATAATTCTAATATTCGCTTGATGAGGAACAAACCAATCAATATTTTCCAATAAAAAATTTGATTTTTTACAAATATTACGAGCAGAAATTTCTAAGAAATTAATTGCTTGTTTAAAAACAGCTTGCCCATCCATCCTTATAAAAGGATCTCCAGCTATAGAAGAGTTATTAAAATGACTACCTACACGAAGAATATTAGAATAATCTCCATTAGCTTGTAAATCTACTGATAATATGCCAGCATGTAAATCATTTGACTCTGATAGAACAAAGGCGCCAGCACCATCACCAAATAAAACACATGTTTTCCTATCATTCCAATCTATAATTCTAGAAAATATCTCTGATCCAATTACCATGATGTTTTTTGCAAATCCAGAACTAATAAAACTATTAGCTACTGACAATGCATAAACAAAACCACTACAAGCGGCCTGTATATCAAAAGCTGATGCTGAATATGCTTGAATATTTGCCTGCACCAAACAAGCAGTACTAGGAAAAATATTATCTGACGTAGAAGTAGCTACTATTATCATATCTAATTCAGATGATTTTAAATCAGCATCTAATAAAGCTAATTTAGCTGCTTCCCCAGCCATGTAACTATTTGTAATATTATCTGCTAAATGCCTCTGACAAATACCGGTGCGTTGTACAATCCATTCATCAGAAGTTTTTATTCCTTTTAAGTTCAAGATAGCTGCTAATTCTTCGTTAGAAACAATTTTTTCAGGCAAAAAAGAACCGGAACCTATAATCCTTGCATTCCCCATATATATCTCTGCAAAATTCTTTAATTATATAAAAAATATATTAACACCATAAAATATTATCAAATTTTCTATCTGTTAATATTTACAGAAATGTTATTTACTAAGCCGTTTAATACTGCTTCACGAGTGCGACGTAAAGCATAATGAAAAGAAACCACATCCGCAGAACCATGACTTTTAAAAACCACACCTTTTAATCCAAGCAAAGACGCACCATTGTAACGCCTATTATCCATTCTTCTTTTCAAACTATTTAATACAGGTTTTGCTACAACACTTGCGAATAAAGATAATAGATTTTTTTTAAATTCTTCCTGCATAGTAACAGAAAGCATTTTAGCTAAACCTTCTATAGACTTTAGAACTATATTTCCGACAAAGCCATCGCATACAACTATATCTACAATTCCACTAAAAATATCATTTCCTTCAATATTTCCATAAAAATTTAAATTACTTGAAGATAGAAGATCAAAAGTACTTTTAGTTAAATTATTACCTTTTATTAATTCTGAGCCAACATTTAATAAACCTATGCTTGGATTAACTACACCATCAATACTCTTTACTAAAACAGCCCCCATCATTGCAAATTGCAACAGATTATCAGGCGAGCAATCTACATTTGCTCCAAGATCTAATATTGTAGTTGACTTCCCGATCTGATTGGGTATAGATGCTGCTATAGCAGGCCTATCTATACCTTCTAATGTTTTTAAAACATATTTTGAAATAGCCATCCAAGCTCCTGTATTCCCAGCAGAAATACAAGCATCAGCTAATTTATTTTTTACACTAAAAGCTGACATATGCATGGATGATTTCTTTTTTTTTCTGAGAGCTATATCGATAGAGTCATCCATACTAATACTTTCTTCAGAAGGAATTATTTCGATTCTATTAAACGGTACATTATGGATTTTATCCAAATAACTCTTTATTAAATTATCAAAACCTACTAAAAAAATAGAAGTATCAGAATACCTCTGAACAAAAGCAACTGAAGCCGGTATAGTAACAGGTAATCCTGTATCCCCTCCCATACAGTCAATAGCTATTTTTATCACAGTATATAGAATTAATTATTTTCTTTTACTGTTAAAACTTTTCTACCTCTATAAAAACCATTTGGACTAATGTGATGACGTAAGTGTATTTCTCCAGTCTTAGAATCAACAGAAGTAGAAACAGGACTAAGAAAGTCATGAGACCTATGCATTCCTCTTTTAGAAGGCGATTTTTTATTTTGTTGAACAGCCACGACAGCTCCCTATAAAATTATGTATAATGCTATATAGTATACTATAGCATAATGTTTAATGACCTACCGGAATATTAATATATTTGTATTCAATACTTTATAGTGATTTAATTTATATATGAGACGATATAATAATAATTAATTACTATCAAATAAACATTAAAACTAACTATATGTTAGTACATAAAAATAACCATATAAGAACAATATCCCATCAAATCTATGAAAAAAAATACTCAACCATTAATTCTAGCATCAAGTTCAAAATATCGTAAAGAACTTTTATCAAAGTTAAAAATACCTTTCATTTGTATATCACCTGAGATAAATGAAACAGCTTTGGATAAAGAAACAATAAAAGAAACTTCTATGAGATTAGCTTTAAATAAAGCAAGAAAAATTTCAGAACTAAATCCTAATTGTATTGTTATTGGATCTGATCAGGTAGCAGGTTATGGTACACATCATATTGGAAAACCAGGAAACTTCTCTAATGCAAAAAAACAATTAGAGCTCATGTCGGGAAAAACTATATTTTTTAGTAACTCCATAGCCGTAACAAATGGATTGCTTACAAAGACAGCAACAACACTTGTAGAATGCAAATTTAAGAATCTAGATGAGTTAACTATAAAAAAATATCTGGAAATAGAAAAACCTTTTGATGTGGCAGGAAGCATTAAATCTGAAGGATTAGGCATAGTTTTATTAGAAAAAGTATACAGTGACGATCCTACTGCTATTTTAGGATTATCTCTTATACAGTTGACTAGTATACTAAAAGAATTTCATATAAACCCACTATTTGTAGACTATGATTCAAATGAATAGAAAATTACATTTAATACCAGTGCCTATAGGTAGCAATTTAATCAGTGCTTGTATTCCAGAAGAAACACTAAGATTATCATCTATTTTAAGAATATATATAGCAGAAAACGCGAAAACCGCTCGATCTTTTTTAAAACAAATAAATTTAAAACATCCTTTAAATGAAATAACTATCCATACAATAACAGAAAAAACACAAGATTCTGAAATAGAAAAATGGTTATCACAAGATAACATCTATGATATAGGACTAGTTTCGGAAGCTGGATGTCCTGCTATAGCAGATCCTGGATCACAAGTAGTAAAAATTGCACACAGTATGGGAATACAAATAAAACCTTATGTTGGACCTTCTTCCATAATATTAGGATTAATGTCCAGTGGTCTAAATGGACAAAATTTTGCTTTCAGAGGATATGCACCAAAAAAACAAGAAGAAAGAATTAAAACAATTGCTAATTGGGAAAAAGAATCACTTGCAAATAATCAAACACAAATTTTAATAGAAACACCATATCGTAATATTCATTTATATGAAAGTTTAGTTACTACTCTCAACCAAAATACAAAATTGTGTATTGCAAGCGAACTAAACTCAGTAAATGAAACAATTAAAACTCTCAATATTAAACAATGGAGAGCACAAGATTATCCAAATATTCATAAAAAACCTACAATATTTCTCTACATAGCAGATAACGTTTAAAAAATTATATGTTTGATTTTAATATATTTAAGATACGATCACACTCAACAGGCATACATGATTCTAATTCAATTATTTCCTTGGTTGAAGGATGCAAAAATTTTAAACCATGCGCATGTAAAAACATTCTTTTAAATCCGTTTTGAATAAAAAATAAATCATGTTCTTCTGATCCATATTTGCTATCACCTATAATTGGAAAGCCACTATGTGATAAATGAACTCTAATTTGATGTGTACGACCACTAAGTATTTTTATATTTAGCAAACTATAATCACCATAATGTCTTATTAAATCAACAATAGTATGAGCATGTTGCCCTTCTGGACTTACAACGACTCTTCTTTCACCTGATTTTGTAATATATTTTTTTAATGGAAATTTAATATGTTGTCTTTTATTCAACCATTTACCTTTAACTAGAGCAATATATCTTTTATGGCATAAAGATTCTCTAAACATCCTATGGAACTCTAATAAACAACTTCTTTTTTTTGCAACTATTAGTAAACCAGAGGTATCTCTATCTAGTCTATGCACTAATTCTAAAAATGTACCTTTTTTATAACATGCCCTCAGCTGTTCTATAACTCCGAATAAAATACCACTACCACCATGCACTGCTATTCCATATGGCTTATCTATCACAAAAAAATTATCATCTTCATAAATAATAGAAAACTTTATTTTTGGAAAAGTAACATTTGCATTTGCTTGTGGTAATCTTAAATTAGGTAATGAAACTACATCTTTAGCTAATAATTTATAATCAACTTTTGATTTTTTATTATTAATTTTAATATTTCCTTTGCGAATTATTTTATAAATATGACTTTTAGGAACCCCTTTTAAAATCTTTAATAAAAAATTATCTAATCTTTGACCTTCATTATCTACATCAATATTTATATTTTTCACAATAAAAGTAATTATAGTTATCAAAGTATCTTTGCTAGCAACAGAAAGAGACTTATAATTAGAGAAATTTACCTATAAAGATGATAATTAGAAAACTGTAATCTTAGATTAAAATATAATAAGATACAATAAATCAAATTTAATAGGTTCTATATTAATACTGATGTATTTACCAGTAAATATTTTAAATTTAAATATTTTGTGTGTACTTATAATAACATTTGTTATACACAATCCTTAGCAAATATAAGAGAATAAACTTAAGTAAAACAAACTATAAATTTATCTGAATATATTAAAGGAAAACAAAAAATAAATATTCTTATATTTAACAAAAAAAATAATATGTTAATTATAAATTATAAATAATGAATAAAAGTTAATTTGATCTTTAATATCTACATGATATGTAGCAGAAATCAAGATAGTGTTTAGTATTGTTTTTAATGGTAACGGAGAAAATACCACTCATGAAAAGAATGTTATTTAACGCAACACACCATGAAGAAATACGTGTTGCAATTGTAGATGGACAAAAATTAATAGATTTAGATGTAGAAACATCTAGCCGTGAACAACGTAAAGGTAATATATATAAAGGAGTTGTAACAAGAATTGAACCTGGTTTAGAGGCATGTTTTATAAATTATGGAGAAGACAAACATGGATTTCTACCATTTAAAGAAATAGCGAAAAGTTATTTTAAAGAAGGAATTGATTTTAGAAATACAAAAATCCAAGATGCTATAAAAGATGGTCAAGAATTAATTGTCCAAGTAGAAAAAGAAGAAAGAGGAAATAAAGGAGCTGCTCTTACCACATTCATATCATTGGCTGGTAGATATTTAGTACTAATGCCTAATAACCCTAGAGGAGGAGGTGTATCTAGGCGTATAGAAGGAGAAGAACGTCAAGAATTAAAAGATATCATGGAGAAACTAGATATTCCCAATGGGATGAGTATAATAGCAAGAACAGCTGGAATTGGTAGAACTATTGAGGAGCTTCAGTGGGATTTATCCTATCTACTCCAATTGTGGAATGCAATAGATAAAGCAGCTAAAGAGAATAATTCTCCGGTACTCATATACTTAGAATCTAGTCTAATTATAAGGGCAATAAGAGATTATTTTTCACCAGATATTAATGAAATTCTAATTGATAATCAAGAAATTGTTAAGCAAGCTCAAGCATTCATGAGTGTTGTAATGCCAGACAATGTCCAATGTGTCAAGAATTATCAAAATGAAATACCATTATTTTCAAGATTCCAAATAGAACATCAAATAGAAACAGCATATTCTAGAATGATTCAATTGCCATCCGGTGGCTCTATTGTAATTGACCATACTGAAGCATTAGTCGCAATAGATGTAAATTCCGCAAAATCAACAAGAGGTGCTGATATAGAAGAAACTGCCTTAAGGACAAATCTAGAAGCTGCTGAAGAAGTTGCAAGACAATTAAGATTAAGAGATCTTGGTGGTCTTATAGTAATTGATTTTATAGATATGGAAGATATTAAAAATCAAAAAAGTGTTGAACAAAGACTTAGAGAAGCATTAAGAGTAGATAGAGCAAGAGTGCAAATAGGCAAAAAAATATCAAAATTTGGACTAATAGAACTATCAAGACAAAGATTGCGTCCAGCTTTAAATGAAGGATCACATATAACATGTCCTAGATGTACTGGAATTGGAGTTATTAGAGATACGGAATCTAGTGCTCTACAAGTATTGAGACTAATTCAGGAAGAAGCAATGAAAGATGCTACTGCAGCGGTATATGCACAATTACCAGTAGATGTTGCTACTTATTTATTGAATGAAAAAAGAAATGATATTAATAATATAGAATTACAACTAAGTATAAAACTTATTTTAATACCAAATAAGTATTTTGAAACACCACATTATAATATAGAAAGAATAAAAAATGATGATCCAAAATTAGAAGAACAAAAAACAAGCTTTAATTTAGTAGAGATACCAAACAATAATTTAATATGGAACATACCAGAATCCGAAGAAAAACATAGGCCAGAGGCTTTGATAAAAGATAGTACACTTAGAAAACCAGCCCCAATAGTATCCAATATAAAGTATAAATCTTCAAATAATTCTAGTGATAATAGCAATATATTCAAAAAAATATTTTCCTGGATAAACTTATTCAATAAAAAAGAAACAACCCCACAAAATCAATATAATCACCATAAATCATCTCTACATGAACAACAAAACTCAAAACATAGAAATGAAAAAAAATATAATTATAGAAATAAAAACCAAAGTAAATTACTACAAGAAAAGCAACCTACAAATTCTATAGATTCATATAATGAAAATATAAATAAAATAGAAGAAGATCATATCTTATCTAAAAAAGATAAAATTAAAAATAAACGTGATAATCAAATTAATCTTGTAGAAAATAAAATAGAAGTCAATTATGAAAGAAAAATTGATCCTTTAGATCAAAATAATTTGACAACAAATAACAATGATAATGATAAAAAACCAAATATCCGTAGAAGAAATAATGGTTATAGAAAAAATCAGAAAAATTTCATATCTAAAAATTCAAAAGAATTAGCTATTTCTCATGAAGTAGAAAATATAGATACAAATCTTTCTTTTGCAGATAAAACTGATAATGATTCTACTCAGAAGAACTCTGAAAAACTGATATCTACTAATAATAAAATTGAAGATAATATGATAGAAACAGCAACTATAAATAATTCATATCCACCAAAGATAAATTATAATATTGTGGCTACTACCAATCAACCTACAAAAAACCTTCAAATAGTAGAAACTAATTCTCAACCTATTAATGAACAAACTAATGATATTAAACCAGAAAGTAATAGAAGAATTTATACTAAAAATACTACAGACCATAAAACAAAGAAACATCTAATACAGGTAGAAACTAAAGATTAAAAATCAAAACATAGCATCTGTAATTTATTCAAAAAATTACGATGCTATGTTTTTCATAATTATTTTAATAAAATTGACAATAAATCATAAATTATTTCTTTTAATTTTCTTCTATCAATAACCATATCTATGGCACCTTTATCTAGCAAAAATTCTGCTCTCTGAAATCCTTCAGGTAACTTTTCCCTAACAGTTTGCTCTATAACTCTAGGACCTGCAAATCCTATCAAGGCCTTAGGTTCAGCTATTACAACATCACCCATAAAAGCAAAACTAGCAGAAACACCACCCATAGTAGGATCTGTCAAAACACTAATAAAAGGCAGTTTTGCAGCTGATAAAGAAACCAGCATGGCATTGGTTTTAGACATTTGCATCAAGGAAAATAAACTTTCTTGCATTCTTGCTCCACCAGATGCAGATATACATATGAAAGGCATAGAATGGTCTATAGCATGCTGCACAGCTAATTTAAAACGCTCGCCAACTACCGAACCCATAGACCCACCCATAAAAGCAAATTCAAAACATGCTAAAACAACTGGCATTTTATTGATATAACCACACATCACAAGTAATGAATCTGTTTCTTTTGTCTGCTTTATAGCATCGTTTAATCTGTCAGTATATTTTTTTGTATCTTTAAATTTCAATATATCAACAGATCTTATGCTACTACCTATTTCAAAACGACCTTCTGAATCCAGTAAAGAATCTATTCTTGCTCTTGACCCCATACGCATATGATGGCTACATTTGGGGCAAACATATAAGTTAGCGATCAAATCTTCATTATATAAAACTGAATCACAAGAAATACATTTACACCATAAACCCTGTGGAACACGCCTAGCACCACTATCATTAGACTTGCTAATTCTTGGAGGTAGGATTTTTTCTAACCAACTCATATTATGATATATAACAGCAAAATAAAAAATCACATACTATCAAGAGACTTTCTTATATTAGCTATCCAATTACTAGCAGCAGATATAGCAGCACTATCTTTATTTCCAGCAATCTCATTATTAACTGACTCTTGCATTATTTCTATAATTTTACTTCCTATTACTACTGCATCAGCACAATTAGCAATCTGCTTAGCACTTTCAGCATCTCTAATACCAAAACCAACTCCAACTGGAACATTAATATGTTTTCTAATTAAATGTAATTTCTCAACTACCTCTTCAATATTAAGTTTTTTAGAACCAGTAACTCCTCGTAAGGAAACATAATATACATAACCATTTGCAATCTTAGATATCTTTTTGATACGTTCTTCTCCAGAAGTAGGAGAAAGCAAAAAAATCATGTTTATACCAGCATCACCAAGCATTTTTGAAAAATCTTCAGACTCTTCAGGAGTATAGTCAACTACTAACACCCCATCAACTCCAGCAGTTTTTGACAACTGAGCAAATTGTTTTTGGCCAATACTCTCTATTGGATTAGCATACCCCATAAGAACAACTGGTGTTACTTTATCATGAATACGGAATTCTTCTACTGCACTTAATATCTTTTTTAAATTCATACCATTTTTTATAGCACGTTCAGAAGCTTTTTGTATTACAGGACCATCTGCCATAGGATCAGAAAAAGGCATTCCAATTTCTAAAATATCAGCACCACTTTTTGCTAAGCTGTGCATCAAAGGAACAGTAGAACTAATTGAAGGGTCACCAGCAGTAACATATGTAATAAGAGCTGATTTACGACCATCACTAACCATTCTAGAAAAAAATGATTCAATACGATTTATTTTTGTATTCATAAATTTTTATAAAGAGATACCAGAACGTTCGGCAACTGTATGCATATCTTTGTCACCACGACCAGACAAATTAACAAGAATAATATTATCTTTTGGAAGAGAAGGCGCCATTTTAACTGCTTGAGCAATTGCATGAGCAGACTCTAAGGCAGGCATAATACCCTCAATACGACAACAATCATGAAAAGATTTCAATGCTTCATCATCAGTAATGCCGACATAATTAGCTCTACCTATTTCTTTTAACCAAACATGCTCTGGACCAACTCCAGGATAATCTAAACCAGCTGATATAGAATGTGTTTCTTTTATCTGACCATCCTCATTTTGTATTACATATGTTCTATTACCATGCAAAACGCCTACTTTTCCAGCTATCAAAGAAGCTGAATGTAGACCGGTATCTATACCAGATCCAGCTGCTTCTACACCTATTAATTGAACATTTTCATATGGAATATATGGATGGAATATACCTATAGCATTAGATCCCCCACCTACTGCAGCAATAACATAATCAGGTTGACGACCTGCATATTTTGGCATCTGACAAATACTTTCTTTGCCTATTATCGTCTGAAAATCTCTTACCATACGAGGATAAGGATCAGGTCCTGCTACAGTACCAATAATATAAAAAGTATCATCTACGTTAGTTACCCAATCTCTCATTGCTTCATTTAAAGCATCTTTCAATGTACATGAACCAGAATAAACTGGTACTATACTTGCTCCCAATAATTTCATTCTATATACATTGGAAGCCTGTCTCTTAACATCTTCACTACCCATATAAACTACGCATTCCATACCATAACGAGCAGCAACAGTAGCTGTGGCAACACCATGCTGTCCTGCACCAGTCTCTGCTATAACGCGTCGCTTATTCATTCTTTTAGCAAGTAATGCTTGTCCAATACAATTATTAACTTTGTGCGCTCCAGTATGATTTAGATCTTCTCTTTTAAACCATATTTGTGCTCCACCTAACATTTCTGACCATCTTTTAGCATGATATACAGGGCTAGGTCTACCGACAAAATGCTTTAATTCATTTTCAAACTCTTCAACAAAAAATGAATCATTACGATATTTATCATAATTGAAACGCAATTCAGCTATTGGATGCATCAGCGTTTCAGAAACAAAGAGCCCACCATATTGACCAAAATGGCCATTATCATCAGGGTAATTATACTTTAACAAGAAAGTTCTCCACTGTTACTAATAAAAATTATTATCACCAAATTAAATAAAACTAATAGTTACAATTCTACATTAAGTTAGCAAAAATTGTGAGTTAATAAAACATTATATATAGCATTAAACAAAAAGATTTCCATAAGTTAATATCTACAACTCAAATAATTATTTCTTTACAAACAATATATAACTATTAAATCCAGTTTGATTTATGCTATATAATCATCATGTTACAAATTTGATAACTAATTAAAATAATAGATAACCTCTTGTAAAGAATGATAAATATTCTTAATTGTGAAAACAATAACATCTCAAAAATTTGTTGCAACGTTCCCTATAAAAGAAACCTTAATACAAAGTAATATACTGTCATTAAATAATATTAAAAAGCATACATTTAGATATTATAAAAAATATCTTCTTTATGAACATCTTAAATGATTAAACTCATCAAACATCAGGTATATCAAAAACTTTTCTTAAATAGAATAAATAATCTGGATCATCACACATTATTTTTTCTGGAGCATCAGAAATCTTTGCAACGGGCTGATCATTACAACGAACCATTTTCATAACAATCTGCAAAGGCTTAAAACCAAGATCATTTGTTAGATCTGTTCCTATACCAAAAGTAAGTTTACAAGCATTGGAGAAATATCTTGCTAATTCAATAGCTTTAGGAAAAGTCAAAGAATCTGAAAAAATCAATGTCTTATTTCGAGCATCTATTCTATTCTTTCTATAATGTTCTAAAATTCTGTTACCCCAAATAAATGGGTCTCCAGAATCATGGCGAACACCATCAAATAATTTACAAAAGTACAAATCAAAATCCCTTAAAAAGGCATCTATTCCATAAACATCTGATAGTGCTATTCCTAGATCACCCCTATACTCCTTAGCCCAAATTTCAAACGCAAAAACCTGAGAATCTCGTAATCTCGGACCTAGTGATTGACAAGCTTGTAAATATTCATGACCCATTGTTCCTAATGGTGATACTCCATATTTTTGAGCTAACATAACGTTACTAGTTCCAGCAAAATTATGGAACATGTCATTTTTCATGGTATTTACAACCTCTTCATGCCAATTCTTAGAAAAACGACGTCTTGTACCATACTCCGCTACTCTAAAATCAACCAAGTTAGAACCTTTCAAAACCAAATCAATTTTTGCTTGTAGCCTCTTTCGCCCTTCATCTAAATTTAAATTATTACTATTATGACGAAAATAAACTTCATTAACTATTGCTAAAACTGGTATTTCAAATAAAATAGTATGCAACCATGGACCTTTTACACTAATATTAATTTCACCTGTATTATTACTTTCTTCAACTGAAATACATTTTTTAGGGAGGTAAAATAATCTTAGAAAATCTATAAAATCACTTTTGATAAACCTTAGACTACCTAAATAACTTAATTCATCTTCAGAAAATCTTAAGGAACAAAGATGATTAATTTCCTCTCTTATTTCATCAATGTATGGGCATAAATTAACCCCTGTATTTCTACATTTATAACGATATTCTACATAAGCAGCAGGAAAATGGTGCAAAACCACTTGCATCATACTGAACTTATATAAATCTGTATCAAGTAAAGATTCTATTATCATGGCTCTGTTATAAAAAACTTTTTTTAATATAACTAAAAGTTTACACTAACATGTTAAACATATTGCAACAATTTATTTATATCATAGGAGGTATATAAATGACACATGTGGTTACAGAAAATTGTATTAATTGCAAATATACTAATTGCGTTGATGTTTGTCCTGTTGATTGTTTTAAAGAAGGAGAAAATTTTTTAGTAATTGATCCTGATGAATGTATAGATTGTGCAGTTTGTGTACCTGAATGTCCTGCAAATGCAATATTCTCTGATGAAGATTTGCCTGAAGATCAAAAAATATTTCTTTCTATTAATCAAGAATTATCAAAAACATTCAAAAATATTACCAGATCAAAACAAGCATTAAAAGATGCAGATGAATGGAAAGATATAAAAGGAAAAATAAAATATCTAAAACGTTAAATGATCATGATAGAACAAAAAATAAGCAAAAATTATACATCTCAAACTGTTGAGAATATTAAGATATGGAAAAATGGAAGTCTATTTTCTATAAAAACGACTAAAGATAAAAATTATGATTTCCAATCAGGTCAATTTGCTCGTCTGGGATTGATAAACAAAACTAAAACTAATCACCCACTAATATGGAGAGCATACTCCATAGTTAGCGCACCTCATGAGAATTTTTTAGAATTTTACTATACTATAATTAATAAAGGAGAATTTAGTAAAATTTTATTAAACCTGGAAACAAAAGATCATATATTTATAGAAAAAAAAGCATATGGATTTTTAACTATAAATCAATTTCTTGGACCGACGATAAAAAATCAAAATAATAAACTTTGGCTTATTGCTACAGGAACAGGTTTATCAGCTTATATTTCAATATTACGAAATCATAAAACTTGGGAATATTTTGACAAAATTTTTTTATTACATAGTACTAAATTTTTTGATGAGTTATCATACAAAGAAGAATTAGAAATTCTAGCTAAAACAAATAAAAGATTTGAATATTTACCAATAACAACAAGAGAAAAATCATCAGTTTTATCAGGAACAAGAATCACGTCCTTGGTCATGAACGGCAATTTAGAAAAGATAACAAAAGAAACGATCGACCCAGAATCTTCTAAAATAATGCTGTGTGGAAATCCGACAATGGTATTGGAGATGCGTAAAATACTATATGATAGAGGATTTTATACTTCAAAACAAAATATTGTTGGTAATCTTGCTATGGAACGTTATTGGATCTAATTATTATAAGAATATGATACAGAATGACAAACAAAAAAAATTACTAGATATAATTGATGCAATACTACCTCAAACACAATGTGGCAAATGTGGATATCAAGCTTGCAGACCTTATGCAGAAGCTTTATCTAATGGAAATGCAAAAATAAACCTTTGTCCTCCAGGTGGTGATGATGTTATAAATAAACTAGCTAATGTTCTAAATAAACAAATAATACCTCTTGATACTTCAAGAGGTACATATGTTGGCTATAAAATAGCAGTTATAGATGAAAATATATGTATAGGATGTACAATATGCATAAATAAATGTCCAGTTGATGCAATAATTGGAGCTCCAAAAAAGATGCATGTTATAGTTCAAGAATGGTGTACCGGATGTGAACTTTGCATTGACCCATGCCCTGTTGATTGCATAAAAATGATTTCTACCAATAAATTATGGACGCAAAAAGATGCTAATAATTCCAGAATAAGAAGAGAGAAACATCAAAATAGAATTAAACCAAAAACTTCTATGGATATACATTTGACAGAAATTATTAATGACCAAAATAATGATAATAATATTGGTATTAATAATAACAAAAAATCTATAAAAGAAAAATTAGACTTAATAAAGCAAATTAATCTCAAAGCAAAAGAAAAAAGAAACAAATAAATTTATATCTATAATGGAAAAAGAAAAAATAATTAATATATTCAAGCGTTTTCAAAAAACAAACCCGAATCCACGAACCGAACTTGAATATAATTCTGCTTTCCAATTACTGATAGCAGTCATCTTATCAGCACAGTCAACTGATAAATCTGTAAATGCTGTAACAAAAAATCTATTTTTAAACTATGGAACACCAAAATTATTAATAAAACTAGGTATTGAGGGAATAGAATCTCATATAAAAAGCATAGGGTTATATAAATCAAAATCAAAAAATATTTTTAAAACATCTATGATTATAGATGAGTATTTTAATGGGCAAGTTCCTAAAAACAGAGAAGATTTAGAACTCTTACCTGGAGTAGGAAGAAAAACAGCAAACATAATATTAAATGTCATATTCCAACAACCAACAATTGCAGTTGATACTCATGTATTTAGAGTATCTAATAGAACTGGCTTAGCACAAGGAAAAAATGTTTTAGAAGTTGAAAATAATCTACTAAATAATATTCCAGAAGAATATTTACAAAATGCTCACCATTGGCTAATTATTCTTGGTAGATATACTTGCAAAAAAAAATCACCAAAATGTAATATATGTTTAATAAATGATATATGTGAATACGAACATAAATCAGATATAAATCATATATCTAAAAAAATTAAAAAAACAATCTTAAATTAGGATAAATAAGTGAATAAAATTCTTATAAACATATTTCCAATATCTGTTTTCTTCTTATCTTATAATTATACAAATGATATATACATTGCCACAAAAATTTTAGTTTTACTATGTATACTACAATTAATAGTATTGAAATTACAAAAAAATAAAATAGATAATGTAATGATGTTAAGCACATTATTAGTAATAATAATGGGTACTGCTACAGTAATATGCAGAGATGATTTCTTTATAAAACTAAAACCAACCATAATATATCTAGGATTTGCTATATCAATGTTAGTAGCAAATATATGTTTTAAAAAGAATTTAGTTTATATAGTCTTACATAAGAAAATTAATTTACCAATTAAAATATGGAATAATCTAAATATTTCATGGATTTGTTTTTTTTTCATGCTTAGTTTATTCAATGCATTTATTGCTTTCTCTGGTTTATTTTCCCAGAAAACATGGGTAAATTTTAGAACATTTGGAATATTAATAATATTACTTACATACGCTTTTATACAATTAATTTTAATAAAAAAACATATAAAGAATGAACCTTTAACAAATAAAGAATAAAAAATATGAAAGAACAAAATGAAAATACATTAGTTTGTCTAATAAAAAATAGGTTAGCCGTTTTACAACCAATTTTTTTAGAAGTAATTGATCTATCTGATTTGCATAAAAATCATAATAAACCAGAGAATTCAGGACATTATAAAGTCATAATAAAATCTGATAAATTTATCAACCTATCTAAAATAGAACAGCATAGAACAGTATATAAATGTCTAGATGGTTTAATACCTTCACCAATACATGCTATTATTTTAGAGATAAGAAATTAACTATAGTAAATGATAAAGGTGAAATATGAAAAAAATCATAATGTTTATAACTATACTTTTAATATCAAATGTAACTTCTGCTCAGAATATAGCATCAGTCAATGGCCATAATATTACTCAAGAAAATTTAGAAAATTTTGTTTCTCTGCTTATAAACCAAGGTGCTTCTGACTCAAAGGAACTAAGAGAGCAAATAAAAGAAGAACTAATAAATAGACAAATTCTATTACAAGAAGCTGAAAAAAATGGCACTATAAATAATCCTATAGTACAAACTGAAATACAACTTGCAAAAGAAAGTATAATAGTAAGATCTTTTCTAACAGATTTCTTAAAAAAAAATAAAATAACTGATAATGAAATAGAAAGACAATATGAGAAACTAAAGAAAGAACAATCTTCTAAAAAAGAATATAAAGTAAGTCATATACTGACAGATAATAAAAATGATGCAATTAATATAATTAAAAAACTCAACAAAGATGTATCAAAATTTACTGAAATAGCAAAAGATACCTCTAAAGATGAAAGCAGTAGAATAAATGGTGGTTTATTAGGATGGAGCAATACTGAAGAATATGTAGAAGAATTTGCAAATGCTGTCAAAAATCTTACACCTGGAACAATATCACAAAATCCAATCAAAACAAAATTTGGATGGCATATCATCAAATTAGATGACACTAGGAACCTAGAATTTCCAGAACTAAACCAAGTACGACCACAAATAGAAGAAATGTTAAAACAACAAATGCTAGCAAATTTGCAAAACGAATTACGTTTAAAATCTATTATTAAATAATTATTTAATAATTTTTATACAATAATCTAGTCTAAGTTTTTTCAACTAAACATATAAATTCTTCCTCATTAATAACTAACAAATTAGGAAATTGTTGAGCCTTGGTCACTTTACTTCCAGGCTCATCACCAACAATCAAATAATTAACTTTTGATGAAATTGTATTTACGACTTTACCACCATACTTAGTTATATATTCTATAACCTCATCCCTAGAGAATCTTCTTAGCTTTCCAGTTAATACAAAAGTATTCCCCTCTAATGAAGGTAAGATTTTTGTATTAACCCCAAAAATTTCAGGATTTAAACCATTTTTCTTCATCTTATCTAACAAATCTATATTTTGTTGTTCCGAAAAAAAAATCGCTATTGAAGAAGCTATTTTTGGACCAATATCAGGCAACTCCATAAAGTCTTCTTTACTACAATTCATAATTCTATCTAAAGAAATAAACTTACTTGCAATAGTGTGTGCAGTACTATCACCTACATGTCTTATGCCTAAAGAAAATAAAAATCTATCTAATTTTGGAGAACGAGACCTATCTATAGCTTGCATAATATTATTGGCAGACTTAGATCCTATATTTTCTATGCTTAACAAAGTTTCAATATTTAGGCTATATATGTCTGCCAAAGATTTTATTTCATTACTATCCACCAATTTATAAATTAAACTCTTGCCAAAACCAATAATATTCAAAGCTTTTCTACCTACTGCATGTAATAACCTTTGTTTCAATTGCGCAGAACAAAATAGACCACCAGTACAACGAGTTACAGACTCTCCATCTATTCTACGAAGTATAGATTTACAAATCGGACAATAAATTGGCATATTAAAACTAAAAACAGTATCTGACCTTAACTCTTTGACTGCCTCAATAACCTCTGGAATAACATCTCCTGCTCTTCTAATTCTTACAAAATCACCAATTCTTAGGTCTTTACGTATTATTTCATTTTCATTATGTAAAGTAGCACTGGATATAGTAGCTCCAGATATGAGAACAGGATCAAGTCTGGCCACTGGAGTTATAGCTCCGGTTCTACCTACTTGAACATCTATGGCAAGTAATTTGGTTATAGCCTCTTCTGGAGAAAATTTATGAGCTAAAGCAAATCTAGGAGACCTAGATGAATAACCCAGCATTTTTTGAAAAATTAAAGAATTAACTTTATATACAACACCATCTATATCATAAGGCAAAGAATTTCTGATTTTTTGAATTTTTTCATAAAAACCTAGCATACCACTAAAATTATTTACTGTTTCCTGATAATTTCTATTAACTGGAAATCCTATAGATGAAAGCCAATTTATAACTGAACTGTGATAATTATCTAATATAATTTTTTTTTCTTGAGAAAAATTTTCGATCTTTCCATAACCATATGCAAAAAATTTCAAATTACGTGAAGCAGTTATCCTAGGATCTAAATTTCTTAAACTACCAGCAGCAGCATTACGCGTATTCATGAAGAGTTTACCACCATTCATTCTTTGATAGTTGTTTAATCTTTCAAAATCATCATGCCTCATAAAAACTTCACCTCTAACTTCCAAAATATCAGGAACTATACCATGTAAAATTAATGGTACCGACCTTATAGTTCTTATATTAGAGGTAACATCCTCCCCAACACTACCATCACCTCTTGTAGAAGCACTTACTAGCAAACCTTTTTCGTAACGTATGTTTATGGCAAGGCCATCAAACTTCAAATCACAAAAATAGCAGACATCTTCTTTAAGACCAATCAAATTATTATCATATAATAGTTTTTTTACCCTAGTATCAAAAGAAACAACGTCATCAGTTTTAAATCCATTAGATAATGATAACATTGGTACTTCATGTTTAATTTGATTAAAATAAGGTAAAGGCGAAGATCCTACACGCTGTGTTGGAGAATTAGAATCTATTAACTCTGGGTATAATGACTCTAGTTTAACCAGCTTATCTACCAATGCATCATATTGAGCATCACTAATCAAAGGATCATCATAACAGTGATAATTTATATTATGAAAATCAATTTCTTTCCTTAAAGAAAGAATTATTTGCTTCAATTCACTAATACTATATTTTTTATTTAAAAACTCTTCTTGCACGATAGCTACCAGCTTTAAAACCATTATTTTCTAAAGAATTAAGAATTTTTTGAACTTGTAATTCTATTGAACTTATATCATCAAATGATAATATGAGACCATTTTTATCAACTACTCTAGCATCTATATATTCTGCAATTTCTGTTATAAAACTAAAAAAAATAGAAAACAAATTTTTATTAGGATTAGAACGCGGAATATCTAATGTAAGACTAATTACATCTCCTATGTTTACAGAATCTTCTAAAGAACAATTATCATTTCGAGATAAAATAATATAACACTCATTATTATCTAATAATAAAGCATCTTTATAATGAGATACGAAACTAAATATATCAGCAATACCTAATAACACCCCATTATCCAATTTCTTATTCATAATTAAGCTCAAGCTAATACAAGCATCTAAAGACATACAAAGCTTATCTAGATAAATAGCTTTATCAATAATAAAATCATAATCAGGACATACAATAGTAGCCTTGATATGTGAAGTTATATCTTTAGCTAATTTATATGAATTAAAAAATCTTGATTTACTTATAGGGCCTTCTCTATCTGCTAGCAAAACTAGTATTCTTAACAAACTATATGAATGATTATCATAAATATCTAATTGTTTTCTTTTATCTATTGATTCTACCAAATATCTTATATTTTCTTCATAATTCACAGGTAATATTTTCTTAATATCAACACCAAAAACTGGCAAATCAAAAATAATATCTATTGAAAATTCAATTTCATTATCAATATTAGAATAATAATTGTTATAATCTTCACTAAAAACAAAAGCAGATCCTGAAATAACTGGCTCAATACGATCAGGAATATGGATAATATCTTTTGAATTAGTAATATTAAATATTAATTTAATATTACTAATAAAATATTTTATAATTTGTAAAAAGTTACGATTCATCTCTGATTGATTAGATGTTATAAAATAAATAAACTAAGTAATTGACAAATTCAAATTTTGTATTTGAAAAATAAATGTAATATTGAACAAGTATATATTATAAGCATAAAGTTAAACTATTGTTATTACTTTAACAAAATTAAAAAATATCCCAAGTCTGAATAGCACGCACAATAGAATTTGTGAGCAACATTTCAAATAAGTATTTAAACCTATGAAATAATTATTATTAAATATATTATATAATTTAACTTTAAAAAATTAGAGGAAGATTTTTGAAAAAAGAATTCTATACTATCATGGCTGCACAGGCTCTTTCATCCTTAGCCGACAATGCTTTGTTCATAGCTGTTATATCACTAATCATTGAACTAAATGGTCCTGCTTGGGTTATTCCGCTTATGAAATGGTCATTTGCTTTATCTTATGTCGTCCTAGCTCCATTTGTTGGCATAATATCTGATAAATTTCCAAAAGGTCATGTTATGTTTTATTCAAATCTGATTAAAATACTAGGATGCTTATTAATAATTTTTATTCCAACACTAAGTTGTGATTTAGATGTAAAAATATATTTGATATCATTATCATACAGCCTAGTAGGGATAGGTGCTGCAATATATTCTCCAGCAAAATACGGCATAGTAACTGAAATACTTCCTGCAAAAATGCTTGTGCAAGGTAATAGTTGGATTGAAGGCCTAACAGTATTATCTATAATAATAGGAACCTGTCTTGGTGGGTATTTAATTACTCCTAGCACTTCAAATTTTTTAGTCAACCAATCATACTTATCCTATTTTGCTAACTCATCATCAGAAATGGCAGTGTTTATAATATTACATATATATATATCTGCTGCTATATTTAATCTAATGATAAAAAAAACAAATATTATATATACAATAAAAAATAAAAATACAATTGAAATTTTTAGAAATTTTTATCAGAGCTTATTAATAATATATAAAGACGAATTAGGCAGAGTTTCTCTATTTGTTACAACTGTTTTTTGGGGAGCAAGTGCAAGTTTACAATTAATAGTTATTAAATGGGGCCAAATACATCTTGGATATTCTATAGACCAAACTTCTATACTGATGGGTATTGTAGCAATAGGAACAATAATAGGAGCAACAGCAGTAGCAAAATATCTCAGATTAAGTCAGGCCTTATCTACTATACCTATAGGAATAACCATGGGATTATTAATGTTATTAATGCCTTTTATACAAACAGAGATGAATGCTTATTTACTATTAATTGTCACTGGAGTATTAGCTGGTTTCTTTGTAGTCCCAATGAATGCATTGCTACAGCACAGAGGTTATAAGTTGCTTTCTGCTGGTAATTCTATTGCTGTTCAAAATTTTAATGAACAGCTAAATATACTAATTATGATAAGTTTTTATACTATTCTTGTTTGGTTTAATGTAGATATAGATAATATAATTATTATATATGGAATGATAGTAAGTATATCGATGTCTTACTGCCTATTATATATACATACAAATAAAAAATTATATAGAAAATTATTAGCAATATTAGACAAAGAAACATAAAACTAGTTTCATATGCTCTTTAATAAACAAAGATCATCCCAGACCAAGGATTTTTCTTCTGGTTTGCGTAATAAATATGCAGGATGATAGCTTACAACAACTGGAATATTATTTGATTGATTGCCATGAGAAAAGTAGTGAATTTTCCCCCTAAGTTCTCTTATACTTAAACTATTGTTTAAAACAGCATTTGCAGAAAATTTTCCCAAAACAAAAATTTTATTTGGCTTCAAAAAATCAATCTGCTCTAACAAAAACGGACGACATAATTCTAATTCTTCAGGTTTTGGATTTCTATTAGCAGGAGGTCTACATTTAACTATATTTGTAATAAAAGTATCTCTATCTCTATAAATTTCAATTGCATTAAGCATTTGATCCAAAAGCTTACCTGATTTACCTACGAAGGGAATTCCTGTAGCATCTTCCTGTTCTCCAGGAGCCTCCCCTATTATTAGACACAAACCTTTAGATATATTTCCTGAACCAAAAACTACATTTTTCCTATAATGACATAAATCACATAATTTACAACTATTTACTAAATTTTTTAGTATGTCAAAATTATTAGAATTAATTTTATCTGTATGATAGTCTTGAACTCTATTTTCTACAGACCGATTAGATGTTTTCAAAAAAAAATCCTTATGCTTTTCTCTATCTAGACTATTTTTATCAGAAATAATACGCACTCCTATCTCTTTCAATAAGATACGATGTATATAACTAACTGAATTCTTATTCTTTAAATAAAAAAACATAACAATTTTATTAACATAGTTTTTTTTCCATCACAATTGCACTTTCAGTTTTAGAATTATGAAGAACATAGTATTTTTCTCTTTTACCTATTTTAGAAAAACCATATTTTTTGTAAAAATTCATAGCATTTATATTATGCTCTCCAACTTCTATTATAATACTATTCAATCTATTTTCTTTAGAAATTTGTATACACCTATCTAATAATTTAGAACCAATACCAATATTTTGAACATCCTCATGAACGGCAATACGTAATAAATGAACAACATCAGGAGCAATCATCATCACAAAGAAACCTAATATACTTTCCTTATACTTAGCTACATAAGAGATATATCCAACATTAAGACAATCTTGAAAATTACCATAAGACCAAGGAACTAATTGTACCTTAGCATCCAGCAACATAACATCATTAATATCGCTAATAGTCATTTTGCTTAAATGTATTTCTGAAAGAAAAGAACTTGTTTTAGGATTACCTCCATTATTATAGAGCAATTCATTTTTTGTAAAAGCAACTTTATTCCTTATATAAACAGGCTCAATATCGTTAAATTTTTTTTCTTTGTCAAGAAAGTAATTCTTAGATATAAGAGCTAAAATATCTGAGGATGGGTTAGTAATATCAGAATGAATAACACCTTTAGGTATTCTTAATGCTGATTCATAAATACGCCATGAATCACCAACTAATATAATATTAGTTTTTTTATAAATTGATTTCCATTGGTTAACATGAAATGTTAACCACAATGATAGATCATGAACAGAGATAAGGGCAGGTTCAAACAAAGTTTTACAATTACTACTAGTAAAAGAATCTATTAAATAGACCCCTATATATACTTCGTTCATTCTAGCATCTATAGAAGATATTATGATATTATAGGCATTTGAAGATTCTATTTGTGCTTGAAAAGCCATAGAGTATAAAGAGATTATAGGTATAATTGGGATTTTTAAAAACATACCGATAGACTTTGCAATGCTACAAGATAACCTGATTCCTGTAAATTTACCAGGACCTTGGTCAAATGAAACTGCATCCAATTCACTCTTATCTAATTTTGTTTCTGATAAAATAGATTCTATAACAGGTATTATATACTCAGAGGGTAATCTTTCTTTAGGAATTTTTGATGAAATTATATCTTTAATAACTCCATCTAAATCAAAAAATATTATAGATACACTACAAATTTCTGTAGAAGACTCTATAGCTAACAAATTAATAATCTTATTATTCATAATAATTTATTATATATATACCATTTGAAAAATTTATAAAAATTAACAGATTTAGATAAGAACTGTAATACTAAATATTATTCTATGATTTCTAGCAAATAAAATAATAATCTATCATTTATATCATTTTATATGATATAAAAAATAATTAATGCTTGTATTAAAATAATTTAAAAATTAAAATCTTTATTATTCAAAGGAGCTTTTATGAAAACAGTTGGAGAAGAGTTAGAGTCATTCAAAGTAATGGGAGTAAAACCAGGATTTACACAACATGAAGAAAACGGAGTTTCTGCATTCGAAGAAATCACAGCAAGTTCATTTCCTGGCAAATGGAAAGTTATATACTTTTATCCTAAAGATTTTACATTTGTTTGTCCTACAGAAATAATGGGATTCGACAAATTATCTAAAGAATTTGATGATAGAAATGCCGTGCTTATGGGTGGTTCTGTGGATAATGAATTCGTAAAATTAGCATGGCGTAGAGAGCATCCAGGACTTAACAAACTCAGCCATTATCAATTCGCTGATATGACTGGCTCACTAATAGATCAATTAGGAGTTAGAGATGCAAATGCTGGTGTTGCCTTACGCGCTACATTTATAGTAGATCCAGACAATGTTATACAACATGTTTCTGTAAATAACCTAAGTGTTGGACGTAATCCTGAAGAAATATTAAGACTATTAGACGGTTTTCAAACTAAAGAATTGTGTCCTTGCAATAGGGAAATAGGTGGAGACACATTGTAAAATAAAACAATCTTTGTAGTTTAGCCTTATAAACTACAAAGATTGGAACATAAAGATGCTAACAAAACTAAATAACTCTTGTAATCGAGCAGTAAATCCAATAATTAAAATTTATATGTTGCAAATAGAATACTATTTTTATAAATAGATATATGTGATATATCTATTTAACTAATACACTCAAATTAATTTATAAAAAAATCTGTATTTATTAAAATACGTACATGTTGTTTTGCTACAATATACTCTTATAAATATTGTAAGAATCTTTTCCTAAAAAGAACAACAGAATTCTAATATAGAATAAATTGGAATTCATAATTCAATCTGTTTTTAATAAATTGGTATTAATTAAGTGAATCTCCATAATACGAAAAATACTCCAAATATAATTCAAAAATTACTATCTAAATTAGATAATTATAAAAAATATCAATATGGAAAACCTTATGGTTCAGGTTTATCATTTTTATTAGGCAAGATTAAAAAATATTACAAATATCCAATTATACTAATTACACATAACTCTTTAGAAGCTCAACAAATAGCAGAAGAAGTCCACATACTCTACTCCAAATTACGCGTATTTAATATGCCAGATTGGGAAACATTACCTTATGATGCATTTTCTCCAAATCAAAGTTTAATTTCTGAAAGATTAAAAACACTTTATGAATTACTAAATAATAATATTGACATTTTAGTTATACCTATAAATGCATCTATTAATTATATCTCTCCAATTGATTTTATAGCTGCATATAGTTTTATATACAAAAAAAATGATTCCATCAATGAAGAAAACCTACTTAATCAATTAAGAATCGCTAATTATAAACAAGTTAGTCAAGTAGTAGATTTTGGTGAGTTTTGCATCAGAGGTAGTATTATAGATATCTTTCCGATGGGCTCATCAACTCCATATCGATTAGATTTATTAGATAACAAAATAGAATCTATTAGAACTTTTGATATAGAAACACAATGTAGTACTGGCTACATTAATAGCATAGAAATCCTACCAGGAAAGGAATTTCCTATCGATGAGAAATCAATTAATTACTTCCGTTCTAAATTCCGTGAATATTTTGAGGGAGATCCCTCTAAGTACTCAATATATAATGATATTAGCAAATCAAATATATTTCCAGGAATTGAATATTATTTACCATTATTTTTTGAACAAAAATCTACCATTTTTGATTATCTACAAAAAGAATCTTTATTTATAACATTGGAAAATATTAATGAAACCATAGAGCAATTCTCGAGAGATACTCAGGACCGTTATAATTTTCTAAAACATGATATAGAAAGACCTATTCTTAAACCAGAAGATCTTTTCTTAGATCAAGAAAATTTTTACAAAAAAATTAATAATTTTAAACATTTATCTATTAATTTAAAACAAAATAACGAATTCGAAAAAATCCCTAACGTTTCTATATTAGAAAATAATTTAAATATAGTAGAAAATATAAAAGAAACTACTAGAGAAAAAAAATCAAAAATTATTATATGTGTAGATTCAAATAATAGGAAAGAAATAATAACAAATACTTTAAAAACAAATTCAGAACTAAATATAGTATCCCATAAAAACATTGAATCTTTTTTTAACTCTCAAGATCAAATAGGCATAACAATTGCGCCTATAAATTATGGATTCAAATATATCTCAGAAAATTTAACTATTATTACAGAAAATGATTTGTATCCCAATACTTATAATGCAAAAAATTATAAAAAAAATAAGATCAATAAAAAAAATCAAGAAGCACACTTTCATGATATAGCTGATTTATCTATAGATGACCCTGTTGTACATTATCAATATGGTGTTGGAAGATATAAAGGATTAGTTAATATGAATGTAGGAAAAGATCAAATGGAATTCTTACATTTAGAGTATGCAAAAAAAACTAGTTTATATGTACCTATTACTAACTTAAATTTAATTTCTAGATATATAGGAATTGATCCAGAAAATGCCCCTCTACATCAATTAGGCTCAGATACATGGGAAAAGAAATATAAAAAAGCAATCAAGCAAATATATGATACAGCAGCTGAATTATTAGATATATATTCTAAAAGAGCTATGAAAAAAGGACATGCTTTATTAGCAAATACAGAAGACTATAATAAATTTGTAGAAGATTTTGAGTTTACAGAAACTATTGATCAAGAACAAGCAATCCAGGCTGTATTAAAAGATATGTCCTTAGCAAAACCAATGGATAGATTAGTATGTGGAGATGTTGGTTTTGGAAAAACAGAAGTAGCTTTGAGAGCAGCTTTCATTGCTGTTTCAAATCATAAACAGGTAATTATACTATGCCCGACAACATTATTAGCAGAACAACATACCCAAACATTTAGTAAAAGATTTGCAAATTGGCCAATAAAAATATCTGAATTATCTAGAATGAAATCACGCAAAGAAATACTTCATACTATTTCTGAAATAAACGATGGCATAGTAGACATAGTTATAGGCACACATAAAATACTATCATCAGATATTAAATTTAAAAATCTAGGTCTTGTAATAATAGATGAAGAACATAGATTTGGCGTAAGACAAAAAGAAATGTTCAAAAACATTAGATCTGAAATTGATGTATTATCACTAACTGCAACCCCTATTCCTCGTACTCTAAGTATGTCTTTAGAAGGAATAAGAGATTTTTCAATTATTACAACAGCACCACAAAAAAGACTTCCAATAAAAACTTTTATAAGATATCAAGACAATAGTATTCTTATAGAAGCTATAAGACGCGAAGTAAGACGTGGCGGACAAGTTTATTTTCTACATAATGAAATTTCTACTATAAATAACAAGAAAATTTTAATAGAACAATTATTACCAGAAATAAAAGTTGCTATTGCTCATGGTCAAATGTTGGCAAGAGATCTTGAGAATATTATGAAAAATTTTTGTCAAAAAAAATATGACGTATTACTATGTACAACCATAATAGAAAATGGTATAGATATACCAAATGCTAATACTATTATAATTAATAGAGCTAATGCTTTTGGATTAGCTCAACTACACCAATTACGAGGTAGAGTTGGACGATCTCATCATCAAGCATATGCTTATCTATTAATTTCTAATGAAGAATCAATAACTAGCCAGGCAAAAAAAAGACTTGATGCAATTCAAAATATGGAAGATCTTGGATCAGGTTTTTATTTAGCTCTTCATGATTTAGAAATTAGAGGATCTGGAGAAATTCTAGGAGAATCACAATCTGGAAATATACAAGAAATAGGATACTCACTATATAACGAAATGCTATCTGAAGCTATATCCAAAATAAAAGATGGAAAAGAAATAAACCTAACAAATTTAGTTATACCAGCATCTTGCGAAATAAATTTAGGTGTTACATCTATTTTACCATCTGAATATTGTCCTGATATATCAGCCAGATTAGACTTATATAAAAGATTATCTCATACCAATAGTGAGGATGAGATACTTAAGATTCAATATGAAATAGAAGATAGATTTGGGAAATTAATAGATCCAGCAGAAAATCTTATTATTACTCATAAACTAAGAATATTAGCTGGCCAATTACACATAAAAAAACTTATCATAGAAAACAGTCGCATTATTTTAATTTTTGAGAATAATATACATACAGATATAGAAAAAATAATCTCACTAATAAAAAATAATGCGAACATGAAGCTAGGTCTTGATAATAAAATTATCCTGTCAAACAATAAAGATTTTAAATCAAAAATCAATGAATTATTTAATATATTAAATTATTTAAACAATAACAACTATATTAAATTATAGTCATCTTAGAGCATAGATTAAATAAAATATCAGGAAAAAAACTTATAATCATAATAAATAATACATTAAAAATTAATAAATTCTTAAAAATTAGAGAATAATAAAAATTGTTTGATTTGATAATAGATAAATTATTATTACAGTTATCAAAATAAACGATTTTAATAACTCTTAAATAATAAAAAGCTCCAATCAAAGAAAATAAAATAGCATAAATAGCAATATATAAATGATTAGAATTTATTAAATTTCGTAAAATAGAAAATTTAGCGTAAAATCCTACAAAAGGAGGTAAACCAGCTAAAGATAACATACAAATTAACATAAAAAAAGCCATTACAGGATTTACCTGGTTTAGACCTTTTAAATCATCTAAGTTTTCACAATCAAAATTAGCACGTGAAAAAAACATTAATAAACCAAAAATTGCCATATTAGTTATCACATAACTAATTATGTAAAAAACAGAATCTATATATGCAACTGATCCTTCTAAAGGTTCGACTCCTATAAGCCCTAACAAAACAAATCCCATGTGAGATATAGTAGAGTAAGCGAGTACTCTTTTAAAATTAGTTTGCAATATAGCGGCTATATTGCCTATTGCTAATGATAAAATTGAGAATATTATTATTATAGATTGCCAATCTAAATAAAAAGCAACAAAAGAATTAAATAAAATTCTTATCATAATAGCAAAAGCAGCTATTTTTGGTGCTGTGCTAATCAATAACGTAATTATAGTAGGAGAACCTTGATAAACATCTGGAACCCACATATGAAAAGGAACAACACCTAACTTAAAAGAAAGACCAGCTAATATAAATATTAAAGAGAAAATAACAATTTCTATACTAATAGTACCCTGAATAAATGCAGATAGATCAACCAACTCTAAAGAATTAGAAATACCATAAACTAAGGAAAAACCATATAACAAAATTGCTGATGCAATAGAACCTAAAATAAAATATTTTAAAGCAGCTTCTATTGATTTAGAATAATCTCTACGCATAGCAATCATCGCATATAGTGGTAAAGACATTAATTCTAACCCTAAATAGATAGATAATAGATTCCCAGAAGAAACCATAATCATTTGACCAAGCAAAGAAAATAAAGTTAGATAATAAAAATCACCACCTTGTGACAGGATGTTAAAATCCTCCACATATGCTCTACTATAAATAAGAGAAATGAAAGTAATAATACAAAGCAATATTTTTAAATATTGAGAAAAATTATCAATTACTAATGACCCATTAAATATTCTATCAATAAAATCAAATTGTTGCATAACTATAAGACAAATAGTCGATATAAATAATGCTAACAAACTCATGATAAATGTAATATTATGATTTCTTTTGAAAATATCTATCAGAAGTATTATCAAAGTAGAGCAGAGCAATAAAATCTCAGGTAGGATGAGAATAAAACTATTATAGTTAATCATATTCATTTTAAAATTTTGTTATATTTTTGTTGTAGATAATTGATCTAATAAAATTTCTACTGGAAGATGAATTACATCTGTAAATATTTTTGGATAAATCCCCATAATTAAAATTAATATTGCTAATAAAGTAAATATAAAAAACTCTCTTTTATTAATATCTGATAAATCATTAGAAGCAACACTACTATTAACTTTGCCAAAAGCAATTCTTTTAACTAACCATAAAGAATAAGATGCACTAAGAACTAAAGAAAAAGCTGTTAATATACCCACTACAAAATTATATTTTATTGAGCCCATAATAACAAAAAACTCACCCACAAAACCACTAGTACCTGGCAAGCCAGAATTTGCCATAGAAAAAAATATAAAAAATGTTACAAATGTAGGCATAATATTGACTAGACCACTATAATCAGATATTAGTCTAGAATGAGCTCTATCATATAAAACCCCTATAGAAAAAAACATCGCAGTAGAAACAAAACCATGAGAAATCATTTGTAAAATAGCACCTTCCATCCCTGCTTTATTAAATAAAAATATACCTAACGTAACAAAACCCATGTGAGCAATTGAAGAATAAGCTATTAATTTCTTCATATCTTTTTGTGCTATAGCAATAAATCCTATATATATAATAGCTATTAAAGATAATGATATCATCAACATAGACATACCTTTAGATGCATCAGGTAATATAGGCAATGAAAAACGCAGAAAACCATAAGCACCCAATTTAAGCATAATAGAAGCCAGAATAATAGATCCACCAGTAGGAGCCTCTACATGAGCATCAGGCAACCATGTGTGGACTGGCCACATAGGTATTTTTACAGCGAAAGCTAACCAAAATGCCATAAAAATAAACACTTGGTCAACATAACAAATATTTGTTGAATACCAATTAGTAATTTCAGAAGAATTAGAAATATTACGTAAATAAATTAACGCAATAAACATTAACAAAGAACCTAATAAAGTATATAAAAAGAATTTAAAAGAAGCATAAAAACGATTAGGTCCTCCCCATATACCTATAATTAGATACATAGGAATTAAAGTAGTTTCAAAAAATACATAAAATAATATACCATCTAGTGAAACAAAAACTCCATTAATTAAACCTGATAAAATCAGAAATGCAGCAAAATACTGTAAGATATTATTCTTTATAGATTCCCAAGAAGATAAAATTACTATAACTGTCATAAAGGAGTTTAGTATTAGGAACCATAATGATATGCCATCTATACCTAAATGATAATTTATATTAAATGTTTCTATCCAAGAATAATTTTCCTCGAATTGAAACAAAGAGTTAGTTACTTCAAATAAATTATATATAGATAAAACAATAAAAAAACTAATTAAAGAGCCAAATAATGATATCAACTTAATATAAAGCTGATTACGTGTATCTACAACCAAAATAATAAGACCAAAAATTATTGGAGTAAAAATAGATAAAGAAAGCCAAGGAATAGATGTATAAGACATTGTAATCATCGAATAAATACAAAAAATGTTACTAAACAAACAATACCCACAGTCATGGAAAGAGAATAATAGTAGATAAAACCAGATTGTAATTTTTTGCTAATCTTTGAACAAAAACAAGCAATATTAGCACAACCATTTACAAGTAACTTATCAATTAGGATTTGATCACAAAATTGCCAAAAAAATAATCCTATATAATAAGCACTCACTGCAATTTTCTCATATAAAACATCAAAATAATATTTTTCTTGTAATATCTTATAAACTAAAGAAAATCTACTCTTAATTACAGAAGGTAGATTTGTATTAATCAAAAACAAATACCATGAAATAATAGCACCACTTACAGTTAATAAAAAAGGTATAGATGTTAGAGAATGTAAAGCAAAATTTAGACTGCCATGCCATCCCAATGAAACTTTATAAAAAGCTAAATGTTCTGGAATTATCGTAATAACATTATCAAATAAGCCATTAAACAAAAATCTATCAGCAAAAATATATCCTATAAATATAGCTGGAATAGATAATATTAATAATGGCATAGTTACAACAATAGAAGATTCTTTTGGATAACTATTATCAATCTTATGACCAGGAATTTTATGTGCATCTAAATGATTATGTTTTTGCTTAAAATGACCATGAAAAACTAGGAAATATAACCTAAAAGAATATACAGATGTAACAAAAATACCGATAAGCAAAAAATAATATGCAACAGATGATCCATAAAGATCAGAATTCTTAACCGTTTCTAATATCAGTTCTTTAGAATAAAAACCAGAGAAGAAAGGAGTGCCAACTAAAGATAAAGTCCCTATTAGAAAAGTTATCCAAGTTATAGGCATATACCTATATAACCCACCCATATATCTAATATCCTGATTATGATGCATACCTAATATAACAGAACCAGCCCCTAAAAATAAAAGAGCTTTAAAAAAGGCATGAGTCATCAAATGGAAAATTGCCAAAGAATATGAAGATACTCCTAAAGCAACTGTCATATAACCTAGTTGTGATAATGTGGAGTAAGCGATAACCTTTTTAATATCGTACTGTATAATACCTAATATACCTAAAAATAAGGCTCCAATAGATCCTACGAAAACGATAAATGACAAAACGAATGATGAATATTCAAAAACAGGAGAAAAACGAGCAACCATAAAAATACCAGCAGTAACCATAGTAGCTGCATGTATTAATGCAGAAATTGGAGTGGGACCTTCCATGGAATCTGGTAACCAGGCATGCAATGGAACTTGTGCTGACTTCCCCATTGCTCCTACAAACAAACAAAAACATGCAACTGTAATAATAGAACATCCAGAAAAAATAATATCATGATCAATAACTTTACCAACTAAACCATCTACTTTATCAAAAATCTCATGATAATTCATTGTTCCAGTATAAGAAAATAATAAACCTATACCTAATATAAAACCAAAATCACCTACTTTATTAACTAAAAAAGCCTTCATATTTGCTATAATTGCAGAATCTTTGTTATACCAAAAACCTATTAGCAAATAAGATACTAGTCCGACAGCTTCCCAACCAAAGAACAATTGCATCATATTATTAGACATAACTAACATTAACATTGCAAATGTAAATAAAGAAATATAAGAGAAAAAACGCTGATAACCCTCATCATCGGACATATAACCTATTGAGTAAATATGAACCATCAAAGAAATTGATGTTATTATCAACATCATCAATGCAGATAATATATCAATTAAAAAACCTACTTCCAACTCAACATTGTCTATAGCACTCCAAGTATACAAAACATGTTCATAACAACTACGATTATTAATAATATCAGTTATTACAATTACAGATCCGATAAAAGAAACAAAAACTGCAAATATTGTAATAATATGAGTACTCTTTTTATCTAAGATAGGCTTACCAAAAAAACTAGTTCCTAACAAACCGGATAATATTGATCCAAATAAAGGTGCTAAAGATATAATTAGGAAAATATTAGGATTTAATGGAAAAATATTCATCTTTTATTTTTCATCCTCTAAGATTGCTAATTGCATTAGAATCTACAACACCTGATTTTCTAAATAATAAGACCAACAATGCCAATCCTATAGCTGCTTCAGCAGCTGCAACTGTTAAAATAAAAAAAACAAAAACTTGACCTGATATATCATTATTAAATCTAGAAAATGCAACTAGATTAAAATCAACTGACAATAATAATAATTCTAAAGACATTAACAAAACAATTAAATTTTTTCTATTTATAAAAATTCCAACTAAACCTATAGAAAAAATAATAGAACTAACAATAAGACAATATGATAAGGTTAACATTATTCATTTCCTTCTTTAGAAGAAAGACTATTAGCATAATAATTGTTTACATTTTTAGGAAATTTTACCATAATCAGCCTGTTATTTGGGTCTGTCTTTAAAGCGACATCAACTTCATTTATTTTTCTATCTTTCCTAGTACGAAGTGTCAGAGTAATCGCAGATACCATACCTACCAATAATATTACAGCACCTATTTCAACAAAGATGTAATAATCAGAATACATAGCATAACCGATAGAAAAAGAGTTAGTTATACTAGAACAATTACTCATAGGAATATAAACATCTTGACTCCATGTCGCAAATAATATCATAGCTGTTTCTATAACTAAAATGAAGCCAACAACAAAACCAAAAATTATATATCTATTTAAAGTAAGCTTTTCGTTAAGCTTATGAAGATCTATCATCATTACGACAAATAAAAACATAACCATAACAGCACCAACATAAACCAATATTAGTATCAATGATAAAAACTCTGAGCCTAATATCATCCAGATCATGGAAACATTTATAAAAACTAGTATCAAATTAATAACAGCTAAAATAGGATTTCTAACTACTACTACACAAACTGCAGATAGGCATGCTACAACAGATAAAAAAGAAAAAAGAAAATCGATAAAACTCATTTTAAAATCCTGAAAATAATCAACGATAAAAAGCATCTTGAGCTTTTCTAGATGAAATCTCAGACTCATATTTATCGCCAATAGCTAAAAGCATCTCTTTTGTAAAATAAAGATCCCCCCTTTTTTCTCCATGATATTCATAAAAATGTGTTTCTACTATAGAATCAACAGGGCAACTTTCCTCACAAAACCCACAAAAAATACATTTAGTAAGATCAATATCATATCTAGTAGTACGTCTTGTACCATCTTCCCTTTGCTCAGAATCTATACTTATAGCCATAGCTGGGCAAACAGCCTCACATAGCTTACAAGCAATACAACGCTCTTCTCCATTTGGATAACGCCTTAAAGCGTGTAATCCTCTAAATCTTGGTGAAATAGGAGTTTTCTCATATGGATAGATCAAAGTATTTTTACCTTTAAAAAAGTATTTACCTGTTATAAACATCCCTTTCAAGAAATCAACAAGCATGAGACTACGTAAAAACCTTCCTATAGACTTCATTTAATCCCTCTTATCATATAAAAGAACTAATACCATATATTCCATGGTGTTCTAACCCAAATAGCAACTACCAAAAACCATATTCCTGTAATTGGTATAAATATTTTCCAACCAAGTCTCATTATTTGATCATACCTATATCTTGGAAAAGAAGCTCTAAACCATATAAACAAACACACTATAAAAAAAGTCTTGATCCAAAGCCAGACCCATCCAGGTACTAAATAAAAAGGAAAAAAATTAAACGGAGGATACCAACCACCCAAGAATATTACTGAAGCCATACATGATAACAAAATAATATTTGCATATTCAGCTAAAAAGAATATTGCAAATGAAACCCCTGAATATTCAACCATATGACCAGCAACAATCTCAGATTCTCCTTCTACAACATCAAAAGGATGTCTATTTGTTTCGGCAACAGATGAGATAACATATATAACAAATAAAGGTAATAGTGGCAACCAATTCCAAGATAAAAAAGGTATTCCTATATCATAAAAAAAACCTTTATTTTGAACACTAACAATATCACTCATATTCAAACTTCTGGAAACTAATAAAACAGTAACCAAGATAAATCCAATAGCTAATTCATAAGATATCATTTGAGCAGCCGCTCTTAAACCTCCTAACAAAGCATATTTTGAATTTGATGCCCAACCAGCTATAATAACACCATAAACGCCCAAGGAAGTAATAGACATAACATATAAAAGGCCAGCATTAATATCAGCTAAAACAATATCAGGCCCAAATGGTATAACAGCCCATGCAGCCAATGCTGGCATAAGAGTAATAACTGGAGCAATTAAAAAAAGAACCTTGTTAGATTCACTAGGTATAATAACTTCTTTAGTTAACAATTTAAATACATCAGCAAATGGCTGAAGAAGACCTCCATAACCAACCCTATTAGGACCAAGTCTGACATGCATTGCTGCAATCATTTTACGTTCCCAATATGTCAGATAAGCCACACAAACTATTACAGGAAGCATAATAGCGAATATTTTTAAAATGGTATATAAAACCAAAGATATATTACTATTCAAGAAATTTACAAAAATCAATTCTGATATCATAATTTTTCCACATTAATATCTTCAAAAGACCAACCTAAAGCAGCTGTTTCTTCAAACGCAGCTGGCAAATATAAACCTTGATCTGGAACGCAATCATCATTTATAGCAATTACTTTTATGCTATTACCACTACTAGATATTTTCACCATTTCACCATTAGAAATTCCTAATTGCTTTAAAGAAGAACCATTAAGTCTTAAAACTGGAGGTTGTGAATATTTTGTCTTTTGCAAAGATTGAGAATTCCTTACAATAACATCTGACCTATATATTGGAACATTAGCAATTCTTTCAAACTTATCAGAGAAATTATCTATCCCTATAAAAGAAATGTCGATGCTATTAGATAATCTAGTTTTCAAATCAAAATTTAAAATATCCTGTTTAACTTCATCGGAACTTTCATAATTAAATCCAGAAATATTTAATAATTTTCCCAAAGCACAAAAAACCTTCCATGCAGGTCTAGTTTTACCAAAAGGAACAACTACGCCTTTAAAACTTTGAATAATACCTTGAGAGTTTATATATGTTCCTGAAGTTTCACTAAAAGGAGAGATTGGAAGTATTACATTTGCCCATTTCTTAGCAAAAGAAAAATAAGGAGTTAATGCAATTGAAAACTCAGAATCTTCTATAGCTTTTAAAGCATTTAGACCATTGTCGATATCTAAATATGGATCAGAATGGAGAACTATATATGATTTCAACGAACTATTAAAAATATCATTTACTAATTTTCCTTTTTTAGGAAGAAAATTAGATATATAACCACCAATATTATTTGCTCCATTAACAAGAAAAGAAATGCCAGAATCAATAATATTAGCAATATAACCTGCATTTGCTACTAATTTTGATGAATTAGGCACCGATAAAGCCATATTACCCAATAAAATGGCTGACTTATTATTTCTATCTAATAAAGCTTCAGCAATCATAAGCAATGTTTTGTTATCAGTGAGGCACAATTCCTCGAATTCTTTTGGAATATCTTTAGACATATTTTTTGACAAAATTACACATAATTCCGCTAATAACAAATGGAGTTTTGAAGGAATAACAGTAATTCTACCTGCAATATCAATAAATTGATTTGATTGATAACTATCTAATATAAAAATCTTTGCTCCACGCTTAGCTGCTTTACGAATTCTATGTGCTATTAATGGATGATCATTCCTTAAATCAGATCCTACTATTAGTAAAATATCTAATTTTTCTAACTCTTCCAAAGAGAATCCCAACCAAGGGATGCCCTTAAAAATTTTATCTAAATTAGAATCATTTTGGCGCAATCTAAAATCTATATTATCAGACCCTAGATTATTCAATAATTTTTTAAATAAATAGAACTCTTCTAAGGTAGAATACTCAGAAGCTATACCAGCAATTTGTTGCTCACCATATTTATTTTTTATTAAATTAAGTTTTTCAGCAATTTTTTCTAATGCTTCTTCCCAAGATATTTCATTCCAATCACCATTACTATCCTTAAACATAGGGGAAGATAACCTATCAGCACTATTTAATCCTTCATAGGAAAAACGATCTCTATCTGTTATCCAACACTCATTAACATCATCATTTTCAAAAGGAACAACCCTCATAACCTGATTATTCTTAACCTGCATTATCAAGTTTGTACCTAAACTGTCATGGGGACTAATTGATTTTCTCCTAGCCAATTCCCAAGTACGGGCCTTAAATCTGAAAGGCTTAGAAGTAAGCGCTCCAACTGGACATATATCTATCATATTACCTGATAACTCAGATTCTATATAATTACCTAGAAAAGTCGATATTTCTGAATGCTCACCACGACCAAGCATACCTAACTCTTTTATTCCTGCTATCTCTTCTCCAAAACGTATACAGCGAGTACAGTGTATACAACGACTCATTTCTTCAGCAGATATTAAAGGACCAAAATTTTTATGAAAAACTACTCTTTTTTCCTGTTCAGAATAACGAGATTTTTTCTTACCATAACCAACAGCTAAATCTTGCAACTGACACTCACCTCCCTGATCACAGACAGGACAGTCAAGAGGATGGTTAATTAGCAAAAACTCCATAACAGAGTTTTGTGCTTCTTTGACTTTCCTGGAATCAGTATGCACAACCATCCCTTCACTTACTATAGTGGAACAAGCAGGCATGAGCTTAGGTGTTTTTTCTATCTCTACTAAACACATACGGCAATTTGCAGCAACTGACAATTTTTTGTGATAGCAAAAATGTGGCACATAACATCCAAGTTTTTCAGTAACCTGAATCAGGCTACTTCCCTTTGGAACTCTTATTTTTTCACCATTAACGGTTATTTCTATCATTTGCATTTTCAGACTCTACAAATATTTTTGTACTAAACAAGATTTATGTGTTATATGATACAAAAATTCATGTTTAAAATGTTTTAAAAAACTTATAACAGGCATAGCTGCTGCATCCCCTAGAGCACAAATGGTATTACCCATTATATTATGTGAAATAGAATTCAATAATTCTAGATCTTCAACATTAGCATCACCCTTTTCGATCCTAGATAAAATACGATATATCCAACCTGTCCCTTCTCTACAAGGAGTACATTGTCCACAACTTTCTTCATAATAAAAATATGATAATCTTAGAAGAGTATTTACAATGCACCTAGTTTCATCAATAACAATAACGGCACCAGAACCAAGCATAGATCCTGCTTTTGATATGGAATCATAATCCATACTACAATTCATAATTATATCAGCAGGAAGAATCGGTGAACTTGACCCTCCAGGAATTACAGCTTTCAATTTATTACCTTTAACCACACCACCAGCAAGCTCTAAAAGAACAGAAAATGGTGTGCCAAGTGGAATTTCATAGTTACCAGGAAATTCTACATCTCCACTAACAGAAAATATCTTGGTTCCAGCATTATTAATTTTCCCAGATTCTAGATACTTTTCTGAACCATTCAATATGATCCAAGGAACAGCAGCAAATGTTTCAGTATTATTAATATTTGTTGGACAATCATATAATCCAACATTAGCAGGAAATGGAGGTTTAAAACGAGGTCTTCCTTTTTTACCTTCTAGAGATTCTAATAAAGCAGTTTCTTCCCCACAAATATAAGCACCATAGCCATGCACTGCGTACAAATTAAAACTAAAATTAGAATTTAATATATTTTCACCTAAAAAACCATATGCTCTAGCTTCGTCTAAAGCTTCTTCAAAACGCTTATAAACATCAAAAATCTCACCATGAATATAATTATAACCAGTACTTATGCCCATAGCATAAGCTGCTATAAGCATACCCTCTATAACCAAATGTGGATTAAATCTTAATATATCTCTATCTTTAAATGTTCCAGGTTCACCCTCATCAGAATTGCAAACAAGATATTTTTTGGATAAATTTTTTGGCATAAAGCTCCATTTTAAACCAGTTGGAAATCCTGCTCCTCCCCTGCCTCTCAATCCAGACGATTTAATCTCCTCTATAACATCATTAGGAGACATCTTAGATTGTATAATTTTTTTTATAGAATCATAGCCATTTCTAGTTAGATAATCCTCTATTCTCCAATTGTAACCATTAATTCCAGCAAAAATTTGAGGAGAAATATGCCTACCATGGAAACATGTAGATCTGCTTTCTATCGTATCAATAGGATACGGCTTCAAACCATCATCAAATTTAATCTCAAATTCTTTTAAATTCATGTATTATTCCCCATCTTCTTTTGAAAGAATATCAATAAGAGAATTAACTTTTTCTTTAGTCATTCTGGCACACATATGTTTGTTATTAATCAACAAAACAGGAGCATCACCACAAGCTCCTAAGCATTCACTTTCAACCAAAGTAAACTGTTTGTTATCACTTGTTTCATTAAAGTTTATACCCAATTTTCTTTTTAAATATGTAGCAATTTCGTTACTACCACGAAATGAACATGAAAGATTAGTACATACGGAAATCTTATTTTTCCCCATATGTTTAACATTGAACATATTATAGAAAGTAACAACTTCTTGAGCTGTTATAGGAGAAATACCTATGTAATTAGCGACATCTTCTATAATTTCTGGAGATAACCAAGATTTATCTTCCTGTGCAATTGTTAAAGCTGCTATTAAAGCAGATTGACGTCTATCAGCAGGAAATTTTGCCAATTCCGTATCTATTTTCTGATATGATTTTTTAGAAAGCAACATACTTTGCCTGTCTTAGAGTTAAATAACCTTAATTTTTATATATAATATCAAAATAAAAAATTTACCTATCTATTTCACCAAATACAATATCTTGCGTTCCTATAATAGTTACAACATCTGATATCATATGCCCCCTTGACATTTCATCTAAAGACTGCAAATGGGCAAAACCTGGTGCACGAATCTTAATGCGATATGGTTTATTAGCACCATCAGATAATATATATATCCCAAATTCGCCTTTAGGATGTTCTACAGAAGAATATGCCTCTCCAACTGGTATGCAAAAACCTTCACTAAAAAACTTAAAATGATGAATTAGCTCTTCCATACCTGTCTTCATATCTATTCTTTTAGGAGGAACATACTTACAACTCTCTGCTATAACATCGCCTGGATTATTACGTAACCATTCTATACATTGTCTAATAATTTTATTACTTTCCCTCATTTCAGCCATACGCACCAAATATCTGTCGTAACAATCCCCATTAACCCCAATAGGAATATCAAAACAAAGATTATCATAAACTTCATAAGGTTGATTTTTACGTAAATCCCAAACAACACCTGAACCTCGTAACATAGGACCAGTAAAACCCAATGCCTTTGCCCTATCAGGACTAACGACACCGATACCAACAAGTCTCTGTTTCCAAATACGATTGTCTGTCAATAAAGACTCATACTCATCTATACATTTTGGGAATCTTTCAGTAAAATCATCGATAAAATCCAATAAAGAACCTGAACGAGCTTCATTCATTCTATCAAAATCTTTTTTATTCCTTATTTCTCTAGAAGCATCTGTATACATTGGCATAGAATTCGGTAGATCTCTATATACACCACCAGGCCTATAATAAGCAGCATGCATCCTTGCGCCAGAAACAGCTTCATAACAATCCATCAAATCTTCACGTTCACGAAATGCATATAAGAATACTGCCATGGCCCCAACATCCAGTGCATGGGAACCTAAAGACATAAGATGATTCAATATTCTCGTGATTTCATCAAACATTACTCTGATATATTGAGCTCTTAACGGTACTTGAATCCCTAAAAGTTTCTCAATGGTCATAACATAAGCATGCTCATTACACATCATAGAAACATAATCCAAACGATCCATGTAAGGTAGACCTTGTATATATGTTTTATTTTCTATTAATTTTTCCGTTGCTCTATGTAACAGACCTATATGTGGGTCTGCTTTTTGAACTACTTCACCATTTAGTTCTAATATTAAACGCAGGACACCATGAGCAGCAGGATGTTGAGGACCAAAATTCAAAGTATAAGTTTTAATATCCATGGTTATTACAATTCCAATCCATAAGAGTTTTCACGAATAACTCTTGGAGTAATTTCTCTAGTATCAATACTAATTTCTTTGTAAACAACTTTTTTAAGATCTTCATCATAATGTATTTCAACATTACCAGATAAAGGAAAATCCTTACGAAAAGGATATCCTACAAAACCATAATCAGTAATTATTCTTCTCAGATCTTTATGACCATCAAAAACTATACCAAATAAATCAAAAGCTTCTCTTTCAAACCAATTAACACTAGGCCAGCAATTTATTAAAGAAGGAAGAACTGGTAAATCATTTTTTTTCGCCCATGTTCTGACCCTAAGCCTCCAATTATTAACTATGGATAAAACATGAATTACTACAGCAAAACGCTTGCCCTCGGGCATATTAGCATTACCCTCACGAATACTAGACTTACCCCAAGACAAATAATCTACAGCACATAAATCGATACAAGTTTCAAAACATAAACTATTATCTAATTTTAAAATATTGCAAATATCTAACCATTGGTCAGAAGAAACTTCCAAAGTTAACTCATTAGTTCTACTGTGCAATAAGTTAAAATCATAATTTACAAAAACTTTTTTTAACGCATCTTTCAAAATTTCTATTTGATTCATCTACATTCATATCCTTAATAGGTAATAAAATTTTATATTTTCTAAAACATTAAAGAATTACCTTGAAATACTATTCTTCTGTAAAATTTTCTTCTGCATTTGAAAAAGACCATAAATTAACGCTTCAGATGTAGGTGGACATCCAGGAACATAAACATCAACTGGAATAATTCTATCACACCCCCTAACAACAGAATAAGAATAATGATAATAACCACCACCATTAGCACAAGACCCCATAGATAAAACCCATCTAGGCTCAGGCATTTGATCATAAACCTTTCGCAAGGCAGGAGCCATTTTATTACATAATGTACCAGCTACTATCATTAAATCGGACTGACGTGGACTTGGCCTAAAAATAATACCAAATTGATCTAAATCATAACGTGCTGCACCAGCATGCATCATTTCAACAGCACAACAAGCTAAACCAAAAGTTACTGGCCATATAGATCCTGTTCTAGCCCACTTAAGAAGTTTATCAGCACTGGTAGTTATGAAACCTTGTTTAAGAATACCATCTGTAGACATAGTTCTATTCTCTAAAAGAAAAAATAATATATTTATTAAGGCTTATTCCCATTCTATAGCACCTTTCTTCCATTCATATATAAAACCTACAACTAATATAAATATAAATATTAGCATTGAAATAAAACCCTTTAATCCTAGAGCATCTTGTGCTATTGCCCAAGGAAATAAAAATGCTATTTCCAGATCAAATAGAATAAATAATATTGCAACTAAATAGTATCTAATATCAAACTGCATATGGGAATCTCCAAATGAATCAAAGCCACACTCATATGGAGAATTTTTTGCAGAGTAAGGTGATTTATGACCAAGCAAATAACCTATTAATAGCATTCCAAAACCAATAATTATTGCTATTAATATAAAAAGAAATACAGGAAAATATTGCTGCAAATTCATAAATATTAATTCCTAATGATAACTAAATAAACTTCTTGATTATATATCATATAACAAGAATTATGATAACAAGATTAAATTAAATCAATATAAAAACTAAAAGCCACCTATCTATTGCAAGAAGGTGACTTTTAGAATTAGAAAGATTTCTAATATTATTAAGTATAGTTACGTAACATACCTTAAATTAACGAGTCATTAGGCTTAGAAGCTATGACGCATACCAAAACCAACAACTTTGCTTTTTGCACTATACAAGAAAGCATAGTCAGAAGCATAAGAGCCATAAGCATATAAATTTGTACGCTTAGACAAATCTTGTGTATAACCAACACTATATACATTCATAGAGTCATTATCACCAGTTAATCTAGCTCCTTTTGGTTTTGCATTTACAGAAACACGCTGCCAAGATCCAAAAACATTACTAGATTCATTAATTGGGGCACTTACACCAACAACATATGAATTAGAACGGAATCCATCTGCATACTCTGTTATTAACCTGCTTAAGCCTATTAGATCTCTATAGCCATCTACATTCAATGCTCCAATCCAGCCATCCATCGTTCTTGCATAGGCAACAGAAACTTTAGCCACATCAAAATCATAAGCTCCACCAACAGCATAAGAACAAGGGCTTACATCAAAGTATGCATCACGCTCTACCCTACGTTTAGAACCTTTAACATAATCAAATGACGCAGAAGCAACTAAAGGCCCATTAGAGTAACGAATACCTGTTGTAAAGGCACGATCGTTTTCATTTGTTCTCCAGTTTGCTGCTTCTTCTGCTGAAAATGCATTATTAACAGTAACATGCTCAGATTTAGCAGATTTAGTATCAACGCTGAAAGAATAACCAACTCCGATATCAATTCCACGGAAAGAAGGAGTCTGATACATAACCATATTATCATAACGAACATTTGTAGAACCAATGCTCATTCCGATAGCTGACTGTTCAAAACCACCTTTAAATGGATCTATATTTGCAAAATATTTGCTAGCAACATTAGTTTGACGGCCAATATCCAAACGACCCCAGGCATCATTTGCTACACCAATAGTAATCTGTCTACCAAAGACACGTTGAGTTTGAGCAGCATCACCATTTGCAGAATTAAAGCCACCTTCTAAAACGAATTCAGCACGCAAACCGTTTCCAATTTCTTCAGTTCCTTTAAGGCCCCAACGAGAACCACTTTGAGCTCCAGACACAGGACCAACACGACTAATCTTGTGTTTTACTCTCCGAAAATCACGCACTTCTACAGTATTTACATTAACACCTGTATCAATTAATCCATATAAATTAACAGCTGTTTCTGCCTGGGCAACACCAGCAAAACTGGTAACCAAAGCAGCTGCAAGCAGAGTTTTTTTCATTTAAAAAATCTCCAATAATTTGAATAACAAGAGCAAGATATACTCAACACAAAACTCCTTAACTCCAAAATAGAAGTTGTGAGCACTGTATTAAAATTTAGCTCAAATGACCACAATAAGTACAATAAAAAAGACAAAATACGTTGTAAAATAACAACTTGCTTAAAAAGCCAATGTTCCAACTTTTTTAAACATATTTAGCTTTTTAACAAAGTGATCTATCATATACTAAATCAATAAGGAGATATTATAATCTCCATAGAGCAAAACTCACCAATAAAAAACAACAAAAATACAAAAGTGTTACAAACTTACAATAACATAATAACTAAAAAGAAAAAACACTAAATAGTTAAAAACAACTAGCTAAGAGATATATAAAATAATTATGCTATTATTCTTGATATAAATAAAACCAATTAAGTAATTGATACCATGGTGCCGGCGGCGAGACTCGAACTCGCACAGCAATCAGCTACTACCCCCTCAAGATAGCGTGTCTACCAATTCCACCACGTCGGCTATGAATAAATAATGAAATTAATTGTACCATATAAACAAGATTATCTAATATAAATTAGATCTTATTGTTTTTTATCCAACTTTTTTTCAACAAACTCTTTATCTACATTATTATCAACATGATCAAAATTAGGAACTGAAGTATCTATTTCATGACCATCACTATACATAACACTAGATGCTGATGATTTAACAAAAGTCTTATTATTCATATAAGAAATACTAACTGTACTTAGAAAAAAAATAATAGCAAAATACTTAGTAGCTCTGGATAAAAAATTAGCAGATCCAGAAGCGCCAAAAACACTAAGAGAAGAAGCACTTCCACTAAATGCACCAATATCAGAACCTTTACCATCTTGTAACAATACCAATATGATAATAGCAAAGGCTGAAATTATTTGGAAACTTACTATGAGTAAGGACAAAGACATTTTAAATACCCTCAAATCAAGATTTTAGAGAAGATATGGCCAAAAAATCTTCTAGAATTAAAGAAGCTCCACCTACTAAAGCACCATCTATATCTGGCATTGCAAAAAAATCAAATGCATTATTTGGTTTTACACTTCCGCCATATAGTATATTTACATTAGAAATACCATTATCTGATAACATTTTACGAATCATATAATGAATATTTTGCACATAATCAGGATTTGCAGCAATTCCCGATCCTATAGCCCAAATAGGCTCATATGAAATTATGATTTTTGATAATGATGAATGTTTCAGCTGCAAGATAGAATTCACTTGTTTCTCAATTATTTTAAAAGAAATACCTGAATTATATTGATCTAGAGTTTCACCTATGCAAACTACCGGAGTTATATTATTATTTATTGCAGCTTCCATTTTTCTTAAAACATCAAGATCAGTCTCTCCATGAAACATACGCCTTTCAGAATGTCCTACTATAACCCATCTACAACCAAACTCTTTCAACATACTACCAGATACTTCCCCTGTATATGCTCCAGAAGAATGTATGCTTATATCCTGAGCACCCCATGAACAATTACTACCTTGCAAACCTAGAACTGCTTGATATAAATATGGAAAAGGAACACAAATTCCTATTTCACAATAAAGAGAATAATCTATTGACCGCAAACCTTTTAATAATCGCGCATTTTCAAAAAAACTACCAAACATTTTCCAGTTACCTAGAACAAGACGTGCAGATTTTTTATAATCCATAGCAATAGTCAAAACCCAATATATAAAATTATCATAAAATAAACCTGGCAATCTTAGAGCTATATTCTTAAAATTATCTTACCAATATGCTCTCCAGACTCCATCATAGCATGAGCTTTAGAAACTTGATCAAGTGGAAAATAAGCATAAGTAATTGGTACAATAATTCTTTTCTCTAGAAGAGGCCAAACAACTTTTCGCAAAGCACTTGCTATCCTAGACTTAAATAAATTAGATTTAGAACGCAACATGGAGCCACTAATAGTAAGATTTTTTCTTAAAATATCAACACAATACAGATTAGCACGAGAGCCACCAAGCAAAGCTATCATCACCATTCTACCACTATCAGATAAAACTTTTATGTTTCTTTGTAGATAATCACCAGCAACCATATCTAATATTAAATTTACACCTTTCATATCAGTTAAATCTAAGATCTGTTTTACAAAATCTTCGTTTTTATAATTAATACACTTCAAAGCTCCCAAAGATTCCACTGCTTTTACCTTCTTATCACTACCAGCCGTAGCATAAACTAAACAACCCATAGATTTAGCTAACTGTACAGCCATAGTTCCAATACCACTAGAACCTCCATGAACTAAAAAAGATTCACCACTTGATAAGTTCCCTATATTAATAATATTATTCCACACAGTAAAAAGAACCTCAGGAAGACCAGCAGCTTCTTCAAAAGACACATTCTTAGGGATTGGCAAACAATTATGAATATGAGCTATACAATATTCAGCATAGCCACCACCAGTTAATAAAGCACAAACCTTATCGCCTATAGAAAAATCACTATTATCTAAATCACCAGAAACAATTTCTCCAGAAACTTCTAAACCAAGAATATCTGAAGCTCCAGCAGGTGGACTATATAATCCTTTTCTTTGAAAAATATCAGGCCTATTTATACCAGCAGCTATTACTTTAATTAAAACCTCTTGTTTACCAGGATTAGGAATATTTCTACTACCAACACACAAAACATCAATATTACCATAACCATTAACCTCTATAACTTTCATATCAAAAATCCAAAAGCAAAGATAATAAAATAGTAAATAAAATTGATACAATCAAATCAATATAAAAAATAAAAACCAGGTGTTGTCTGTTATTACAGAGAAAAAGATATTATGAAATGATATAAATTGATAATTTAACAACAGTGAAAAATTCGAAATGGCGGAAGCTCAGGGATTCGAACCCTGGGATCCTCTCGGATCTCTGGTTTTCAAGACCAGTGCAATCGACCACTCTGCCAAACTTCCTATTTCTAAGCGTTACATTATATAATATATTCACATAATCATGTTGTAAAATTTGTATTTTAAAAAAAAAATTAAATTTTATAAAAATTATTCTTGGATATAAATAAAAGCAATGATATATTTGTTGTGATTAACAAATATATCATTGCACCTGTGGCGAAATTGGTAGACGCAAGGGACTTAAAATCCCTCGCCTAACGGCATGCCGGTTCGACTCCGGCCAGGTGCACCAAGACTTCTGTGCTATAAATCTTCTTGTACAGCTACTGCTTTAGCTGAAAGCCTAAACCTGCCTTTATCATCAGATTCTATCACCTTAACTTTTATTTTTTGCCCGATGGATAAAACATCACTTATGTTCTGTATCCTATTATTGGATATTTCAGATATATGCAAAAGACCATCTTTTCCAGGAAACAACTGAACAATAGCGCCAAAATCCAAAATGCGTAAAATTTTACCTTCATATATACTACCAACTTCTACATCAGCAGTTAATTCTAATATTTTCTTATAAGCATTTTGCACATTATTATTATCAATACCAGCCACAGAAACAACACCATCTTCAGAAATATCAATCTGAGTTGCTGTTTCTTCTGTTATTGCTCTGATTGTAGCTCCTCCTTTTCCGATAACATCGCGTATTTTATCTGGATTAATTTTGATTGTTATTATCTTTGGTGAATATGATGATAATTCTTCACGAGAAATATTTATAGAATTTTTCATCTTATCAAGAATAGATATTCTCCCTTCTTTAGCTTGTAATAGAGCAATCTCCATTATATCTTTGGTTATTCCCTGAATTTTGATATCCATCTGTAAAGCAGTTATACCATCAGAAGTTCCTGCTACCTTAAAATCCATATCACCAAGATGATCTTCATCCCCTAGAATATCAGTTAAAATAGCAAATTTATCATCTTCAAGTATTAAGCCCATTGCAACACCTGCAACATGTTTACTTATAGGAACACCTGCATCCATCATTGCTAGAGATCCTCCACATACAGATGCCATAGAAGAAGATCCATTAGACTCTGTTATCTCAGAAACCAGTCTCGTCGTATAATTAAAATCTTTAGAGTCAGGCAAAATTGGAGTTAATGCTCTTCTTGCTAAATAACCATGTCCCACTTCTCTTCTTTTTGGAATTCCTATGCGCCCAATTTCTCCTGTCGCAAATGGTGGCATATTATAATGAAAAATAAATTTATCCCTATATTCCCCTAATAAAGAATCTATAATTTGCTCATCATGCTTAGTCCCTAATGTAACTATAACTAATGCTTGAGTTTCACCTCTTGTAAACAAAGCACTTCCATGAGCTCTTGGCAAAACACCAAGCCTAATATCTATGGGTCTTACTGTTCTTGTATTCCTACCATCTATCCTAGGTTCTCCTGACAATATTCTGTTTCTAACAATTTTTGATTCTAAGTTAAAAATAATATCATCAATAGCACTATCCAATGAAACAACATCAGAACTACCTACTCTATCTTTCACAAAATTTTTGATTTCTAGTCTAATTTCTCTAAGAACTAAAGAACGATCTTGTTTTTCTTTAATGTTATAAGCCGATAATAATTTTTCATTAGAAAATTCATTTATGAGATCAACTAAAAACTGATCACATGGTTTTGGCTTCCAATCCCATTCTGGTTTTCCAGCTTCTTTCACTAACTCTATTATATTATCTATAACAATTTGCATCTGCTGATGACCAAAATCAATTGCATCAAGCATTATAGATTCAGTTAATTCTTTAGCTGTAGATTCAACCATCAGAACTGCTTCCGAAGAACCTGCTAAAACAAGATCTAAAGAAGATCTCTCTAGTTGACTCTTAGTAGGATTGATTACAAAATTATTTTCTATAAAACCAACCCTAATTGCACCAATAGGACCATCAAATGGAATTCCAGATAAAGCCAACGCAGCAGAAGCGCCTATTATAGAAATAATATCAGGATCAATTTCTGGGTCAACAGATAAAACATGAATAATTATTTGAACTTCATTATGAAATTGTTTAGGAAATAATGGCCTTAAAGGTCTATCAATTAAACGTGCTGTCAATATCTCTTTCTCAGATGATTTCCCTTCTCTTTTAAAAAAACCTCCAGGTATTTTACCTACAGCATATGTTTTCTCAATATAGTCTACAGTCAGTGGAAAAAATTTTTGTCCTTCTTTAACTTCTTGACTACCTACAACTGTAGCTAAAATAACTGTGTCACCCATAGATGCAAGAACTGCTCCAGAAGCTTGTCTTGCTATTTCTCCAGTTTCTAAGACCACATCATTCAAACCATATTTAAATGACTTAATTACTTTGTTAAACACAAATATTCCTTAAAAAAAAACCGCGGTCAGTACGATCAAAATAAATCGCTCTAACCACGGTACTATGCGTCATATATAATAAAATTACTTACGTAAATTTAATCTATCTATTAAAATCTTATAAGAATTAGGATTTCTACTTTTCAAATAATCTAAAAGTTTGCGGCGTCTACTAACCATTTTTAGTAAACCTCTACGAGAATGGTGATCCTTTAAATGTTTTTTAAAATGACCAGTAAGGTCATTAATTCTAGCTGTTAACAGCGCAACTTGAACCTCTGGAGAACCAGTGTCTCTATCAGAACGACAAAATGCAGAAACTATTTCGTTTTTATTTATATCGGCAACAGCCATAATCAAAATCCTCTAAAACATGCTTCAGAACTGAGGAGTTCTAAAGTGAAATAAAAATACTACTCAAATATTAATAATAAGATTATATACAATTTATAAAGTATTACAAATATAACTAATAAATACAATGAAGATATTTTAGTTTTTATGACGATTTTTTCTAATACTATAAGCTCTATAATATCTATGCATAGATATTATCCACCCAGATAACCCATATATAATAAATACACAAAAAAGTATTAAAGGGGGGTTACTAGAAACAAACACGAATATTCCTACCATCAACAGAATTACCCAAAAAGGAACGCTTTTTCTTAATGAAAAATTTTTTCCACTATAGAATGGGATATTAGTGACCATTAGAATACCAGAGTACATCGTCAATATAAAAGCGGCTACAATAACATACGAATCATTAATAAATACTTCATTATCAACAGACAACCAAATAAATCCAGAGACTAAAGCAGCAGCAGCAGGTGTAGGTAATCCTTGAAAAAACACTTTATCAATATTATTTATATTGGTATTGAATCTAGCCAACCTTAAAGCAGCACCTACAACATAAACAAAAGCAGCAATCCATCCCCAACGACCAATTTCATGCAAAATCCATTCATAAATAACTAAGGCTGGTGCTACACCAAAGGATACCATATCTGACAATGAGTCGTAATGTTCTCCAAAAGAAGATTGAGTATTTGTAAAACGAGCTATTCTACCATCTACCCCATCGAGTATCATTGCAACAAAAATAGCAATAGCAGAAATCTCAAAATTATTATTCATTGATTGAACAATTGCATAAAATCCTGCAAATAATGATGCCGTAGTAAATATATTAGGCAATAGATATATACTACGATGACAATTCTCGAGATCACCCATAGTTCATCTAACCAAAAATAAAAATATAAGCATAAAAAAACGGTATACCTTTTACAGTATACCGTTATAAATAAATATACAAAAATCTTAATTCTTAGATTTATCTACCAACTTATTAGCGGTAATCCAAGGCATCATTGATCTTAATTGCCCACCAACTTTCTCTATTAAAGAATCAGCATTAATACGACGACGAGAAGTTAATGTAGGGGCACCAGCAACATGCTCTAAAATAAAATTCTTTGCATACTCACCAGTTTGTATATCTGTCAAGCATTGACGCATAGCTTTACGTGTTTCATCAGTAACAACTCTAGGACCTGTTACATATTCACCAAATTCTGCATTATTAGAAACAGAATAGTTCATGTTTGCTATACCGCCTTCATAAATTAAATCAACTATTAATTTAAGTTCATGTAAGCATTCAAAATATGCCATTTCTGGAGCATATCCAGCCTCAACTAGAGTATCAAAACCTGCTTTAATAAGCTCGACTGTACCACCACACAAGACAGCTTGTTCTCCAAATAAATCTGTTTCTGTCTCTTCACGGAAAGAGGTTTCAATGATACCAGCACGACCACCACCATTTGCACATGCATATGACAAAGCAATATCACGAGCAAAACCAGATTTATCTTGATATACAGCAACTAGATGAGGAACACCACCACCATTTCTGTAGGTACCTCTTACTGTATGACCAGGAGCTTTAGGAGCTACCATAATAACATCAATATCATTACGTGGAACTACCTGACCATAATGCACATTAAACCCATGGGCAAAAGCCAAAACAGCACCAGATTTTATATTTTTTTGAACTTCATTATTATAGACATTGGCAATATTTTCATCTGGCAATAACATCATTACCACATCAGCAGCTTTTACAGCTTCAGCAACTTCTTTAACTTGTAAACCTGCGTTTACAGCCTTGTTCCAAGAAGCTCCATTTTTGCGCAAACCAACCACAACTTTAACACCTGATTCATGCAAATTTAAAGCATGTGCATGACCTTGAGATCCATAACCAATTATTGCAACAGTTTTACCTTTAATCAAAGATAAATCACAATCCTTATCATAAAAAACTTTCATCAAAAAGCTCCATTAATTTTAAATTTATATAACTACATAAAACAAAATACAAAACAACACTTTTAAATTTTAATAGGATCAAATCTTAAGTATCCTTTCTCCTCTACCTATACCAGAAATACCAGTACGAACAGTCTCTAAAATAGAGCTACGATCTAACCCATCTATAAAAGCCTGTATTTTACATTGTGTTCCAGTTAGTTCAATTGTATATGATTTATATGTAACATCAACAATATGACCACGAAAAATATCAGTCATACGTTTTATTTCATCCCTCTCTTTACCTATAGCCCTTACCTTAATTAGTAAAAGCTCCCTTTCAATATGAGCTCCATCATTTGAATCAACAACTTTTACAACATCTATTAATCTATTAAGATGCTTAGTAATTTGTTCTATTACCTCATCAGAACCAATAGTAACCACTGTAAGCCTAGACAAAGTTGAATCCTCTGTAGGAGCAACTGTCAATGACTCAATATTATAACCACGAGCAGAAAATAAACCAACCACTCTAGACAAGGCACCTGGCTCATTTTCCATTAACACAGAAATCACATGTTTCATAATGACAATCCTATAAGTCCTCAGAACCAAGCAACATTTCAGTCAAACCACGACCTGCTTTTACCATTGGCCATACATTTTCTGTACGATCTGTAATGAAATCCATAAAAACTAATCTTTTCTTATATTTAGAAAAACTCTCTTTCAAAGCAGGTTCAACATCAGATGGCTTTTCTATACGAATACCTACATGACCATAAGATTCTACTAATTTCACAAAATCAGGCAAAGACTCCATATATGACTGAGAATATCTTGAACCATAATCAATTTGTTGCCATTGACGTACCATCCCAAGAAAACGATTATTTAAACATATAATCTTTGGTGTTAGATTGTACTGAAAACATGTAGATAATTCTTGAATATTCATTTGTATTGAAGCTTCACCTGTAATAACAGCTATATCGGCGTCTGGATTTGCTTTTTGCACTCCCATTGCATACGGTAAACCAACACCCATAGTTCCAAGGCCACCAGAATTAATCCATCTTCTTGGTTGTTTGAAACCATAATACTGAGCAGTCCACATCTGATGTTGACCAACATCAGATGTTATATAAGCATCACCATTGGTAACTTTCCATAAAGTTTCAATAACATATTGTGGTTTTATAACCTCATCAGAATTTAAATATTTTTTGCAATTCTTCTCTTTCCATATAGCAATTTGATCCCACCATTTTTTTAGTGACGACTGTTTCAAACCACCTAATTTTAATTGTTCAATATGGTCAATCAAATCAATCAATATATCTTTTACATCCCCAACAATTGGAACATCAACCCTCACCCTTTTGGAGATAGAAGATGGATCGATATCTATATGTATTATTTTTCTAGCATTTTGAGAAAAATGTTTTACATTTCCAATAACACGATCATCAAAACGAGTGCCAATTGCTAGCATAACATCACAATGTTGCATAGCAAAGTTAGCCTCATAAGTTCCATGCATTCCTGGCATACCAAGATACTGTGAATCATCAAACGAAACAGAACCCAACCCCATTAATGTATTTACACAAGGAGCTCCTGTTATCTTTAATAAAGATCTTAAATTATCTGACGCATTAGATAAAACCACACCTCCACCAGTATAAATAATCGGACGCTCAGCAGTTAGTAGCATTTGAGCCGCTTTCTTTATCTGCCCTTGATGCCCTTTTACAACAGGCGAATAAGACCTCATAACAACTTCATTCTTAGCAGGCACATATTTATGCTTGGCAGCAGAAACATTTTTTGGTATATCTATCAATACAGGCCCAGGACGACCAGTCTGTGCTATATAAAAAGCCTTCCTAACAGTTTCTGCCAAATTCTTTACATCTCTAACCAAAAAATTATGCTTAACACATGGACGAGTAATACCTATGGTATCACATTCTTGAAAAGCATCTTCTCCAATAGCCTCAGTAGAAACTTGCCCACTTATGATAACCATAGGGATAGAATCCATATAAGCATTAGCTATACCAGTAACAGCATTAGTTGCACCTGGGCCGCTAGTCACTAGACAAACACCTATTTTCTTTGAAGACCTGGAGTATGCATCAGCTGCATGAACTGCTGCTTGTTCGTGCCTAACCAGAATATGTTCAAATTTATCCTGTTTAAAAATTGCATCATATATATACAGAACTGCACCACCTGGATATCCAAAAACATGTTCTACGCCTTGTTCAGCCAAGCAATGTACAAGTATATCTGCACCATTCATTTCCATTATTTATTTCCTTTCAATACAAGCTCTTTTTCCTCATGATTGTCATAACTATATAATAACAGAACTAATATAATTTTAAATAACTATGGTAAATGCTTAGAAACTCATAGAGTTATTCCACAAAATCACAGTAATAAAGTCTATCTTTGTTCATCATGAGCACAGAACAAACGTCTATAAAAGACGAATAAGATCGAAACGAAAGCCCTGGTAATCCGCACTTTTGATGCGACCAAAAGCAGCTATTGTTACCCCATATAAATGATATACCGATAAATATAATATTAAGAACACTGAATCAAGCATGTACAAATCAGTGTCATATGAGAACCAACGCTTTGCTACGTTCAAATGATAATTATAAACTACTTTAACAACTCAATGAAGATAGATTAACAAAAAAATAAATAAAATTATATTTTGTGTCTGAAAACCAAACAATCTTCCCTTGATTCAGAAGAAATATAGGTATAGCCACCATATGTATTTTTTTTTAATTCATCTAAATTTACAACCCTATTACTTATAATATATCTAGCTACTAAACCACGTGCCCGTTTCGCCTTCACTCCAACTACTCTCCAATGATCACCTACAAAATCTTGAAAAATACAATTAACTACTTTCGTATTCAAAATACTAGAATCTATAACCTTAAAATACTCATTTGAAGATAAGTTTAAGACAATATTAGAATTGTTTTTTTGTTGATATCTATTGATATACGAAGCAATTTCGTTTTTCCAAAATTCATATAAATCTCTACCACAACTTAATCTAAGTTTAACTCCCATATCTAACCTATAAGGCTTCATTAAATCTAATGGTCTAAGCAACCCATATAAACCACTCAGAATGATAAAATGATCTTGTGCCCAATATAGATCATCAAGCTCCAAAGAATATGGATCTAAAAATTTATAAACATCACCGCTAAAAGAAAAAAAAGCACTTGCCATGCAATTATTGCTATTTTCCCAATTCAAATAACGATCGAAATTTAGTTCAGAAAGTTTTTGACTAATCTTCATCAGGCTAGATAATTCATCTACACTTTTTCTTTTAAGTTCATTTACTAATACAGAAACTCTTTCTGTAAAAATAGGTTCTACATCAAAAGAATATTTGCTATTATTTTGATCAATTTTTTTAGATGGAGAAAGTAAAAATAACACTTCAAAATCCCAGATAGTTCAAAACAGTTAAAATATGTACGCATACAAATATAACAAAGCAAAAACAATACAAACAAATACAATAAAATTACATGTATAATTATAATTGTAGGAGAGATGACAGAGAGGCCTAATGTACCTGACTCGAAATCAGGAGTATAGAATTAACTGTACCGTGGGTTCGAATCCCACTCTCTCCGCCATCATAAAGATATCTATGGCCTTAAAATACTATCACCATCCATGTAGCAACGAAGAGCTTCTGGTATAATTAAACTACCATCTTTCTGTTGGTAATTCTCCAAAATGGCTACTAAAGTTCTACCCACTGCAAGAGCTGATCCATTTATTGTATGTACATACTGAAGCATACCTTGATCATTGCGAAAACGAGCTTTCATTCTCCTTGCTTGAAAATCTTCACAATTAGAAACAGAAGATATTTCACGCCAATTTTTCTGAGATGGTAACCAAACCTCTAAATCATAAGTTTTAGCTGAACAAAAACCCATATCACCAGAGCATAATAAAACCACCCTATAAGGTAATTCTAATAACTGCAATACTCTTTCTGCATCAGATAAAACAGAATCCAAAGCATCATACGAAGTATTAGGATGAACAATTTGAACTAATTCAACCTTATCAAATTGGTGTTGTCTAATCATCCCTTTAATATCACGACCACCACTTCCTGCTTCAGAACGAAAACATGGAGTATGAGAGGTTAATTTTATAGGTAATTCATTCATATCCAATATAGTATTAGATACCCTACCAACTAAAGTAATTTCAGAAGTAGAAATTAAATACTGCTCATCAACACTATTATTGCCATAATTCAAGGAACCCTTATTAATCGCAAACATTTCTTCTTTGAACTTAGGCAACTGACCAGTACCAAACAAAGCAGAAGCATTCACTATATAAGGGGTATAACACTCAACATAACCATGAGTAATATGTAAATCTAACATAAACTGCGTCAAAGCTCTATGCAAACGAGCTAAACCACCAGTCATAAACAAAAATCTAGAACCAGACATTTTTGCTGCAGTAGAAAAATCAAGACCAAGAGGCTCACCTATTGCCACATGATCTTTATAATCAAATTTTTCATCAATAGGCCTTTTATCAGACTTCCATTGACGAATCTCAATATTATCTTGCTCATCAGAGCCAGTAGGAACACTACTATGAGGAACATTCGGAATAGAAAATAATATTTTATTAATTTCTTCCTGGTAATAAGCAAGTTTTTGTTCTAGATCTTTTAAGTCTTCAGGTATAGATTGGGATTCCAGAATTAAATCACTTGCATCTAATCCTTGTGATTTTAAAAAACCTATCTTCTTTGCCAAAGAATTACGCTTTGCTTGCATCTCCTCAGTCTGTTTCTGCAATTTTTTACGACTAGATTCTAATTCTTCATAATAAGAAATGTTTAATTCATAACCACGAGCAGATAATCTATCCATCAATTTCCGCGGTTCTTTACGTATAATATTTATATCTAACATAATTTTAAAAGTTAAAAAATAATAAAAACTACCTTTTATTTTCCTTTTTCTGTTTATAATCCAAGTCTCTCAAAAATTCTAATTTTTGTTTTATTTTAATTTCTAAACCAAAATCAGTAGGCTTATAAAAAATAGCATTTAAACCTTCTGGAAAATAATCTTGTAGTGCAGAATATGCTTCTGGCTCATCATGAGAATATCTATATAATTTTCCATAATCTAATTTCTTATCAAGACTACTTGAAGCATTGCGTAAATGAATAGGAACAGGTTGACTGCCATGAAATTTTGAAAATTTACTGACATCCTTATATGCTTTATAAACAGCATTCGATTTAGGAGCACAAGACATGTAAATAACTGCAGTTGCTAATGCTAATTCTCCTTCTGGAGAACCTAAACGCTCATAAGTATTAGCACAATCAACAACTAGACTTATAGCCCTTGGATCAGCTAATCCTATATCTTCAGTTGCAATTCTTAAAAGCCTCCTAATTAAATAATAATGATCAACTCCTCCATCAATCATACAAAAAAACCAATATAAAGCAGCATCAGGATTAGACCCTCTTATAGATTTATGCAAAGCACTTATTTGATCATAAAAAATGTCACCAGATTTATCAAACAATCTAAGATCTCTAGAAATTATTTCCTCAAACCAATCATGTGTCACATCAAATATTCCTAAAGACACAGCAGAATCAAACAAAGTTTCTACTAAGCTAATTAATCTCCTAGCATCTCCATCAGCAAATACTATTAATTTTTCAATAACCTCCATCTCAAATTTAATAGTATTCTTCACTAATTTTTTATTTAAAAAAAATAATGTCCTCGATAGTATTTTTTTCAGGTCTTCATATGTTAAAGCATTCAAAATATGAACCTTAATCCTTGATAATAATGCAGAATTCAACTCAAATGATGGATTTTCTGTTGTTGCGCCTATGAAACAAAACACTCCTTTTTCTATATATGGTAAAAAAATATCTTGTTGAGATTTATTAAAACGATGTACTTCATCAACAAATATAATAGTGTTAATTCCAATATCTCTTGATTCTTTAGCATTATCAATGGCATTACGTATTTCTTTAACTCCACTCAAAACAGCAGATATTGATACAAAATTATATCCAGATAATCTTGCTATTAAATTAGCTAATGTAGTCTTTCCTACCCCAGGAGGTCCCCACAATACCATAGAATAAAGTTTTTTAGTTTCTAAAGATAATCTTAAAGGCTTATCTTTATTTATTAAATGACCTTGTCCTATAAAATCATCTAAACTAGTAGGTCGCATAATTTCTGAAAGAGGAGTATGACTATTATTTTTAAAACTATTATCAAAATACATTCTTTTACTCCAATATAAGAAACAAAAAACTTTTCTATATTTACATATCTTTAAAAATTAAAATCATTATACAATCAAAGATCTTAAAGAAACTCTTGATGAATTATTCACTTAACTTGTCTTTAATAACATTATTTTTTATTAAAATAAACAAGATAAAAACTTATATTTTTTGATTTATATTTTGATAAAATGAAAACAAGAGCATATATAATTTCACTCATCCTTAACATCTGTAGAAATTAGTATATCTCTGTTTCCATTCGAATGCATTTTAGAAACCATACCAGCTTTTTCCATTTGTTCTAATAGTCTTGCTGCACGATTATACCCAATTCTTAAATGACGTTGCACCAAAGATATAGAAGCTCTTTTATGTTTTATAATAATATCACAAGCACTATCATACATTGGGTCTGATTCATTATCTTCTATACCAGTTATACTACTTATAGAATCAGAATTATTCTCGTAAGACTCACCGTCAAGGATTCCTTCAACATAATTAGCTTCTCCTTGTGATTTAAAATATTCAACTACCCTATGAACTTCATTATCACTAACAAAAGCACCATGCACTCTGACTGGAAAACCCACCCCAGGAGGTAGATATAACATATCTCCTTGACCAAGTAAGTTTTCTGCTCCAGACTGATCTAAAATAGTACGTGAATCTATTTTTGAAGAAACCTGAAAAGCTATGCGTGTAGGAATATTTGCCTTAATTAATCCTGTAATAACATCAACGCTAGGTCTTTGTGTAGCAAGAATCAAGTGTATACCTGCAGCTCTAGCTTTTTGTGCCAAACGAGCTATTAATTCTTCTATTTTTTTTCCTACAACCATCATTAAATCAGCTAGTTCATCAATAACAACAACTATCGATGGCATAATCTGCAAAAATTCTGGATTATCAGCACTGATAGAAAATGGATTTTTTATACCATTTCCATTATTAAAGGAAGCTATGATTTTTTCATTATAACCATATAAATTACGAACTCCTAATTTACTCATCAATCGATATCTTCTTTCCATTTCTCCTACACACCATCTTAAAGCATTAGATGCCTTTTTCATATCTGTAACAACATTAGTCAATAAGTGAGGTATTCCTTCATACACACTCATCTCTAACATTTTAGGATCTATTAAAATTAATCTAGTTTTAGATGCATCAGATTTATATAACAAAGATATTATCATAGCATTTATACCAACTGACTTTCCTGATCCTGTCGTACCTGCAACTAACAAATGAGGCATCTTTGCCAAATCTGCTATAACGGGATTTCCAGCAATATCTTTACCAAGAGCCATGGTTAATACAGAATTACTATTTTGATATAAAGAAGATTCTAAAATTTCATGTAAACTAACAGATTGACGTTTTGGATTAGGTAATTCTAACCCCATCAAATTTTTTCCTGGTATTGTTTCTACAACCCTAATACTTGCCACACTAAGAGCACGAGCTAAATCACGCGACAAATTAACAATCTGACTTCCTTTTACGCCTGTATTAGGCTCAATCTCATACCTTGTCACAACCGGACCAGCCTTTGCATGAACTACCTTTACAGACACTCCAAAATCAGAAAGTTTTTTTTCTATTAATTCAGAAGTAAATTCTATTATCTCATCTGTGACATAACATGGGCTATTATCTGGTATATCTAATAAATTAAGATCTGGATACTTATTTTCATAAGAGCTGTTGTTCTTATAATCTTTTATAAAGTTTTCAGACTCTAGAACATTATTATCATTTACTTTTTCTCTAGAATCTTCTTCAACATATGCAATTGAATTACTATTAGCACTTAAAATGCTTTCTTTATCTCTAATAATTTCATCTTCTATAACTTCAGTTGGCCCATTAATTGAAAATTTATCTTTCTTACCAGGCTTTTTTATTTTTATATTTTTTATAAGTTTTAATAACCAATAAGAAATGTGAATAAATCTATGTTTAATATAACAAATTAAACTAAAAAATTTTGCTCCTAAGGAACAAAAAAAAAGAAACCAAGAAAAAGAAAAAAATAAGCTAAATCCTATTGATAACAAAGCAAAAAAAAATAATTTTGTAGATATTAGGCCGAATGAAAAATAAATATAATTTGTTATTAATTTACCTAATAAACAACCAGAAATACAGATATCAACAAATGTTATAGGCATATATGAACAAAAAAATGCTACATACAATGACTCAATACCCAAAGACCCTGCCAAAATAAAAATAAAACCAATAATTGTTTTTAAAGAATCTTTTTTTAATAAAAATTTTCTTTTTTCAACATTAGCTAAGTTAGAATATATTAATCTATATAAATTAATTATAAAATAAGATAATAAGAATACGAACCAATAAGAAGAAAAACCAAAAAACTTTAATAAAAAACTGGAAAAATAAAATCCTACGATGCCACCTTGATTCTTCAAAGCAAAATAAAGACTATCTGAGAGCAAATTATGATCCTCAGAACTCCAAGTAAACAAGCTTATTGATAACCAAATAGTTATAATAATCAAAGAAACAAAACAAACTTCATATATAGTGGTGGAAAATTTTATCAAAGAAATTTTTTTTCTAAAGCTATCTAGCACTTGCGAAAGTATATTAAATATTTTATATCGTCGAAACATATGTAAAATTATGATTTATATAATTATTGAAACTTAAAAAGGTAATAAAATGTCTACAACTACTAAAAGCACCAAAGTCTTAATAATTGGCTCTGGACCTGCTGGATATACAGCAGCTCTATATGCAGCAAGAGCTAATTTAGACCCAATAATTATTACAGGCTTAAATAAAGGCGGTCAATTAATGAACACATTAGAAATAGAAAACTGGCCAACGATAGAAAGAATAGATGGACCAGGACTTATGGATCTATTTTTAAAACATGTCAATAAATTTAATGTTAAAGTAATTTCCGACATTATGATAGATGTAGATTTTTCAAAAAGACCTTTTATAGTAAAAACTGATAGTGGATGTAATTATGTTTGTCAAACAATCATTATAGCGACAGGAGCTTCTGCAAAAAAACTTAATATTGAATCAGAAGAAAAATATAGTGGTTTAGGTGTATCATACTGCGCAACTTGTGACGGCCCTTTTTATAAAAATAAAAATGTGCTGGTAATAGGAGGAGGAAATACAGCAATAGAAGATGCTTTATATTTATCTAAAATATGCAATAAAGTAACCTTAATACACCGTCATGACAAATTCAAGGCTGAGCCTATAATTCTTGAAAAGCTTATACAAAAATCTCAAGAAGGCATAATAAACGTAAAAACATTTTGTAATATTACTGAAATAATTGGAGACAAATATGGTGTAACAGGAGCTAAAATAATAAATTCAAAATCAAATAAAGAAGAAAAATTAATACTAGATGGAATATTTATAGCAATAGGACATGATCCAAATACTTCAGTTTTTAAAAATAAAATTGATATGCTTAACGGATACTTAGTAACTAAAAAAGGATCTGGCAATTTTCAAACAATGACTTCAATACCAGGGGTTTTTGCTGCAGGAGATGTACAGGACAGCATATATAGGCAAGCAATAACTAGCGCAGGAACAGGTTGCATGGCAGCTTTAGATGCACAAAAATGGCTAGAAAATAATGGCTAGAATAAAATTATTAAAAATAGAAGATTTTAAAAAAAAATATCTAACAGAAACTAAAAACTCAAATAAACATGATCTAAAAAAAATCAAAAACAATAATAAATTTAGCTATATTAATAATGATATTAATATAGCTAGTTATGATATAATCGGATGCGATATTTCTGATGAGTTAGAAATGTCTCATTTGTTATCTGACGATGGAAAATCTTTTATTAGAAATAATTCAGACCCTAATATTGCGAAAAACTTGAAAAATGGTAAGTGGCCTATAAAAGCAATATTAGACTTACACGGTCTAAAGGTAGATAGCGCAAGAGAAATTTTAAATAACTTTATAAAGGAATGCTATCAAAAAAACATGAGATGTGTAAAAATCATTCATGGAAAAGGCTATGGCTCTAATAGTAATATAGGACCAATTTTAAAACAAAAAGTGCCATCATGGCTAGTTCAAATAGAAAAAGTTCAAGCATTTTCAGAAGCTTCTAAACATGAAGGTGGTACCGGAGCCGTAGTAATATTAATACAACAAAAAACAAGATCTTAAATGAAATTTATCTATTTATCTATTGCGATTATTACTGAATTAATGGCAACAATAGCACTAAAAAACTCTATTGGATTTACTAAGCTTTGGCCTTCTTTATTCACATGTACATTCTATTTTATATCAACTTACTTTTTGTCGCTAACTCTTGAGGAGATCCCAGTAGGAGTGGCTTATGCAATATGGTGTGGGGTTGGAATAGTTCTTGTTTCAATATTAGGAGCTTTCTTTTTCAAACAAAAACTCGATGCCCCTGCTATCATCGGAATATTGATGATAGTACTAGGGGTAGTTATAATGAACTTATTTTCTAAGGTTAGCGTATAGTATTTATCTCTTATAAATACTATATAACTATGTTACCTTTCACCAAACTAAATATAGCAATAAAAGCACCTATCATTGCTATAGCAAATATCACAAGTTCACTAGTAGAAAAAATTTTATTTGTTTTTTGCTCTCTCTTAGTTAAAATAAAAAAGATTGTACCAGGACCATATAGGACTGCAGATAAAAGAAGATACTTAAGACCTCCTGCATAAATCAACCAAGTTGTGAATATAGTAGCTAAAGCACCGCAAATAAAATCAAATCTTCTTTGTTTATAATCTTTTGAGAGATAAGTTTCACCTGTAAAAGCTAGTTTAAATCCATAAGCTGCAACCAAAAGATAGGGAATAAGATTCATAGAACTAGTTAGCTCCCTTGCTAAAACAAAAGCTTCCTGTGCTAGAACAGTAATAATAAGAAAAACCTGTATAGTTATGTTAGTCATCCATAATGCAGCAGATGGAACTTTATTTTTATTCTCTATCATTAAAAACTTTGGCATTGTGCCAGATGCAGCTGCAGTATACAAAACTTCTGCTGCTAACAAAGACCAAGAAAGATAGGCGCCTAATACAGCTATTAATAAGCCAAAACCTATTAAAACAGCTCCCCAATCACCAACAACTGCTTGTAATACACCGGACATAGATGGGTTTCTTAATCCTGCTAACTCATCACGATCCATAACACCATATGAAAGCATAGTAATTAAAATTAATATAATTAAAACACTTATAAATCCAACTAATGTTGCTACTCCAACATCTTTTCTATTTTTTGCATAACGAGAATAAACACTTGCACCTTCTATCCCTAAGAATACAAACACAGTTACAAGCATTGTTCCTCTAATCTGTTCAAAAATACTAGACCAACTAAATTCTCCTCCACCCCAAAAATTCCTCATAAAAATTTCTGGCTTAAATCCAATTGCAACTAATATTAAAAACATAATTATTGGAATGATTTTAGAAATTGTAACTATGTTATTAAGATAATCTGCTTCTTTAATTCCTCTCAAAATTAAAAAATGAAAAGCCCATAATATTACTGATGATAATAATACTGCATATATCGTAGTTCCATCATCTAACACAGGAAAAACAGCACCCATCGTAGAATTTATAATAATAAGATAGGTTACATTACCCAGACAAGTTCCAGCCCAATATCCCCAGGCGGAAGAGAAACCTAAATAATCTCCAAAACCAGCTTGTGCATAAGAGTGAACTCCAGAATCTAAATTTGGTTTCCTACAAGACAAACTCTGAAAAACAAAAGCCAACATTAACATACCAAAGCCAGAAATAGACCAAGCAATCAAAGCTCCAAATGGCCCAGTTACTTGACCAAAATGTTGGGGTAGAGAGAAAATACCTGCACCAATCATAGAACCTATAACCATAGCAGTCAGTGTCATAACAGAAAGCTTCTGAGTACTGGACTCACTCATATAAATACACTCCCATTAAAATTTTGCCTATTACAAAATCTTATTCTAAATAATATTCAAGGAAAAATATCATAAAAACTTTAATTAATATCTGTAAAAGTTATTATGACAGATTAAATTATTTCAAATATTGAAAGATACCATTATATAGTCTTTAATCAAGAAGTATATTATAATGATATTAAAGTTTTACTATAATTCATTGCATTTAAAAAATCGATTATAAATCAATTCAAATATATATGTAAAATAACTACATTTTTGGCAAATAAATTACCTTTTTATGTTTAATCCTTCTATAGAACAAGTTCGATTTTTTTTTATTGACGCCTGGAAAAAATTCAACAATCCTAAAACTCAATTACTATTATCTCCTATAGAATTATTAGCAATAGAATTGATAAAAGAACATCCTGAATATCACAAGGTTTTAGAAGACAAAAATGCTGTAAAAAAAGATTATAATTTTAGAGAATTAAATCATAATCCATTTCTACATTTATCTATGCATCTTGCTGTATCTGAACAAATAATTATAGACCAACCTTTTGGTATAAAAAAAGCATATATAAACTTATCTGAAAAAACTGATAAACATAAAGCAGCTCATGAATTAATAAAATGTCTAGAAACTGTAATGTACGAAAGCAATATAAAAAGACACCAAATTAACCAAACAAGATACATAGAACTCATAAAAACAATCTCATCAATCTAATAAATCATTATTAGCTAACTAAAGAACTCCTTAACTCTATCTGTCCATGATTTACTATTTGGTGAATGACGACCACCAGTATCTTTAAGAGACATTTCAAAATTTCTTAATATTTTTTTCTGCTCCTCGTTAAGTTTAACTGGTATTTCTACTATCACATGACAATACAAATCACCAGTATGACTAGATCTCATGCTCTTTATACCCTTTCCTTTTAACCTAAATATCTTGCCAGATTGAGTTCCCTCTGGAATAGAAATTTCAGCCTTACCATTTAGAGTAGGAACTTGTACAGACCCACCTAAGGCAGCAGTAGTAAAAGGTATTGTTAATTCACAATGCAAATTATCAGAATCTCTTTGGAAAATCTTATGTTTCTTAATATGTATTTCTACATATAAATCACCTGGTTGACCACCATGCAAACCAGGCTCTCCATTCCCAGATAAACGTATCCTCATTCCATTATCAACGCCAATAGGAATATTAACCTGCAAAGTTTTTTTACTACTAGTCTTACCTATACCATTACATACAGGACATGGGTCACTTATTTCTTCGCCAACTCCACGACAAACATGACATGTCTGTTGAACACTAAAGAAACCCTGTTGCATTCTTACAGAACCTTTTCCTCCACATAAAGAACATTTCTTTGGAGAATTTCCAGATTTAGATCTTTTACCATTACATCCTTTACATGTATCCCAACCAGGAACATGAATATCAACATTACAACCACTAGCAGCTTGTTCGAGAGTAATTTCTAAATCATATTTTAAATCGGATCCTCTAAAACGATTGCTGTCATCTCTTTTACCTGAGGAACCAAAAATTTCACCAAAAATATCGCCAAAAGCATCTGCAAATCCACCCTCCATGCCTTGCCCAGCAGAAAATCCATTTTGACCAAACCCGGAATGCCCGAAGCGATCATAAGCAGATCTTTTTTCTGAATTTCCAAGTATTTCATAAGCCTCATTTATTTCTTTAAACTTATCTTCAGCTTCTTTATTATTAGGATTGCGATCAGGATGATATTTCATAGCTAACTTACGATAAGCTTTTTTTATTTCATCTTCAGATGCATCTTTCTTTAAACCCAATACTTCATAAAAATCACGTTTTGTCATATCCAACACACAATTTAACTTTGTTAAAAAGAAATTTTCTAGTACCATGAAAAAAGCCCGAGAAAACTCGGACTTTTAATTTAAAAAAAGAAAATTAATCTTTCTTAACCTCTTTAAATTCAGCATCAACAATATCTTTATCAGAAGTTGATTCGCCAGCCGTTTCGTTAACTTCATTATGATTTTCTGATTTATTATCAGAATAAATCTTTTCACCTAACTTCTGAGCAGCAATTGAAAGAGCTGTTATTTTAGAATCTATCTCTGACTTATCTGATCCTTTTACTGCATTTTCAAGATCCTTAATAGCATTTTCTATATTTTCTTTATCAGATGCTTCTAGTTTTTCTCCATTCTCAGAAATAGATTTACGTGTAATATGGATCAAACTATCAGCCTGATTTCTAGACAATGCTAATTCTGCAATACGATGATCTTCTTCTGCATTTGCTTCAGCATCCTTGATCATCTTTTGGATTTCTTGTTCAGTTAATCCTGAATTAGCCTTAATAGTAATCTTCTTCTCTTTACCTGTTCCTTTATCCTTTGCAGAAACATGCAAAATACCATTTGCATCAATATCAAATGTTACTTCTATTTGTGGAGTACCACGAGCTGCAGCAGGGATACCTTCCAAATTAAACTCACCAAGAACTTTATTAGCTGAAGCTAATTCTCTTTCTCCCTGACATACCTTTATTGTTACAGAAGGCTGATTATCTTCCGCTGTAGAAAATACTTGAGAATACCTTGTAGGTATGGTCGTATTTTTCTGAATCATCTTTGTCATAACTCCACCAAGGGTTTCAATTCCAAGAGATAATGGAGTAACATCTAACAAAAGAACATCTTTTCTTTCACCAGATAAAACAGAGCCTTGTATAGCAGCACCAGCAGCTACAGCTTCATCAGGGTTAATATCTTTCCTTGGTTCCTTACCAAAAAAATCTCTAACTTTCTCCTGAACTTTTGGCATGCGTGTCATACCACCAACTAAAATAACGTCATCTATATCAGAAGCAGAAATACCTGCATCTTTAATAGCTATCTTGCAAGGTTCAATTGTTCTATCTATTAAACCTTCAACCATAGATTCCAGCTTAGCTCTAGAAATTTTTACATTTAGATGCTTAGGTCCAGAAGAATCAGCTGTTATATAAGGTAGGTTAATTTCAGTTTGCTGTGATGAAGAAAGCTCTATTTTTGCTCTTTCTGCAGCTTCTTTTAACCTTTGTAAGGCTAATATATCTTTAGAAAGGTCAAGACCTTGATCTTTCTTAAATTCAGCTATTATATATTCAATAATACACTGATCAAAATCTTCTCCACCTAGAAAAGTATCTCCATTAGTAGACAATACCTCAAACTGTTTTTCCCCATCTACTTCTGCTATCTCTATTATTGAGACATCAAAAGTTCCCCCACCAAGATCATATACTACTATCTTCCTATCACCTTTTTCTGATCTATCCAACCCAAATGCCAAGGCTGCAGCAGTTGGTTCATTAATTATTCTTTTTACATCTAAACCGGCAATTTTTCCAGCATCTTTGGTAGCCTGTCTTTGACTGTCATTAAAATAAGCAGGTACTGTTATAACAGCATCAGTTACTTCTTCACCTAAATAATCTTCAGCTGTTTTCTTCATCTTTCTTAGAATTTCAGCTGACACCTGTGGAGGAGCTATTTTCTTTCCTCGAATCTCTATCCAGGCATCATTATTTTCAGCTTTAACAATAGAGTAAGGCATAAGAGAAATGTCTTTCTGAACAGCCTGTTCATCAAACTTTCTCCCAATCAAACGCTTACTTGCATACACAGTGTTCTTCGAATTTGTAACAGCCTGCCTTTTTGCTGGAGTGCCAACTAAAATCTCCCCATCTTCCATATAGGCAACTATAGATGGAGTAGTACGAGCACCCTCGGCATTTTCTATTATTTTTATTTGATTTCCATCCATAACAGCTACACAGCTATTTGTAGTACCTAAATCGATCCCTATAGTTTTTCCCATAGCGTCTTTACCTTGAATAAATGATACTGATTAATGTTATAAAACAAACTTTCCTGACCTTTAATTTGGGATTAAAAAATATTTTTCAAGATCAATTGTTAGAAAAAACGATTATAATCATATATAATTATTTTCAGAAACAAATCAATCATTTGAAGAAGCTACGACAACCATAGCTGGGCGTAAAACACGATCACTTATAACATAACCTTTCTGTAGAATTTCTATCACCGAGTTAGCTGGATAATCAGACTTCACAGAAGAAATAGCTTGATGTAATGTTGGATCAAATTTATCACCCACAGCAGGACTAATTTCTTGCAACTTATTGCTTTTAAAAACTGAATCTAACTGTTTTAAGGTTAGAGAAACTCCTTCAGTTAAACTATTAATAGTTTGATTTTTTTGTAATAGAGCCGCTTCTAAACTATCCTTAACTGATAGCATACCTTCCGCGAAAGAATCAATAGCAAATTTACGAGTTTTAATTAATTCTTCCTGAGACCTTTTTCTTACATTTTCCATTTCTGCAGAAATTCTCAAAATTTTATCATTCTGACTATCAATAATTGATTCTAATTTTTCTAATTTCTCTTGCAAACTAATATTAAGTTCCTCAGGTGATAAATTCTCAACAGATTCATTGTCCACCTCTGGATCTTGTACAGCATCATTAGAATTAACCTTTATATTCATACCATTACCTCCAATTTAGAAAACATGGATTACATTCTTTTTAGTCGAAAAATCGACAAAACTATACCCAACCATATATATGGGTTTTAATGAAATTTTCTAGACCATTTATCCAATCATCATTATCATTTAAAGCATTTATATAATGAAAATCCTTTCCACCTGAATTCAAAAATAAGTGTCGACACTGTTCATTTATTTCCTCCAGTGTTTCTAGACAATCTGAAATAAACCCAGGGCAAACTACATCTACTCTATCAATACCACTCTTAGCAAGATTTACTAATGTTTCTGATGTATAAGGCTTTATCCATTCTGAATAACCAAATTTACTCTGAAAACTTATGTATATAATGTTTTTGTCAAAATTGAGTTGACTTGATAATAGTTTAAAGGTTTCAATACAATCCTTATAATAAGGATCTCCTTTATCAATAGAATATTGAGGTAATCCATGAAAACTTACTACAAGACTATTTGGAAATCCATGCATATCCCAATAGTTATGGATATTGGTTACTAAGGAATCTATATAAAATTTAGATGAACTAAATCTTTTTATATACCTAAATTCCGGAATATCTCTCTTGTGAATTAAATATCTACCGACATACTCCACTATACTTCCAGTAGTACTAGAAGAATACTGAGGAAATAATGGAAATAACAAAACTTTTTCACAAGATCCATCCATTAAAGAATCTAAAGATTCTTTAATGGATGGATAACCATATCTCATACAGAATTCTATTCTGACATTAATATTCTTTTGTAAAAATATTCTCTCTAATTTCAAAGCCTGCAATTTAGTATACACATATAAAGGAGAACCTTCTGGCATCCATATTTTTTCATAAAGACTTCTTAATTTTCTAGGTCGAGTTCTCAATACTATGGTACGTAATATTATCTGCCAAATAAATCTAGGTAATTCAACAACACGATTATCAGACAAGAAAGATCCAATATATTCCCTAATATCGTCAATACTTGTCGATTTAGGTGTGCCTAAATTAACCAATAATATACCTATTTTACTGTTTGAATTTTTCAAATAACAATTAGGGTCCATTACAGCAGAATTATATTTCTTAGAACTTTGAGTCATAGACAAGCAAAATAATAGACTTAGTTTATAATCGCTCAGGATAATCTAATATTGCTTGCTAAGCAACTATCATCATAACTATCTGTTAATCTTTATTAAATTGCTACTATTTTATATCATAGATATATTAGTTAGAATAATTTGCTATAATGATAAATTATAAGCAATCTAACAATTAAATTTACAAATAAAAACAAAACAAGCATTTTTTTAGTTAAATCAACATTAGTGAATTTCATATGCATTTCCCCACTGTGGCTCTTATTGGGAGGTACCAAGATACTGGCCTCGATACTCCGCTAAAAGCTATTGCTAAAACCTTAAGTGATATAGGCAGAAAAGTATTAATAGAATCTACAACAGCCCATAACACAGGAATTTATGAATATGATATAGCAAGCATAAGCCAAATAGGAAAACAAGCTTCTCTTGCCATCATTACTGGTGGAGACGGCACTGTATTAAGTGCAACAAGACATTTAGCCAAATATAATGTTCCTATTCTAGGCATTAATCATGGAAGATTAGGATTTATAACTTCCTTATCGATGGATGAAACATTTAGAGCAATTATACAAATAATGGAAGGATATTATTTATCTGAAAATAGAATGCTATTAGAAGGAATTGTCTGGCGTGATAATCAACAAATTTACTCAAACTGCGCTTTAAACGACGTAGTCTTAAATAGAGCTGGTATAGGGGGAATGATAGAAATAAAAGTAGAATTAAATAATACTTTTATGTATACACAGAGAGCTGATGGATTGATCGTAGCAACCCCAACAGGCTCCACAGCATATTCTTTAGCTTCTAATGGCCCAATACTACATCCGGAACTTAATGCCATGGTTCTAGTGGCAGTTGCACCTCAAACTCTATCTAATAGACCTATTGTTATTCCTTATAATGGGATATTAAAAATGACGTTAACTGCAGTAGGTAGAACAGACATAGGAGCGAGCGTGCATTTTGATATGCAGACACTATCTGAATTACATCCTGGTGATTATATTACAATACAAAAATCACAACACAATGCAAGGTTTATACATCCAAAAGGTTATAGTTTTTTTTCTACTTTAAGAAGAAAACTTCACTGGAATATTATGCCTATATCATCAGATATTGTAGAATAATAATCATGATACGTAATCTATTTATTCAGAACTTCATAATAATAAAAGAAGCAAAAATTGTTTTTAGCAACGGACTTACAGTATTTTCTGGGGAAACAGGGGCTGGAAAATCTATTATTATAGATGCTTTATCATTTGTATTAGGCCTTAAAGTATCCAATATAGATAATATAATTAGTAAGAATACTACTATTAATACTGAAGTAATAGCTTCTTTTGATATTACAAAGAATTCAAAAGAATGGCTTCAGAAACATGATTTTAGCATCAGCCATGAAATTAATCTAAAAAGAACTCTAGATAAAGAAAACAATAGCAAAGCTTTCATAAACAACACCCCTACTACAATTGCAAATCTAAGAACGATAGGTTCCATGTTGGTCAAAATTTACGGGCAGCATGCTTACCAAGATTTATTAAATACAAATTCTCAAAGGTCACTTCTAGATCTATACGGGCAACTAGACACTCCTTTGATAAAAACAAAAAAATTTTGGAAAACATGGCGCTCTATAAAGAAAGATTTAGATAATGCTATACAACTGGCAGATAACCTTAAAGAAGAATTAAATATTCTAAAACTACAAGCAGAAGAAATTGCAGACATCAATTTTTCAATGGGTGAATGGCAAAAAATTCAACACGAATATAACAAACTATCAAATGCAGAAGATATAATTGACACATGTGATTTCCTTCTTAAGAATTTGGATGGAGAAGAATTTTCTGTATATAAAACTTTAAATACTCTGATTCAAAGACTAAATAATATCTTATTAAAAGACCCTAGTCTAAAAAATATATATGATGAATTAAACTCAGCGCAAATAACAGTAAAAGAAATAATTCATGATTTAAACAATTATATAAGTAGGATTGAAGTTGATTCAAATACAATAAATGAGCTTGAATCAAGAATGACTCTAATTACAGATACAGCTAGACGCATGAAAATACCACCAAGTGAGTTACAACATTTTCATGACACTCTAAAAGATAGAATCAACTTTATACAAAATATTACTAATGTTAATGAAATAAAAATAAAAGAACAAGAAGCTAAAAAGAATTATCTCAAGGCTGCAAATATTCTTTCTGAAGAAAGAAGTAGAAAAGCTAATATACTTAGCAATGAAGTTACTAAAATTATGAAAAAACTATCTATGGAAGATAGTAATTTTAATATCAAAATTACAAAATCTAAAGAACATAACCATGGAATGGATAATATTGATTTTTTAATATCACACCCTGGAACTGAATCTAAGAGCATTTCAAAAATTGCTTCTGGAGGAGAGCTTTCTCGTATATATTTAGCAATATCAGTCGTAACCAATCATAGCAATGTTCCAACAATAATATTCGATGAAGTAGATAGTGGTATAGGGGGAGCTGTAGCTGAAACCATAGGCAAATTATTAAGCAAATTAAGTAATTATAATCAAATTTTATGCGTAACACATTTACCGCAAGTAGCTTCCTACGGTAAAAATCATTTCTTAGTAAGTAAACAGCAAAAAAAACAAGATATTACTTCCGAAATAAAAGAATTATCTTATGATGCTAGGGTAGCAGAAATTGCCAGGATGTTAGGTGGAATAGTAATAACACCAACAACAATACATCATGCAAAAGAAATGCTTATTAACGCAATACATCAAAATATATAAATTAGAGAATACTAGAAATGTTTTATAACACTATTAGAAGCATATTCATCATTTCATTTTTCGTATCCTTAGAAGGATGTTCCTGTATTCATAAAATACCAATCCCTTACAACCAAGACATGAATCAAGGTAACGTTATTAATCTAGAACATCAAAAAATGCTAAAAATAGGAATGACGAAGAAACAAGTCTTATCTATATTAGGAACCCCTATAACAAGAAATATTTATCAACCAGAACAGTGGAATTATATCCAATATCATAAAACAAATAAAGGTAAAAAAAACATATTACAATTTACGCTGTTTTTTAAAAATGACAAACTAATTAAATGGTCAGGAGATGAATTTCCAAAACAACGAGAATATAAAATTGATATAATAAAAAAAATTACAATAGATTAAAAATAATAAAAGTTGAAATACCTTAATTAATATGCAAGGAGCAAATATGAATATAGCCATCACTGGTGTCAGTGGGAAAATGGGACAAACATTAGTTAAAGCATCTCTAGAAGATAGCTCTGTTCAATTAACAGCAGCTATTGATCGCCCTGGTAGCTCTTTAATTGGAAAAGATGCAGCTATTTTATTAGGAAAAAAAACTGGAATAATAGTTAGTGAAAACTTAGACGAGATAAGCAAAGCTAATTGTTTGATAGATTTCTCAAGACCACAAGGAACACTAACACATTTAGAATATTGTTTAAAACATAAAATCAATATTGTTATTGGAACAACAGGATTTAGTAAAGATGAACTAAATACCATAAAAAATGCATCTAGAGAAATAGCTATTGTTCACTCATCAAATATGAGCATTGGAGTAAATGTAACATTCAAACTAGTAGAAATAGCTGCTAAAATGTTAAAATCCGGATATGATGCAGAAATATTTGAAGCTCATCACAAAGATAAAATAGACAGCCCATCAGGAACATCAATCACTATGGGTGAAGCAATTGCATCATCTTGGAATGTTTCATTATCAGATGTAGCAACATGGACACGCCATGGTAATATAGGAGCAAGAAAACCAGGAACCATAGGTTTCTCTGTTCTAAGAGGTGGTGATATTATAGGAGATCATAAAGCATATTTCTGCGGGAAAGGAGAAACTATTGAGGTCTCTCACCACTCTGGTAGCAGAGATGGATATGCAAGTGGAGCTTTACTTGCCTCAACTTTTTTGAAAAATAAGCAATCTGGCTACTATAATATGTCAGACGTATTAAATTTGAATAGTTACCAATAAAAATAATTAGAATACGACTGGCTCTATTTCTAATGAAATACCCGTTTTACGGCGCACGTCTTCTTGAATGGCGTGTGCTAATACCAATACATCATTTGCATTAGCATTGTTAATATTTACTAATATTAAAGACTGTTTTTTATAAACAGCTACCGGTCCAATAACCCTACCCTTCCAACCACATATATTGATTAGCCACCCAGCTGATATTTTACAAGACACACCTGGAATATAGTTCCAAAATACAATATTTGGAAAGAGTAACTTAAGATATTCTAATTCTGATAGTTCCAATATAGGGTTTTTAAAAAAACTACCTACATTACCTAGAACCGTCACACTTGGAAGTTTCCTCCTTCTAATAGAACAAACAATATCGAAAATATACTCAGGAGTTACATTTTTTTCTACACAATTAGCAATTTGATTTCTTATATCATGATATTCTATTCTGGGAGTCCAAATTTTATCTAAACACAAACGAACAGATAGTATCAAATAATCATTACAATTTTTCTTGAAAATACTTTCTCTATATGAAAATAAACAATCTTGAGCCTTAATTTCAATAAAACAACTACTTTTGAAACTCCATGCAAAAACACTATGACAGTACTCAGAAAACTCCAAACCATAAGCCCCTATATTCTGAACAGGGGCGCCTCCTACTGTGCCTGGAATTAATGCTAAATTCTCTAATCCATACCATCCTTGGCTTAAACAAAAAACTACTATATCGTGCCAAGATTCACCAGCTCCCACATCTATCAAAATATGATTGTTATCATTAGATAGAATCTTAATTCCAAGAATACCTATTTTTACTACTAGAGCATCAACAATATTAGGAGATAAAATAACATTACTACCACCACCAATCACAAACATTTTTGAATAATTCTTACGTATTTCTATTAAATACTTTAAATCATCATAATTAGAAACACAAAAAAAATTTTTTGTGTATATATCTATTCCAAAAGTATTAAGTTTTTTAAGATTTTTATAACAAGGTTTCTTCAAAGCGATACTGAAAAAATAATTATTTAAATAAAGAACAAACTTATTATATAATACATATATAATTATCATATATAAAAAATTATTTAGGCTTTTATAAAAACATATTAAAGTTGAAATTAATATTTTTGCAAAAACATTTTTTTAGATATATAATACACCCTGTTTTATATATTTATGTAAGCAGGATTCTTTATCTACAAAAGTGCGGGAATAGCTCAGTTGGTAGAGCGCAACCTTGCCAAGGTTGAGGTCGCGAGTTCGAGACTCGTTTCCCGCTCCAGTTCTAATAGTCTAATAGTGGCGCAATGGCAGAGTGGTCATGCAGCGGATTGCAAATCCGTGTACGGCGGTTCGATTCCGTCTTGCGCCTCCAAATTAATATAAAATGCTACATTAATTTATCTATAATTATTTTTTCTTGAAAAATGTTATAATTTAATAATAATTACCAGTTATAACTATAAAATTCAATAATCCAAAGACTATTACCATGTCTATAATTTCTCGTTCATACCCAATAATCAGAAAGATTTTATTTTCCATAGATGCAGAAACAGTCCACAATCTTACATTGTCTATGCTTAATAAAACATACAAATATAATTTTTTTAGAAAATCACTACACTCTTCTATAAACTTACCAAGCAAAATAATGGGATTACATGTTAAAAACCCTATAGGTTTGGCAGCAGGTCTTGATAAAAATGGAGAATGTATCGATGCTCTAGGAAATTTAGGATTTGGATTTCTAGAAATAGGAACTGTAACTCCTTATGCCCAAGATGGAAATCAAAAACCAAGAATATTTAGGTTACCTAAAGCTAATGCCATAATAAATAGACTAGGTTTTAATAATCATGGAATAGAAAAAGTTTTAGACAATATAAAAAATAACGAATGGCAAAAAAACAATAATTTACTAGGAATAAATATTGGGAAAAACTTCAATACAGAACTAAAAAATGCTGCCAATGATTATATTTTTTGTCTAAAAAAAGCCTATCCATATGCTGACTATATAACCATAAATATTTCTTCTCCAAATACTAAAAATCTTCGTGATTTACAAAATAAAGAATATTTAGAAAATCTTTTAACTCAAATTAAAGAAACACATAAAGAATTAGCAGATCATTACGGTAAATATGTTCCTATAGCATTAAAAATATCACCAGATTTAATGAATGAGGAAATAGAAGATATATCTCGATTACTCTTAAAACACAAAATTGATGGAGTAATAGCTACCAATACAACAACCTCAAGAAAAAAAATAGAAAAATTAAAAAACTATGATCAAGCAGGTGGATTATCAGGAGAACCTTTACATGAACTATCTTTAAATGTTATTAGACGATTAAAATCGTTAATAGGACAAGAAATAACAATAATAGGAACAGGTGGTATAATTTCAGGACAACAAGCAAAGGAAAAAATAGAAGCCGGAGCAACTGCTATACAAATATATACCGGACTAATATATAAAGGCCCTGGTATTATAGAAGAATGCTTTCATATGATTAAACAAAATATCAATATTAATTAATTTAATAAAATACTTTATATGATTTTGAGACCTGAAATAAATATAGTGAAATCTTCATATAATTCAAACAATTATATAATAGCCTGCTTCTGTGCTGAATGGTGTGGCACATGCAGAGATTACCAATCTAAATTTTCTGAATTATCAGAATATTTTAAAGAGTATAGTTTCTATTGGATAGATGTAGAAGAAAATGAAAATCTTCTAGATGATGAAGACATAATAAATTTCCCAACAATATTAATTCAGAATAAATATAAAACACTTTTTTATGGTGTTATAAATCCAAATATTAACTACCTAAAAAAAATAATTAACGGAATAGATAATATGAATAATTATTCTCTATCTACTCATGCACCAAAATTATGGGAAAAACTAAAAAAATAAATCATCATTATTTTTTTCCAGTACCACCTAACAATATAGCGTAATTTTCTTTGGTAATTCGTATATTATTGGTTTTAATTTTATTAGAATGATCTTTATTATAAGAAGTAATAATATTATTTGAACCTAAAAGTACAGATTGCTTATTCCTTAATTCATCATTTGATCCTAATATCTTATTATCATTAGCGACTAATTTCATATAATTTAGAGGTAAGCGCAATATTGTACTATCTGTAAATCTTTCAATACTTGATAACAAAGCATCTTCTTCATCATTAGATATTAATGAAATAGCAATCCCGGTATTATTTGCTCTACCAGTTCTTCCTATTCTATGCACATAATCTTCAGGACTATGAGGAATATCAAAATTTATAACACATGAAATGCCAATAACATCAAGCCCTCTAGCTGCTACATCTGTAGCAACAAGAATACGTAAAATACCGTTTTTAAACCTTTCTAATACAGCTGTTCTCTCTAATTGGCTTTTATCACCGTGAATAGAATCACACTGGATATCATTTGATCGCAAAAAAGATGTAAGTTTTATAGTGGATAATTTTGTATTAGTAAAAATTATTATAGTTTCTAGAACTCTAGATTTAAGAATAGATACTACTGCATCCATCTTAAATCTATCAGGAACAATATATGATAATTGTTCTACATTATCTGCGATAGAATTCTGACTAGTAATATCTAATTCAACTGGATCTTTTAAATAAGACATCCCTATTTTACGCATAAATTTACTAAATGTAGCTGAAAAGAAAAGAGTTTGTCTATTTTTAGGCAATTTACTTATAATTTTATCTATATCTGGCATAAAACCCATATCCAGCATTCTATCAGCTTCATCAAGAACAAAGATTTCTATATTTTGTAGATGTAAATTACCTTGCTCAATATGAGCTATTAATCTTCCTGGCGTTGCTACAAGAATCTCACATCCTAACTTCAAGTTATTTTCTTGACTATTATAATCTGCACCTCCAAACAAAACAACAGATCGTAAATTAGTATTTTTGCTATAAATAACAACACTATCATAAACTTGATTTGCTAGCTCACGTGTTGGAACTAATATTAAAACACGTAGCAAATGACGAGCTGGTGATGCGCTAGAATTAGCATAAGGCAATATTTTATTAATAATTGGCAAAACAAAAGCAGCTGTTTTCCCTGTTCCTGTCTGTGCTGCACCTAGAACATCTCTTCCATTCAATATAAAAGGGATGGCCTTTTCTTGTATTGCTGTTGGAGTTTCATATCCTATAGAATTTATGTTGCTCAATAAAAGTTTATCTAGACCAAAACTATCAAATAAAATCTTCTTGTTTTTATTTTCACTTTTTTCGTTCATAACTATATCTATATCTTCCTTATTTAAACATAAAGATGTTCATATTAAAAAATACAAATATGTAACAATAGTACCTGTTACATATTTGTCAACTAGAAGTAACGTCATATATAATCAACGACTACAACTTATTTAAACAATAGTTTAATTCTAAAAATTTATGTTACAAATATTGTCTTACAAAAACTAATTCTATAAGAGCTATATAATGAAAACAAATTATCTAGAATTTAATAATCAACACAATAAAACTATATCCTGTCCATGTTATACAAAAGAAATCTGGAACATGCATCCCAGAATATTCTTGGATTTAACTAACAAAAAGATAACAATTTGCCCTTATTGCGGAGCAAAATATCAAATTAATAAACAAGAATCCAAATAGTAATGAATATAATTCATGACATTTTATAGATGATAAATAGTGATTATATATGATAAATACATAAATATTATTTAGATTATATTATCACCTCAAACCATTGATAATTTTCTAACTCCAAAATATATGAATATATACTAGGAATTAATGACTACATACCTATACTACCTATATTAAATAATGAGCAATATTAGAAAGGCTATATTTCCATTAGGAGGTGGAATGGGAACGAGACTTCTACCAATCACAAAAGCACTTCCAAAAGAAATAATTCCAGTAATTGATAAACCTCTAATTCAATATGCTGTGGAAGAGGCTATATCGGCAGGAATAACTGAATTAATTTTCATTACAAGTCGTAATAAAAGAATTATAGAAGACCATTTTGACTCATCTCCAGAATTAGAAAAGTATTTAATTGATAATAACAAACCTGAAATATTGAGAGTAATAGATAATATTATACCAAAAAATATAAAATGTAGTTTTATAAGACAATCGAAGCCACTAGGTCTTGGCCATGCAATACTAAGCGCTGAGCATATCATAAATAATGAAGAATTTGCGGTAATATTAGCAGATGATTTAATAGACTCTAAAATACCTGTTGTTAAACAATTAATGATTATCTTTCAACAAACAAATTCTAATGTTGTTGCTATTCAAGATGTTTCATTAGAAGAAATAGAAAAATATGGTATAGTTGCTACGCAAAAATATAATCAAATAAAAAACACTGAAGAAATTACTAGCATTGTAGAAAAACCTAATCGAAAAAACTCTCCATCTCAAACAGCTATTGTTGGCAGATATATATTTAAATCTGATATTTTTGATCATCTGCGTATTACCACACCAGATATAAAAGGCGAGATTCAATTAACGGAAGCTATGATTTCTCTCTTAAAAGAAAAAAAGATCTTAGCATATAGATATGAAGGAAAAAGATTTGATTGTGGGACCAAACATGGACTGTTCTATGCCAACATATATTTTGGAAAAAAATATCATGGGTTCAATACAATAAGATCATAAACCAAAAGGTATGATGTAATGAAAACAATACATGTAACACAATTTCAAAAACGTAGGAATATATTAATAGAAAGAATAAATAAACTAGGTGGTGGAATAATAATTATTCCTAATGCCAAAGAATTTTATAGAAATAAAGATAATAAATTTCAATACAGACATGATAGTAATTTCTATTATCTATCAGGATTTACAGAACCAAATTCATGCATAGTGCTAGTAGCTGGGAAACAAAACAAATCATTTCTTTTCTGCTTGCCAAAAGACAAAGATAATGAAATGTGGAATGGTGAAGTATATGGACATGAAATAGCAAATAGAATATTTAAATTTGATTATTCATATCCAATAGAAAAATTTGATATGATTATATCAAATATAATAAAGAATCATCTATATAGTAATTCCATATATATAGAAATGAATAAATATATAGGACAAGAAAATAAAATCTTTAATTCTATAAATGAGCAAATAAAAACAACAAAAAAAATAAAAAATATTTGTGATATATCTGATATTATTAGCGAAATGAGGTTAATAAAAGATGGTTCAGAAATAGAAACAATGAGATTAGCAGCTCAAATCTCAGCAGAAGCACATTTAGAGCTTCTAGAATATTGCAAAGTTGGAATGTATGAATATGAATTAGAATCTAGAATTTCTTACATTTTTAGAAAACAAGGTGCACAAGCAGTATCTTATAATAGTATAGTTGCATCTGGCAAAAACTCTTGTATACTCCACTATACTAAAAATAATCAAAAAATCAAAGATGGAGATCTAATTCTTGTAGATGCGGGATGTGAATTAAATAGTTATGCGTCAGATATAACAAGAACATTCCCTGCTAACGGTAAATTCACTCCCCCACAATTAGCCATATATAACATAGTATTAGAGGCTCAAAAAGCTGCTATAGACTCTTGTAGAATAGGTAATAGTTTTAATGATCCTCATCAAACTGCCATAAATCTATTAGTACAAGGATTATTAGATGAAAAAATTCTTGTTGGTAATAAAGATGAAATAATAGAATATCATAAATATAAACAATTTTACCCACATAGCACAAGCCACTGGATTGGTCTTGATGTACATGATGTTGGATCATACTATTATTCATCGGAAGATAATACTAAAAATTGGACAAAGCTAAAAAATGGCATGCTACTTACAATAGAACCTGGTTTATATATTAGACCATCTCATGATATACCAAGTCATTTCTGGAATATTGGAATAAGAATAGAAGATACTATCCTCATCAAAGACAATGGATGTGAAATTTTAACAAAAAAAGTTCCTGTTAAAGCTCATGAAATAGAAAAAATAATGCAAGACAGCAATAAATAAATTGCGATTTCTATTAAAAACAGCAAATATAAACATAATAGAAATCGCTTATTTACATATAAAATATTAGACAGATAGTATATGATGATATACATATAGAATAACAAAAATTTAAATTTAGAAATACTGAGTTTTTATAAAATGAAAAAAGAAGATCTTTTTGAAGAATGTATAAGAATAAGCCTTTCTCGCTATCTAGAAGATTTAGGAGATTCTGAACCTTGTAATATGCTAAAAATGGTTATGTTATGCGTTGAAAAACCAGTTATAGAGGTTGCTCTAGAAAAGGCTGGTAACAACCAATCAAAGGCATCTGAAATATTAGGAATTACTAGAAGTACTTTAAGAAAAAAATTAATTGCTCACAATATATAGATTTAGGTCTATCATAAAAACCAAGAATTTTATTTATTGTGTTTTTATAAAATATATAACATTTTTATTATTATGAAAATTGAAACTGCACTACTCTCTGTATCAAATAAAGAAGGTATTATTGATTTTGCTAAAGCCTTAGAATCAAGAAATATTAGAATACTATCTACCGGAGGAACGTCTAAACTTTTAAAAGAATCAGGAATAAAAGTTACTGAAGTATCGGAATATACTGGTTTTCCTGAAATGCTAGATGGTAGAGTAAAAACCTTGCACCCTAAAATTCACGGTGGACTATTAGCTAAAAGAGACAAGCAAGATCATCTAGATATTATAAAAAAGTATAATATAGATAAAATTGATATTTTAGCAGTAAACCTCTACCCTTTCTACGAAACAGTTTCGAAAGATAATTGCACTTTTTCTAATGCTATTGAAAATATAGATATTGGTGGTCCAGCCATGTTGCGATCAGCAGCAAAAAATCATGGAACTGTAGATGGAGGGGTTACTGTAATTGTCGATCCTCAAGATTATAAAAAAGTCATTAATGAAATAGATCTATCTGGTAATACATCCTATAAATTGAGATTGGAACTTGCAAAGAAAGTATTTGCTCATACTGCCTTATATGATGGAATTATCAGTAATTATTTAAATAGCATCATAGATGAAGAACCAAATTATGATTTGGCTCCATCAAAACAAAAGTGGCCAGATGTTATAACTATACAGACAAATAAACAACAATCATTAAGGTATGGAGAAAATCCTCATCAAACAGCTTCTTTTTATGTGGATAGAAAAAATATATCAGGCTTGCTAGGCTCTTATAAACAAATACAAGGTAAAGAACTATCTTTTAATAATATAGCTGATGCTGATGCCGCTTGGGAGTGTGTCCGTAGTTTTAATAATGCAATAGCTTGTGTTATTGTAAAACATGCAAATCCTTGTGGAGTTGCAGTTGCTTCAGATACTTTAGAAGCTTATTCAAAAGCATTTCAAACGGATCCAACATCAGCATTTGGTGGAATTATTGCGTTCAATAGTCGTGTTAATGGTAAAACAGCTAAGACAATCATAAATAACCAATTCTTAGAGTTATTAATAGCTCCTTCTTATGATGAAGAAGCTATTAATATGCTCTCAGAAAAACAAAATATCAGAGTATTAGAAATACCAATTGGATATAATCAGAATGATTTTGATCTTAAAAGAGTAGGAGGAGGATGGTTGATGCAATCACCAGATTCCTATAAAACTGAATGGGATAAAATACAGATTGTTACAAAAAGAAAACCTACAGACCAAGAAACTAAAGATATGCTTTTTGCATGGACGGTTGCAAAATTTGTAAAATCAAATGCAATAGTATTTGCTTCAAATGGAATGACTTTGGGTGTTGGGGCTGGTCAAATGAGCCGTATTGACTCGGCCAGAATTGCCTCAATAAAAGCAGATAATGCTGGACTCAGTCTTAAGAATTCTGTAGCTGCATCAGATGCATTTTTTCCTTTTAGAGATGGTTTAGATGTAATCGTCCAATCTGGAAGCAGTTGTATAATTCAACCTGGTGGTAGTCTAAGAGATAATGAGGTCATTGAGGCAGCAAATGAACATAATATAGTTATGGCAATGACAGGAACTAGACATTTCAGACATTAAAATAAAACTATATAAATGAATATAAGAATATTAGGCATAGATCCAGGATTAAGAAAAACTGGATTTGGAGTCATAGATAAACATGGCACTAATATATCCTATATAACAAGTGGTACCATATTGGTACCACTTGGTATTCCTATGTCTGAAAGACTAAAAGTTATTTTTGATAATTTAAAACAGGTCATAGATGAAACAAAACCAGATGTTGCATCCATTGAAATAATATTTATGAATACGAATCCAGCTACCACCTTATTACTTGGCCAAGCTAGGGGAGCAGCTTTTTGCTCAGTTGCTAGTAATAATATACCAACTTATGAATATACAGCACTGCAAATAAAAAAAGCAGTAGTTGGCACTGGAAGAGCTGCAAAAAGACAGATGCAAACAATGGTGCAGCATTTGCTATCATTAAATGGTATGCCAGCATCAGATTCAGCAGATGCACTTGCATGTGCTATTTGTCATGCCCATGTTAGCTCCTTACAAAATAAAATTCTAAAAATAGAAAAATTATTAGGTAGCAAAAAGAAAATTAGAAATGGCCGTGTAATTATATAACATGGCTAATTATTATATTAGGTTGTATTCCATATGATAGAAAGAATATCTGGATTGTTGTTAGAAACATGGTCTAACAGCATTTGTATAGATGTACAAGGAGTTGGTTACGAGATAGAAATACCAACAAGTCTATTACCAAGATTACCAAATATTGGAGAAAAAGTTACATTATTTACTTATCTAGTAATAAGAGAAGATGCACATATATTATTTGGATTTGACAATCAACAAGATAGAGTGGTATTTAAATTGCTTATGAAAACAAATGGTATTGGCACAAGAACAGCTTTATCAATCTTATCAAACATGACTGTTAAAGAAATAATATCAGCCATTACATTACAAGATACATCAATTCTAACTAAAATACCAGGAATAGGACAAAAAACAGCAGAAAGACTAATATTAGAAATGAGAGATAAAATAAAATCTTCACATATTGAAGATCATATTTATGAATCAAGTAAAAAAACAGATATAATAGAAGCCATGATTTCTTTAGGATACTCATCAAAAGAGATTATGTCTATAATCAATTTGTTACCTGAGCAACTAACTCTGCCAGAAACTATAAAATATGCTCTTAGACTATTAAATAAAAGCTAAAACATATTCATTACAACATATTAAATTTACCAACATTCTTTTTAATTCCATAAATTATGGATTAGAATAATAACTATACTCATATCTTAAGAAGAAACAAAATATATGGCCATAAAATCTGACCATCTAAAATCAAATACTACCAGAAATATTTTAGAACCGGCAAAATATACAGTAGAAGAAAAAATTGAAAAAGCATTGCGTCCAAAAAGTCTATCAGAATATATAGGACAAAAAAACACATGTGAACAATTAAATATTTTTATAAAAGCTGCCACACAAAGAAATGAAGCTCTAGATCATGTATTGTTATTTGGACCTCCAGGATTAGGTAAAACAACAATGGCCCATATTATTTCTCATGAAATGAAGGCCAATTTACGCCAAACATCAGGACCAATATTAGAAAAACCTGGTGATTTAGCAGCTATACTTACCAATATGGAAAAAAATGATGTGCTCTTTATAGATGAAATTCATAGATTATCATCTGTTGTAGAAGAAATTTTATACCCTGCTCTAGAAGATTTCCAGATTGATATTCTTATAGGAGAAGGACCATCTGCTAAAAGCGTAAAGTTAGATCTGCAGCCATTTACTTTAATAGGAGCAACTACTAGAGCAGGAATGCTAACAAATCCCTTAAGAGATCGTTTTGGAATTGTTTCTCGTCTTGAATTTTATGACCCCAAAGAATTAACTCAAATTATTATGCGTAGTGCGAAATTACTTAACACAAGTATTACAAATGATGGAGCTAATGAAATAGCGAATAGATCAAGAGGAACACCTAGAATAGCGAATAGATTATTGAGAAGAGTAAGGGACTATGCTCAGGTAAAAGCTGAAGGAAATATAAATGCAGAAATAGCAAATCATGCGCTAACTATGTTAGAAGTAGATCCTCATGGCCTTGATTTAATGGATAGAAAATTACTAGAAGCCATAGTCTATAGATTTGACGGAGGACCAGTGGGAATAGATAGCTTAGCTGCATCGATAGGAGAAGAAAAAGATACAATTGAAGATGTTATTGAACCTTATCTTATTCAACATGGTTATATACAAAGAACGCCAAGAGGAAGAATCGCAACATCGATAACATTAAATCATATTGGCTCGACAGATATTATCAATAATAGACAGAAAAATATACAATTTGATGGAAAAGATAAAGAATATACCTATAAATAATATTTTATTGACAAGTATAATTCACGAAGAACAATCATCACAATATGTATTATATAATAAATTTTGTTTATTATTCTAACCACTAAACAACTCAAACAATCAAAAGCATTTATGGATCCATCTAAAATAAAACCAACTATTCAAAATTTTTTATGCAGAATTATAGATAATGATATAAAAAATCATCATCTAGAAAATAGAATATGGTCAGGAGTACCAGGAGATGCTATATTTCAAAAATTAGCAAACAAAATTGATACAGCAAAAATTAGGACTAGATTTCCACCGGAACCAAATGGCTACTTACATATTGGACATGCTAAAAGCATATGTTTGAACTTTGGGTTAGCTGAACAATATAATGGGGCATGTCACTTAAGATTTGATGATACAAACCCAACCAAAGAAGAACAAGAATATGTGGATTCTATTATTGATGCTGTAAAATGGCTTGGATTTAGCTTTATAGAAAATAATAAAACTAATCTATATTTTGCTAGTGATTATTTTGATTATATGTATGATTTTGCACAAGCACTAATTATATCTGGATACGCATATGTAGATGAACAAAATTCTGAGCAAATAAAAAACACAAGAGGTTCATTAACCGAAACTGGCATTAATTCACCATGGAGAAATAGACCTTACAAAGAATCTCTGGAATTATTTGAAAATATGCGAAATGGTAAATATCAAGATGGACAACTTGTGCTAAGAGCTAAAATAGACATGGGATCTCCAAATATAAATATGAGAGATCCTGTAATGTATAGAATTAAACATGTTTTTCATCATAGAACTGCTAACAAGTGGTGTATATATCCCATGTACAATTGGGCTCATCCCATAGAAGATGCATTAGAAGGAATTACTCATAGTATTTGTACATTAGAATTTGAGGATATAAGACCACTATATGATTGGTTCTTAAACAAGTTAAAAGATCTAGGAAAAATAAGAGAACCTTTACCAAAACAATACGAATTTGCAAAACTCAAACTCAGTCATGTTATTACTAGTAAAAGAAAACTCTTACAGCTGGTAAAAGAAGGGATTGTCGAAGGATGGGATGACCCTAGAATGCCAACCTTACTAGGCTTAAAACGTAGAGGATATACTCCTAGATCTATAAAGTTATTTTGCAATAGAATATCAATATCTAAATCAGAATCTATAATAGATTATGCCCTTCTAGAACAATCTTTAAGAGATGATCTTGATCCTATTGCACCCAGAGCAATATGTATTATTGATCCTATAAAATTAATAATCACTAACTATCCTGAGGACATTAAAGAAAATTGTTATGCCCCAATTAACCCACATGATAAAGATATTGGAACTCGTGAATTGATTTTTGAAAAAGAAATCTGGATTGAGCGAGATGATTTTCAAGAAATTCCTTATGAAGGATATTATCGTTTATTTCCAGGAAATATAGTAAGGTTAAAATATGCTTATATAATAAAGTGTACTGGATTCCTAAAAAATGAAAAAGGTGAAATTATCGAGGTATATGCAGAATATATGCACGATACAAAAAGCGGCTCTCCTGGATCAAATAAAATAAAGGTAAAAAATACCATAACATGGCTTTCTACTTCTCAAACACAATCTATTATTGTTAATTTATATGACAGATTGTTTTTCGACCCAGAACCAGATTCAGGTAATAAAGATTTCTTAAAACTTATAAATAAAAATTCGAAAAAAACTACTAAAGCTTTATTGGAACCAAATTGCTTTATTAAAAATGATACCAATTGGCAATTTGAAAGATTAGGTTATTTTGCTTTGGACTATAAAGAAAGCAAAGATAATTGTTATGTGCTCAACAGAGTTGTAACCTTAAAAGATTCTTGGTCAATTTAGAATATGATAAACAAATCCTTAATTGAATTTAAAAGTGCCAGTTTTAATATATATGCTCCGAAAATTATACTGCATACTGCTAATATAAACGACTTAAGAATTTTAATAACAAAACATATATATAATTCTGGAAATTTTTTTAAAAATGAATATATAGTTATAGATGCTAATCAGATAGACCAAATTATAGACTGGGACATACTGATTAAAATTTTTAAAGAACATGAGATCAATATATTAGGAGTAATAGCTAATAATATTAATATTAGGAATGCGATCAAAGCCGGCTTATCTCCGTTGGATATTATAAATAATAAGAATATTAAGATCGAAACAAATACTACACAATTACCAACTATGCTAATTGATAAACCGTTACGCTCTGGGCAAAAAATATATGCTGATAAATCTGATCTTATCGTCATTGGAATGGTTAGCCAGGGAGCTGAAATTATAGCAGATGGAAATATACATGTGTATGGTCCACTAAGAGGTAAAGCAATGGCTGGAGCACAAGGTAATAAAGAAGCTAGAATATTTACAACACAATTAAATGCAGAATTATTAGCTATATCAGGTGTTTATCAAGTTATAGAAAATAATTTAAAAAATACTGTTATGAATAAACCAGCTATAGTACATCTAATAGCTGAAAAACTAACAATAACTAGTATATAATTTTTAAGAATTAAACTTATTATAATAATAGTGGAATTTATTAAGATAATAAAGTATTATTAGAAAATAATATTGACATTATAATTTATTTATAGTATTAGCTTAGGTAAATTATAAATACCAAATATTAATTTTAAAACTTTGAACATTCATAAGGATTTACACGTCGTGGCGCGAGTTGTTGTAGTAACTTCTGGTAAAGGAGGCGTGGGTAAAACCACTAGCAGTGCTAGCTTTTCTGCTGGACTAGCTTTGCGCGGCTATAAAACTATCGTAATAGATTTTGATGTCGGATTACGTAATCTTGATCTTATTATGGGTTGTGAAAGAAGAGTAGTATATGATTTCATAAACGTAGTACAAGGAGATGCTAATCTCAAACAAGCTCTAATAAAAGATAAAAATACTGATAATCTGTTTATACTTCCTGCTTCGCAAACAAGAGATAAAGATGCATTGACACAATCTGGAGTAGAGCAAGTTTTAGAAGATTTAAAAAAAATGGGTTTTGAATACATAGTATGCGACTCTCCAGCTGGGATAGAGTCCGGTGCTTTAATGGCTGCCTATTTTGCAGATGATGCTATTATTGTAACAAATCCAGAAATCTCTTCTGTAAGAGACTCTGATAGAATTTTAGGGATACTATCTTCAAAATCAAAACGTGCTGTAGAAGGCTTAGAACCTATAAAAGAATTCTTATTGATAACTAGATATAACCCAAAAAGAGTTATTAATGGTGAAATGCTCTCAATTTCGGATATAGAAGACATTTTGCGCATTAACTTAGCTGGCGTTATACCTGAATCTGAATCAGTGCTACATGCTTCTAACCAAGGCCTGCCTGCTATTCATCTTAAGGAAACACCAGTATCAATAGCATATAATGATCTTGTTTCTCGTTATTTAGGTGAGTCCATTCCAATGAAATTTACAGAATATGAAAAACCTAGCTTTATCAAACGACTTTTTGGAGGTAGATAAAACATGTCATTTCTGTCGTTTTTATTAGGAGAAAAGAAAAAAACTGCCTCTGTTGCTAAGGAAAGATTACAAATCATTCTTGCGCACGAGCGCTCAAACAAAAACTCACCAGACTATCTAAATAAACTACAACAAGAACTTATAGCGGTTTTATCGAAGTATGTTGCAATAAATCCTGATGATATTAAAGTTAATATTGAAAGTCAAGGCTCTTTGGATGTACTTGAAGTAAAAATAGAGATGCAACAAAAAACATAATAAAATAAATAAGTCTATGAACATGAGCATAATTTCTGTTAACTGATATTAATGCTCATGTCAAATTCACGCTATACCTACCTTAATGATTTAAATTTTAGTCTTTTGGGAATTAAATCATTATCTTTCATTAATATTTTTTTGTTAGTTTCATATTCACTATAATTGCCATTAAAGAAAACTACTTTTGAATTACCTTCAAATGCTATTATGTGAGTAGCTATTCGATCTAAAAACCATCGGTCATGACTGATAACTAGAATTGAACCGGCAAACTCTATCAAAGCATCTTCTAATGCTCTCAATGTCTCTACATCTAAATCATTTGATGGTTCATCTAACAACAAAACGTTTGAACCATTTAATAGGGTTTTAGCTAAATGAAGCCGCCCTCTTTCACCTCCAGATAATAAACCTATTTTTTTATTTTGGTCACTACCTTTAAAATTAAACCTACTTAAATAGGCGCGTGTAGACATTAAAAATTTACCAACAGTAATATTATCTGCACCTTCAGATATATAATTAAAAACAGTTTGATCAGATAATAAATCATCCCTTGATTGATCAACATAGGATATACTAACCGTTTTCCCTATAGAAACAGAGCCTGTATTAATATCCTCTGCTCCTGTGATAATCCTAAATAAAGTAGATTTACCTGCTCCATTAGGGCCAATTATACCAACAATAGCACCCTGAGGAACATTAAAGCTCAAGTTATCTATTAATAATCGATCACCATAAGACTTGCTTACATTACTAAATTCTATGATATCGTTCCCTAATCTCTCAGCAACAGGAATAAATATTTCTTGTGTTTCATTACGTTTTTGATATTCATAAGATGACATCTCTTCAAAACGCTTCAAGCGAGCTTTTGATTTAGACTGCCTACCTTTAGCATTACTAGAGACCCACTCTAATTCTTTCTTGATCGTTCGTTGTCTAGCAGACTCTGTGCTTTCTTCACTCAATAAACGTGTTTCTTTTTGTTTTAACCAAGAACTATAGTTTCCTCTCCATGGTATGCCATAACCCCTATCTAGCTCTAATATCCACTCTGCAACATTATCTAAAAAATATCTATCATGAGTAACAGCAACGACTGTACCACTAAATTTATGTAAGAATTGCTCCAGCCATTCTACACTTTCTGCATCTAAATGATTAGTTGGTTCATCTAGTAAAAGCATATCTGGCTTAGATAAAAGCATTCTACATAAAGCTACTCTTCTTTTTTCTCCCCCCGAAAGATCGCTTATTCTAGAATCCCAAGATGGTATACGTAAAGCCTCTGCAGCTATTTCAATTTGGAGATCTAAATCATCAAAACCACTAGATGCAGAGGCCGTTATTATAGATTCTAACTCAGCCTGCTCTAGTGATAATTTATCAAAATCAGCATCAGGTTCAGCATAAGCCGCATATACTAGCTCTAAACGTTTCTTTGCAGCATAAATATTACCTAGTCCTTCTTCTATTATTTCTCTCACTGATAAATTAGAATCAAGTATTGGCTCTTGAGGAAGATAACCTATCTTAAGACCAGGCATAGGTGTAGCTTTCCCATCAATATCATTATCTAAACCAGCCATGATTTTTAACAATGTTGATTTTCCAGAACCATTTAACCCAAGAACACCAATTTTTGCACCAGGAAAAAATGACAGTGAAATATCACGAAGAATATTTTTATTAGATGAAACAGTCTTACTAACTCGATTCATCGTATATACATACTTAGTCATTTATATACTATTAAATATTAATTAAATCAAAGATATAAAAACATTATAACTTTAAAAAAATTTATACAGTAACCATAAACATCAGTTACTGTATAATCTAAGGAACTCTAATTGAAAACATCAATTTTAGCAAAAAGAATATAAAGATATCCTTATACAATGCTATAACAAATTATAATCATAGAAGGAAAAAATTTTCCAATATGGTCAAAATAAGCTAAAAATCAAATTTTCTTTATTTTTTCTAACATCTTAAATACATCTTTTGATAAATTTACAAACAATCTTTTATAAATTTTACTAAGACAACGACGTTCAAGTGTATTGCGTCTCACACGTTTACGTTCTGCCACAATAAGTCTCCTTAAATATTAAAAATAATCTATTTATTAAATAGGATCAATTATTATATAAATATGTTATCAATATACTATAATTACAAGAAAAACTGTACAACCTTTAACTATTAAATAAAAACAATAATTTTAGTTTATAACAGTCTGGGATTATATGAGTGGAAAAATCAAAATATCAGGAGCATTACAAAACAATCTAAAAAATATCAATTTAGAAATTGATACAAATGAATTTGTAGTTATTACTGGGGTATCTGGTTCTGGCAAAAGTTCACTAGCTATAGACACTTTGTTTTCTGAAGGCCAAAATAGATACCTAGAAACATTCTCAACATATGCAAGACAAATTTTAAATTCTGCAAATAAGCCAAAGGCAGATAAGATAGAAGGCATACTACCTGCTATTCTTATTAATCAAAAAAATACCATAAAACATTCCCATAGCACAGTTGGGACTATTACTGAAATATGTGACTACTTAAAACTATTCTTTGCAAATAACTCTAAGTTATTTTGCAAAGAATGCAATACTTTAATACAAAAGAATAATCCTGAATCTATATTTCAAAATGTTTTATATAAAACAAAAGAGATAGACAAACCAAAATTAATTATATCTTTTGACTTTTTAACTTCTGAAGAAATAAAAGATGATATATTAAAATTCTTAGCCAGCAAAGGATACTTAAATGTACATCAAGATAACGTTATTAAGCAAGAAAATGGCATAACTTACATTGTTTTAAATGTTATACAAGACAGATTGATTCTAACTCATCAAAATAAAACCAGATTCCTAGAATCCGTAAATACTGCCCTATCAATGGGTAAAAATATGGTTACAATCCAATTGTTGGATAAAGATAAAATTACTAATACATGGAAATATAGTGGTTCTCTATACTGCACGAATTGCAATATAACATACAGCGATATTACATCTGATCATTTTTCATTTTCATCTCCATTAGGAGCTTGTGTTGAGTGTAATGGTTTTGGCAATAAAATAGTTATAGATATAGATAAAGTGATCCCAGACAGCTCTATTTCTTTATTAGATGGTGCAATAAAACCATGGAGAACAGATACTTTTAAAAGTTGTCAAATGGATTTAGAAAGATATGCTGCAAAATACTCAATACCACTATCAAAACCATGGAAAAGCCTAAAAGAAAATGAAAAAAACTGGGTTATTAATGGAGAGGCTTCTTGGGAAAACAATGATTATTCTTGGAAAAATGTATGGTATGGGATAAAAAATTTTTTTGAATATCTAGAATCAAAATCATACAAAATGCATATTAGGATATTACTATCAAAGTACAGAAAACATATTATATGCCCAAAATGCAATGGAAATAGATTAAAAAAAGACTCTTTACTATGGTATATATGCTCAAAAATAGAATATAAAAATAATGAAATAACTGAGAAGCAAGAATATAAAAAAGAATTTAATATCAGCGATATACTAAATTTGCCATTAGAACAAACTCTCTCACTACTTAAAAAGTTTTCTAAAAATCAAGATCTTAATGAAAAATCGACAATACGAGAGATTATAAAAAGAATACAAACACTAAATAATATTGGAGTTGGATATTTAAATCTAAATAGGCAAAGCAAAACACTCTCTGGTGGAGAATTACAAAGAATTAATTTAACTACAGCACTTGGCTCCTCGTTAATAAATACTCTTTTTATAATAGATGAACCAACCAATGGTCTTCATTATTGTGATGTCCATAAAATTATTAGAGAACTAAAACAATTACGTAATATTGGTAATTGTGTAATTGTAATAGAACATAATAAAGATGCAATATTATCAGCAGATAGACTTATAGAAATGGGTCCAGGATCAGGAATAAATGGAGGAAAAATTATCTTTGATGATCATCCATCAAAGATAATAAAATCAAACACCATAACTGGCAAATATATACAAGAAAAAAATCATCATTATAAATCAAATTTTCAACAAACTAATCAAATAAATATTATAGGAGCGAATGCTAATAACCTAAAAAATATTAATTTAAAAATACCATTAAATAATTTTATATGTATTACTGGTATCTCAGGATCAGGAAAAAGTTCCCTTGTTAAAGAAATTATCTATAACTCTATATATGACTTTAAAGAAACAGGCACTATAAAAACAAAAACAGTAAAAAATATAACTGGAATAGAAAATATAACAGAAATATATCTTATAGATAGCAGTCCACTCATAAAAAGCTCGAGATCTACACCAGTTAGTTATCTTGGAATATTTGAAATAATTAGAGATATTTTTGCAAAAGCAGATATATCTATAGAAAGAAATTATAAATCTAATGTATTCAGTATGAATAGTGGTTTAGGTCGGTGTCCTGAATGTGAGGGTAAAGGATTAAAGAAAATTGAGATGCAGTTTATATCTGATATATACATAGAATGTGAAGAATGTGAAGGAAAACGTTTCCGCCCAGAAATATTGGAAGTTAAAATTTATAGGAACAATCAAAAATATTCTATAGACCAAGTATTAAATATGACTATACAAGAAGCAATAATTATATTTGATAATGATAATCTGCTCACAGACTCTCTTTCTTGTATGGTATCGTTAGGTTTAAATCATATAACTCTAGGTCAAACTATATCTATAATGTCTAATGGAGAAATTAGAAGATTAAAACTTGCAAAATACTTAGCAAAATTTAGATCAGGAAATGCAAATCAAAATTCTCTATTATTATTAGATGAACCTACTGCAGGCCTACATATTAACGAGATTGATTTGCTCATAACAGCCTTAAAAGACGTGGTAAAATCAGGAAATACAGTAATAGCAGTAGAGCATAATTTGCAATTAATTAGATCTTCTGATTGGATATGTGATTTGGGACCAGGCGCTGGAGAAAATGGAGGGAAGATAGTAGCAATAGGTACTCCAGAAGATATTAAAAAGAACGATATTTCGTTTACTGGCAAAGCATTAATAGAACAAGACATATTATCAAATAATACAATTTTGCAAAAACAATATTTCCATAGAAACAAAATAAAAAGAATAAGGAAAGATAATAATATTAAAATATTTAATGCATATGAAAATAATCTCAAAAATATTAATTTAGAGTTACCTTTAGGAAAATTTATCGCTATTACTGGTGTATCTGGATCAGGAAAATCAACTATAGCATTTGATATATTATTTAATGAAGGCCAACGAAGATATCTAATGACTATGAATGCTTATGCTCGTTCAATCATACATACAGCACAAAAGCCACATGTTGATAAAATCCTCAACCTACCACCAACTGCTGCTATATCTCAAAGATTAAATAGTACAAGTCATAAATCAACTGTTGGGACTATATCAGAAATAAATAATTTTCTAAGATTGCTATTTTCTAAATTGGGACAACAACACTGTTATAAATGTGGTTTAAAAATAACCACATTCACTATAGAACAAATTATTTCTCGCATAAAAAATATTTTTTATAATAGAACTATCATTATTTCAAGCCCTATAAAAACTAGCAATAAAACCTTGATAAGAAATCTTGCTAAAAAATTAAACCTATCTATAGATATAAATAAAACAAAAGAAAATACAATTATATATTTGCCAATAGAAGAAATCAAAATTAGTAAAAAAAATGAAATACTATTAAATAATATAATAAAAAATGCCTTAAAATATAGTGATGGATTCGTTCAAATAAGTGAGAAAATAGAATCTGAATCTCTTAAGCTAGAAAATAAAGCAATTATTTATTCAACAAAGCAAACATGTTTACATTGCGAAATTGATTATCCAAAAATAGATTCCCAATTATTCTCATATAATAATAAAAAAGGATGGTGTTATAGCTGCCAAGGCACAGGCATACTAATAAAAAATCAATCATTACAAAAAACAAATGATCTAAAACAAAACAACAATGATTTAAAATGCAAGGTATGTGATGGGAAAAGACTGAATAACATATCTCTATCTGTATTATGGAAAAACCTTAATATTAATGATTTCACTTCAATGTCTATAGATGATTTAAAAAATTTTTTTAATAAAAATTGTGCTGAAATCACAGAAAATAAAATAGCTAATGAAATTATAAAAGAAATTATAAAACGTTTAGATTTTATGGATAACCTAGGAATAGGCTATCTTTCTCTAAATAGATCTGAACCAACCCTATCAGGCGGAGAATTACAGAGAGTACATTTATCATCACAATTAGGATCAGAATCCCAAGGAATATGTTATATATTAGATGAGCCAACCATAGGATTGCATGCACGTGATAATAAATCATTAATCAAATCGCTTGCAAATCTTACAAATAATGGAAATACAGTTATAGTAGTAGAACATGATCCAGAAGTCATTAAAAGTGCTTCTTACCTTATAGAGGTAGGACCAGGTGCTGGGGTTAGAGGTGGTAAAATTATCAACCAAGGACCAATGGATACAATTTTAAAAAACAATCAATCTTATTTTACAAAACACAACATTACACTTAATAATATTAATGAACTGAATTCCAACAAAAAAATTTCTTCTAAAAATAATTTAGAAATTAAAAATGTATCACAAAACAACTTAAAAAATATAAATGTAAAATTTCCTCTAGGTTTTTTAAATGTGGTCACAGGAGTATCTGGATCAGGAAAATCAACTCTAATACAAAAGGTTCTGTTTAATAATATTAAATCTAAACTCGATGATAAATCATATATCTGGGAACACTGCACAAACATTAAGAATTTCGAAAACATAAATAAAATACTATCTGTAGACCAAACACCGATAGGAAAAAATTCTCGTTCTTGCCCTGCAACTTTTATAGGTTTTTGGGATGAAATTCGTAAAATTTTTGCTAATTCTAACGAATCAAAAATTAGAGGATGGTCAGCATCAAGATTCTCCTTTAATTCTAAAGAAGGTAGATGTGAAGAATGCAAAGGTACAGGCATAAAAACTATTGAAATGAACTTCATGACTAATTCTAAGAGTCAATGTAATTTATGCAAGGGCAGTCGATTCAATAGCGAAACAAAAACTATCGAATTCTCAGGATTTAATATTGGTGAAATTTTATCTATGGATGTTGATCAAGCTTTAAAAACCTTTACAAATTTTCCCAGAATTAGTCATCCCCTGAAACTAATGCAAGAAATTGGCCTAGGCTATCTACCTATTGGACAATCATCTTCAGATTTATCAGGAGGAGAAGCCCAAAGAATAAAAATAGTAACTGAATTGTCAAAAATAAAAGACTCTACACACACACACAACACTATATATGTATTAGATGAACCAACTATAGGATTATCATCTTATGATATAAAAAAATTGGTCTTAGTATTGCGTAAATTAACAGAATTAAATAATACTGTTGTCGTTATAGAACACAACTTAGATTTTATTATTCAATCTGATTGGATAGTAGATATAGGACCTGAAGGAGGAAAAAACGGAGGACAATTATTATTTCAAGGAACGATTAATAATTTATTAAAAGAAAATGTAAATTCCTATACAAAAGAAGCAATCATAGAATATATGAAACAATCTTTTTAACTAGAATTTTTTATACAGAATTCCTCCTCAATAATACTAATAGCTATACTAGAAGCAGCAAAACCCATAGAGGCCGTTGATGTCACAATAGATCCATATCCTGAACATGCAAGTCCATGCTGAAAATCTGTTTTAGAACAGTTATTAGGGTACACAGTATGTTGTTCAAACCACAAAGCATTTAAGCCAAATTTCCTAGGAAATCTATTGCTAGAACAACTGTTTTTCAGTAAGTTTAAAAACCTACTATCTTTACGAATTTTATATCTTAATGATGATAAAAGAGAATCATATTTAGCCAAAGAAATATCACCATACTTAAGAGAAAAGGGATCCGTTTTTCCTCCAGCAGCCCCACATAACAATAATGGAATTTTTTTACTCATTGAAAAAAATACTATTGCTAATTTTGACGCAACTTGATCTATACAATCTATAATAATATTATATTCATCTGATAAAATACTATTAATATTATCTGATGTAATAAATTCCTCTTTACAAACTATATGACACGATGGATTTATTTCTAATATACGTTCTGCCATTGTAAAAATTTTTGTTTTCCCTATAGTAGAACTTAAAGCATGAATCTGCCTATTAATATTAGATTCAGATATGTTATCTAAATCTACCATCGTAATATTCCCAACACCTGTCCTGGCTAATGCTTCTACAGCCCATGATCCTACTCCTCCAACACCTATAACAGCAACATGAGAGTTCCTAAAAAAATCAAAAAGCTTCTCATTATATAATCTAACTACGCCACTAAATCTTCTAGTCAAATTAACATCAATATTTTCTTTCATACATAATTACTTATTATAAAGGGTAATAATTTAAGATGAGATTCTTTCAAATCACTACCTAACTATTGTTAAAAACATATCTTTAAATTAATATTAAATTTTAGAATTATTTAAAGAAATAACAATTATGTCAAACATATCAAATCTACGCCAAAACTATTATAAAAACCAAATAATAGAAGAAAATCTATTGAAATCTCCTTTTGATCAATTTAGTTTATGGTTCTCAGATGCTGTAGATAATAAAATATATGAACCTAATACAATGATTTTAAGCACAGTAAATGAAAAATTACAACCATCTTCTAGAATATTATTGTTAAAAAACTTTGATAATAACGGCTTTGTTTTTTATACTAACTATAAATCTCGCAAAGGTTTAGATTTAACAAATAATCCTAAAGCTTGTTTACTTTTCTTTTGGCCTACTTTAGAGCGTCAAATTAGAATAGAAGGAATTGTTAATAAAATTTCTGCTACAGAATCTGATGAATATTTTAAAAGCCGTCCATTAGGCTCTAAGATTGGAGCATGGGCTTCTATTCAGAGTGAACAAATTGCAAGTCGTAAAATACTCGAAGATAAAGAAAAGTATTTTCAAAATAGATTTGGTGATAATCCTCCAAGACCTGACTATTGGGGTGGCTATAATTTAAAACCATCATACTTTGAATTCTGGCAAGGAAGACCTTCTAGGCTACATGATAGAATTGCATATATTCTGGAAAATGATAACTACTGGATCATCAACAGACTATCTCCATAAAACATCATAAGAATCATAAAAGCATAAATATAAAATATCCCTATGGAAGAAAAATTACGCAAATCATTTGGAAAATATGTTACTGGAGTAGCTATTGTAAGTACAAATTTCAATGACAAAGCTGTTGGGTTAACTATAAATTCATTTTCATCATTATCTCTTGATCCGGCAATGGTAATTTGGAACCTTTCTGTTAAATCATCGGCAAAAAATATATTTACAAATTGCAATAACTATGTAATACAAATCTTATCTAATCAACAAATTCATCTTGCAAAAATTTTCTCTAAAAAAAATATTTTTGAAAGATTTGATACCGTAAAAAAAATAATGTCTCCAAGTGGAACTTTTATGATAAATGATAATTTTACTGCATGGTTTGACTGTTACAATTACAAACAATATGTTGAAGGAGATCATATTATTATGATAGGAAAAGTCGAATATCTTTTTTATTCAGAACTTAATCCTTTAATTTTTTACAATGGAAGACTAAATGAAAATTTCAATTCCTAATAAATATTTTAGAATTCAGTATAAAAATGAATAACTATAATATAGACTTGTTTTTACCGAAGTCCAATAATACTGATTGTTTTGCAAAGATACTAGCCACAACTATACTAAATCATAATAAAAAACCTATTAGACTTTATCTAAAAGGAGAAATTGGTACAGGAAAAACTACTTTTGCAAGATCATTTTTAAAAACAATTGGAGTTATAGATAAAATTAAAAGCCCAAGCTACTCTATTTTAGAGCAATATAATATTAAAAATTTGAATATATATCATTTTGATTTTTATAGAATAAATAATCAGTTAGAATTCCTAGATCTAGGTTTCAAAGATTTATTAGATGAAAAAGCAATATTTATAATAGAATGGCCAGAAAAAACTAAAGAATTGCTACCTATACCTGATATAGAAATTTTTTTTCAATGTTATAAGGAAGGAAGAATAGCTAAAATATTAGCCCAAACAATACAGGGAATAGAATGGATCAAGATAATGGAGATAAAAAAAACAAATCTCTAAAATCTATTATGAAACGACAATTTATAATCCTGATTTCATTAATAATCTTATCTCTCTTATTTCCTAAAATAGGTTTCTCACACTCTAACAAGGTACTATCAATTAGGTTATGGCCCTCAGAAGAATATGTAAGAATAATAGTTGAATCATCAAAATACTTAAATCATAAAAGTTTTTTTTTGAAAAATCCCAACAGATTAGTTTTAGATATAGAAAATATAGAAATAGATTCTACTATAATAAAAAATATAGAAAATATTAAAATTACCAATTCTTATATTGAAAATATAAGAATTGGTAAAAGAAACTTGAACAACTTTAGACTAGTATTCGATTTAAAAGAAAAAATTGATTCTCAAATATTCACTCTAAAACCAATAGCTAGTTACAAATATAGGACCATTTTAGATTTATACCCAAAAATTACAAATGACCCAATTAAAGCAATCATATATAATCAAAAAGAATATAGAAATAATAAATTAGAAGAAATAATAACAAATCTTATAAAAGATAATGACCATTGTGATGAAAAAAACAATAATATAAATTTAACAAATCAAAAAATCATAATAGTAATTGATCCTGGTCATGGTGGAGAAGATCCTGGAGCTATAGGAGTTAATGGAACAAAGGAAAAAGATATAGTCTTATCAATAGCAAAAAAAATAGAAACATTATTAAAAACACAAAATAATATTGTGACTTACTTAACTAGAAATGATGATTGTTTTGTGCCTCTAACTATACGCACACAAAAAGCTAGGCTTTTAAAAGCAAATCTTTTTATTTCTATCCACGCAAATTCATGGATAGAACCTGGAACAAATGGAGCCTCAGTATTTGCATTATCAAAAGATAAGTCATCTAGCATACAAGCTAAATGGCTTGCTGACAAAGAAAATAAATCTGACTTAATAGGTGGAGTTAATTTACATAATCAAGATGAAAAAATAGCTAAAATATTACTAGATTTATCTACTGCTGCACAAATTAAAGATTCAAAAAGAATAGGAGCCATATTACTAAAAGAATTAGAAAAAATTAGCAAATTACATAGTAAAGATGTAGAACAAGCAGAATTTGCAATTTTACAAATTCCTGATATACCATCTATTCTAGTAGAAACAGCTTTTATTAGTAATCCCAAAGAAGAAAAATTACTAAATTCAGATCAACATCAAAATAAAATAGCTAATGCTATTTTTAAAACCATTATTAAGTATTTTAAAATAGAGTGTAACTCAAATTAAAAATAAAAAAATATATTAAATTTGATGATATGAATAAAAATTTAATTTACAAAAATCGTGCAATATTAAAACTCTCAGACTTATTAGTGAGTCAAATAGCTGCAGGAGAAATTATAGATAGACCATCTTCAATTGTAAAAGAATTGCTAGAAAACTCTATCGATGCAAAGTCAACGTCTATAGAAATTTATATTGATGGTGGAGGCATAAAACAAATAATAGTAATTGATAATGGTCAAGGAATAAGCAAACAAGATTTAGCAATGGCGATTACTAGACATGCAACAAGCAAAATATATAACCTAGAAGAATTAAATTCTACATTATCACTAGGTTTTCGAGGAGAAGCATTAGCTTCTATCAGTTCAATATCTGATTTAACTATCATTTCCCGTACAATCAAATCACAAAATGCTTGGCAAATTAACTCAAAAACACAAAAAATACTTCCTGCCCTAGGTTTGCCTGGAACAACAATTAAAGTACAACAGATTTTTGATAATATACCAGCACGCCGAAAATTTCTTAAATCTGAAGGAACAGAATGGCTTCATTGTCTATCTATAATAGAAAAAATAGCAATATCACACCCACAAATATGTTTTAAAATATTTCATAATAAAAAACTACAAAAACAATGGATGGCTAATGATACATATAGTAGAATCAAGGATATTTTTGGAAAAAAAATCTCAGATACATATCTTAAAATAGATCAATCAAGTAATGATATAAGGATTAGAGGTATTATTTCTCAATCAATTGATAATCAATTAAAATCACACTACCAATATTTATATGTAAATGATAGATATGTGCAAGATAGGATCGTAAATCATGCTATAAAATCAGCATATCAAGATATACTACACCACAATAGCAAATTATCATTTATTATATTTATTTATATTAATCCTAATCTAATAGATGTAAATATTCACCCACAAAAAAATGAAGTAAAATTTCGTGATAGCAATGCAATTTACAAATTTATAAGAACAGTAATTAATAAAACTATTTCTAATAATAGTAATCAAATTATTTCTAAACAGATAGAAGATGAAATAATAGAAAATATTGTTGAAGATAACTACAAACAAGTAAATATAGAATATTCTGCATTTAAGAATACAAATAATAATAATATTTTTGAAAATAATTCAAAAACACAACAATCACAAATAAAGCAGAATAATAAAGAATATCCACTTGGTTTAGCAATAGCACAGATACATGGTATATACATATTATCTCAAAATAAAAATGGACTAATTATAATAGATGCACATGCAGCACATGAACGTATAATATATGAAAAACTTAAAAAATCGTTTGTTAATCATTCAATACAGATACAAAAGCTTATTTCTCCTATAAATATAGAAGTTAAAGAAGAATTTTTAGAGATTGTTAAAAATCATCAATCTGATTTATTAAGTCTTGGGTTCGATATAAGTTGTAACATAGCTAAATCTTATATTTCTATAAAACATATTCCATCTATAATAAAACTAAACAATCTTGAAGAAGTACTATTAAATATCTTTAATGAAATTAATTTAATAGGACAGTCATGCTCTATTCTGGAAAATTATAATAAAATACTAGCTACAATTGCATGTCATTGTTCTATAAGGGCAAATCGTATATTAAATCTAGAGGAAATGAATAGCTTGTTAAGACAGATGGAACTTACAGAAAAATCTGACTATTGTAATCATGGAAGACCTACATGGGTTCAACTGAGCATTAAACAAATTGATAAATTCTTTTTAAGAGGTAAATAATTATTAATAATTATTCAACTATTATTTGTCTTACTGGCCCAACAGCTTCGGGAAAAACTGCTATTGCTATAGAATTATCTAAATACTGGCCAATAGAAATTATTAATATGGATTCAGCCACTATTTATAAAGGAATGGATATAGGATCTGCTAAACCATCTAGGGAAGAACAAATAATAACTAAACAACACCTGATAGATATAATTGACCCAATTGAATCATATTCAGCAGCAAGTTTTTGTTCTGATACATCAAATTTATTATCAGATATTTTAGAAAGAAAAAAAATCCCTATAATAGCTGGTGGAACGATGATGTACTATAAATCTTTAAGAGAAGGTATTGATGATTTACCTACATCAAATCGAATCATGCGTCAAATGATAGAAGAGAAAGCCAATAAAAATGGATGGCCTTTTCTACATGATTATTTAAAAAAAATAGATCCTACTACAGCAAGTAAAATAGGTGTTAGAGATAAACAAAGAATACAAAGATCGTTAGAGGTTTTTTTTACAACAGGAAAACCATTATCAAGTTTACTGAAAATCAGAAATAATCAATTAACTCATAATAAATATAAATATATAACTATCAGTTTAGAGCCATCAAATAGATCTATTCTACATGATAGAATAACTAAAAGATTCAACACAATGATACAAAATGGACTTTTAGAAGAAGTAGCTTCTCTTTTTAAGAGAGGTGATCTAAACACAACAATACCATCGATAAGATGTGTTGGATATAGACAATTATGGGAATATTTTGAAGGAAAAAACTCCTTAGAAATTGCCATTGAAAAAAGCATAATAGCAACTAGACAATTAGCTAAAAAACAGATGACTTGGTTAAGATCGCAGCCAGAAAGAATTATTATAGATTGTTTAGATAAAAACTATAATAAAAAAACTATAGACGCCTTAGCACCTATAGTTGAAAACAATTATAAAAATAGCAAGTAAAAACTTAGACTACATAAGTACTAGACATATCTTTTTCTCTACTTACTATTTCACCTATTTTGACTACATCTTCACCATTAGCCAAAAGATCACTCATTATTTCATCTGCTTGATTTCTAGGAACTACTAAAACCATACCAATCCCACAGTTAAAAACTCTGTACATTTCATTATCTTTTATATTTCCAGATTTTTGGAGCCAACTGAATAGATCAGGCATTCTCCAAGAATCCCTATATAATTTAGCTGAAATATTTTGGTTTAAAATTCTAGGAATATTATCTAACAACCCTCCTCCAGTAATATGAGCTAACCCTTTAATCCCTTTACTGAACTTATTAATTACAGATAAGATTGATTTAACATAAATTTTAGTTGGAGCCATTACTACATCAATAAGTGGCTGACCATAAAAATCTTGATAAGGTTTAGAATCAGTTACATCTATAATTTTTCTAATTAAAGAATACCCATTAGAATGAGCTCCACTAGAAGTTAGGCCTAAAATAATATCTCCAACATCTATTGAACTACCATTTATAATTGATGATTTTTCGACAGCACCAACAGCAAATCCAGCAAGATCATATTCACCATCTGGATACATTCCAGGCATCTCTGCTGTTTCACCACCTATCAATGCACAACCTGATAGTTCACAACCCTTAGCAATGCCAGCTATCACAGAAGAAGCGATATCTACTGACAGTTTACCACAAGCAAAATAATCTAAAAAAAATAACGGTTCAGCACCTTGTACTAATATATCATTTACACTCATCGCAACTAAATCTATACCTACTGTACCATGTGAATTCCATTCAAAAGCTAAACGTAATTTCGTTCCAACTCCATCTGTACCAGACACCAAAACTGGATTAACAAATTTTTTTGGAACTTCAAATAAAGCACCGAATCCTCCTATACCAGTCAATACTTCAGGACGTGTTGTCTTAGCTGCAAAAGGCTTTATTTTACTAATTAAAGCTTCACCTGCATCTATATCAACACCTGCATCACGATAATTTAAGGAAGTAGAATTTAAATTAGACATATTTAACTTTATATAAAAAAACTACAATTAGTTAAAATGAAAACAATATTTTAACCACCAACACTATAATGTATATTTATAACATTTTTTCTAGACTTGTTGTCAATGATTTTCATGAAACTCATTGATAGATTTCAACAAAGTATAGTATATACTAGAGATATAATTATTTATACTCAGTAATAGAATTAACCTGTAAAGCATGAAACAACATCAGCTTATTTTAAATATACTACCTAATATTGAACCATCTTTATCTAATTATATTTTAGGAATAAACACTGAAGCATTACATGCTGTTAAATCAATAACAGGAGGAAGAGCTTTATATATATGGGGCGAGAAAGGTTCTGGAAAAAGCCATATATTACGTGCAATTACTAAGGAGAGAAACAGCGCATATATTAATTATAAAAATTGCTATGAAATATTCGATCTAGCAATTAATAATGAAGTAGAATCTATTCCGAAGTTGATAGCTATAGATGATGTTCATCTGCTCAATAATAGCCAACAATCTGGACTATTTAGTCTATATAATCGTTGGCGTGAACTGTCACAAACTGAAAAATCTTTTGCTATGATTTTATCTGGTGATAAAAAACCAATACTAATGAATATAAGAGAAGATCTAAGAACTCGTCTAGGATGGGATATATCATTTCGTATTGAAACATTATCAGATAAAGACAAATTAAATGCGTTAAAAACCTTAGGAAATAAACTAGGAATTAGAAATCTAGATAATGTTATCCAATGGATGTTAAAATATTGTAACCGAGATATAAAATATCTCATGAATCTATTAATTCTATTAAATAAATACTCAATTTCGACAAAACGTCCTATTACTGTAAATTTACTTAGAACCATGCTAAAAGAATCGGAGTATATCCAGATATGAACAATAATCTTGCCCTATTCGACCTAGATCATACCTTGATACCTATAGATAGTGATTATCAATGGGCTAATTTCCTAGCAAGAACAGGAAGAACTGGGACAACACCAGAAATAGCAATTAAACTAAATAATGAATTAATGGAGAAGTATAATCAAGGCAAATTATCAATAGAAGAATCTGCAGAATTTATGCTTGGTTTACTAAAAATACATACTCCTTATGATTTATCAAAATTTCATGAAGAGTTTATGCAAAAAATAGTTAGACCTTCAATAAAAAATCCAGCAATAGATATTGTAGAAAAACATTTAAAACAAGGTGACCTTTGTGCAATAGTAACTGCTACCAATAATTTTGTAACTATACCAATAGCTAGAGCATTTGGAATACCATACTTGATAGCAACAGAGGCTGAATATATTAATGGTAGATATACAGGAAAATTTATTGGTACTCCTAGCTTCAGAGAGGGTAAAGTTATTCGCGTAAATCAATGGTTATCTACTTTAAATTATAGTTTTGATAATTTTAAAAAAACATATTTCTACAGTGACTCTATAAATGATCTTCCTTTACTAGAAAAAGTGACTAATCCAATAGCCACTAACCCTAGTAAAAAACTTAGGAATATAGCTCAACAAAAAAATTGGGAAACCATAGATATTTTTGAAAATTTAGATGACAATAAATCTTAATGTTGACAAAAATAATTCATAAAATATGCTATTTTTTCGGATATATGAAACCTAAAATAGTAAAAAAAAATAAACATAATATAAATATAGACGATATATCAACTAATGCTATAAAAGTATGTGAAACTCTACAAAAAGCAGGATTTATGTCTTATATAGTAGGAGGGGCTATTAGAGATTTGATTATTGGATTGAAACCTAAAGACTTTGATATAACAACAAATGCTAGCCCAGAAGAAGTTAAGTCACTATTTAGAAGAGCTTATATAATTGGCAAACGTTTTAGAATTGTCCATGTAATTATGGGGAAAGAACTTATAGAAATTTCAACTTTTAGATCAAATCCTTTGGAAAAAGATGAGTTTGGACGTATTTTAAAAGATAATTCCTTCGGCTCACATCAAGAAGATGCATCAAGAAGAGATTTTACTATAAACTCACTGTACTATAATCCTATGAAACAAGAAATAATTGATTATTATTCTGGATTAAAAGACCTAGAACATAAAAAAATTAGAATAATAGGAAATGCTGTAGAAAAATATAGAGAAGATCCTGTAAGAATGCTAAGAGCTGTAAGATTATCCACTAAAATTAATGGAACTCTAGAAAAAAACACCAATTTTGAAATAGATATATTAAAAGATCTGATTACTAATATCCCGCAAGCAAGATTATTTGATGAAATAATTAAAATTCTTACATGTGGAAATTCTTTTTCTTGTCTAGAACAATTACATGTTAAGAATATATTACATAACTTAATTCCATCATTAAATAAAACATTTACAAATAAAAAAGATATTAACTTCATAAAAATTGCATTGGATAATACTGATTATAGACTATCAACAAATAAAAGCATAAGCCCTGGATTTCTATTAGCTATAATACTTTGGGAACCAACAAAATCTTTATGGATCGAATTACTATCTAAACAAAATAATTCTTTTTTATCAATGGACCAAGCATCAGACAAAGTGCTATTTGATCAATCAAGAACTCTAAAAATACATAAAAGAATCACTATCGATGCAAAAGAAATTTGGTTAATGCAAGCAAGATTAGAAGCAAAAAATATAAAAAATTATTATAGAATCATCGAAAATACTAAATTCAGGGCTGCATTAGATTTTATGCAATTAAGAGCACAAGCAAAAGAGATAGATAATGTATTATCAAATTGGTGGCTTGATTTTTATAAAGCTAATGATGATTTAAGAAAACAAATGATCATAGAAAGACAAAATAAAAAATCAAAAAAAAAAAAAACAAAAGATAATTAAATTTTAAAATTTTAAATAATTAATGAAAATGCATTTTATAAAGACTTATATTGGATTAGGTTCTAATCAAGGTGACAGTATCGAAAATATTAAAAATGCTATAGATTATATTTATTCTGTTTTTCATAAAAATAATTGTAGAACATCTAAATTATATTCAACAACACCTGTAGATGCTGAAGGACCAAACTTTACTAATTCTGTAATGGAGATATATTTGACTAACAGCCCAATAAATCTCCTTGATAAGCTACACAGAATAGAAAACAAATTTGGAAGGATAAGGCCGTATAAAAATGCCCCCAGAACACTTGATATTGATATATTATTGTATAGTAATCAAATAATACAAAGTCACGATTTAGTAATTCCTCATCCTAGGATGCATGAAAGGCTATTTGTTTTAAAACCATTACAAGATTTAGAACCAAATATAGAATTACCTATTTATGGCAATATTAATAATTTAATAAAAAAAATTAAGAATCAGAAAATTAGTATTATTGAGTAATATAAAAAACAAATTCAAACAGAATAAAATCATTCAAATACAATATGCTTTTTTGCAAAAACACATAAAATGCTTACATTTCAACAAATTATATTTAATTTACAACAGTATTGGAATAAACAAGGTTGTATCATACTACAACCTTATGATATGGAAATAGGTGCAGGTACATCTCACACAGCTACTTTCCTAAGAGCTATAGGACCAGAACCATGGAGAGCTGCCTATGTTCAACCATCTAGACGTCCTAAAGATGGTAGATATGGAAAAAATCCTAATCGTTTACAACAATACTACCAATTTCAGGTAATTTTGAAACCATCTCCTCTTAATATTATAGATCTATACATAGAATCCTTAAAAGAACTAGGCATAAATCCAATAGATCATGATATCCGCTTTATTGAAGACAATTGGGAAAATCCGACATTAGGTGCCTGGGGTCTTGGATGGGAAGTATGGTTAAATGGAATGGAAATAACACAATTTACATACTTTCAACAAATAGGTGGAATGGATTGCAATCCAACTACAGGAGAAATTACTTATGGTTTAGAAAGATTAGCAATGTATTTACAAAATGTAAATAATATATACGATATTACTTGGACAAGAAATAATCATGATATTTCAATATCATATGGTGATATCCATCTTCAAAATGAACAAGAACAATCAAAATTTAATTTTGAATATGCTTCAATTGAAATGTTATTTAATCATTTCAATGACTATGAGAATGAAGCACAAAAACTAGTAGAACTATCGCTACCAATCCCAGCTTACGAAAGAACACTAAAGGCAGCTCATATATTTAATTTATTAGATTCACGTGGAGCTATAAGTGTAACAGAAAGAGCATCATATATAGGAAGGATACGTAATTTATCTCGATCAATTGCAAATGCATACTATATAAGCAGAGAAAAAATAGAGTTCCCTTTAATATCGAAAAAATAATATATTATCCAATGGAATATGAAGAAATGAGAACAAAGGCATTAACAATAGAATTATTAACAGAAGAATTACCACCAAAAAAATTATTTGAAATTGAGAATACTTTTACTAATTCTATAAGTTTAAATTTGTCTAATAATAATATTATAGGCGATAATAATATTACAAATTGTTACTCTACTCCCAGAAGATTAGCTATTTCATTTTCTCATATACTAGAAAACTCACCTGATGTAACAAAAAAAGAAAAATTAATGCCTAAAAAAATAGGCTTGACAGAAGATAATCATCCTACAAAAGCATTAATAAAAAAACTATATTCAAAAGGTTTAAGTGAAAAAGATGTATCCAGAATAAGAATTGAATTGAATGATCAACAAGAATATCTAATAATAGAAAATTCTATTACTGGAAAAAAAATTCAAACTATCGTCCAAGAAGCAATAGACACAACAATTCAGAATATATCTAACCAATATCAATCAATGAGATATCAACTTCAAGATGAAGTTAAAACAGTTAAATTTATTAGACCAGCAAGAAACCTACTTGTTTTATTTGGTGAAGAATTATTAGATATATCTGTTTTAGGCATAAAGTCTTCAAATGAAACTATTGGACATAGATTTATGTCCAATAGTTTCATAAAAATAGACCATGCTAATAAGTATGAAGATATTCTAGAAACGAATGGTTTTGTAATACCATCATTTATAAAAAGAAAAAATTATATTTTGAACGAATTAAAAGATAAAGCTTCTCAAGTAAATAATATACTGGGAGATCATAAAGAATTAATGAATTTATTAGATGAAGTGACAGCCACAGTTGAATATCCATCTGTACATATAGGTGAATTTGATAAAGAATTCTTAGAATTACCTAGAGAATGTTTAATTCTAACTATGCGTTCACATCAAAAATACTTTCCTTTATTTGAAAAAGAAAATAATAAATTAACAAATAGATTCCTAATTGTAAGCAATGTCTATTCTGGCAAAGAAGAAAATATAGTCCTAGGAAATCAAAAAGTAATATATCCAAGATTATCTGATGCCAAATTTTTTTATGAAACAGACAATATGGTATCTCTAGAGAATAGAGTCCTAAAACTTAAAAATGTAATATATCATAATAAAATAGGGAATCAACTAGAACGTGTAGAAAGATTGCGCTTGATAAGCAAATATCTTGCGGAAAAGTTATTAGCAGATCCCATATTAGCAGAACGTGCTGCTATGTTATCAAAATCTGATCTGGAATCATTAATGGTTAGCGAATTTCCTGAATTACAAGGAATAATGGGATCTTATTATGCTAAACAAAAGGGAGAGCCAGATAGCATAGTAGAAGCATTAAAAAATCAATATATAAACAGATTTGAAAACCCTGTTACAAACAAAAATATAATCTCAGCTATACTTTTTCTTTCTGAAAGAATAGAAAAACTTATAGGTTTATTTAGCATAAAAATATATCCTAGTGGAGAAAAAGATCCTTATGGACTCAGAAGAGCAGCTATAGGGATAATAAATATTTTTGAGAAAATGGTTGAAGGTAAAATATTAGAAGTAAACTACTTTAATTATATCGATATCTTAGACTTATCTGAACTAGCATTATCATTATTTCATAAACAAAACATTGATTTAGAAACTCCTAAAAAAGTGGTAGATTTCATACATGAACGTTACAAACACCAATTATTAAATAATTTTAATAAAGATATTATAGAATCAACTTTTGCAAAAACACCTCCACTACATTTAATATTGCCAATATTAAAAACATTAGAAGCATTTAAAGCCACACCAAATTTTTCATTTTTTCTTACAACAAATAAACGTGTAAACAATTTTTTGAAACAAAATAATCTGTCTATAAATTCTTTTGAAGAAAACCTAATAGACAATGATGCCGAAAAAATTCTTTATGAAAACCTCTTAACTACAGAACCTACCCTATTAAAACTATTACAACTTGGAAAGTTTTCAGAATATTTAGAATTAACTTTTTCATTAATCTACAAAACAGATAACTTTCTAAATAAGGTTACGATAATGACGACAGATAAAAGAATTTGTAATAACAGATTAGCTCTTTTATCAAAGATAAGAGAACTAATCAATAATTTTGTAGACTTTTCATACTTAACACATGAAAATAACAATATTTGATAAAAACATATAATATAAAAATAAAATTTATTTATTGGAATATGAAAGCATTAATAATTTTTTTAAGATCTTTTATATATATGTTGTTTTTAATAATAACAATTATACCTTATTCAATATTAAGTTTAATGACATTCGTTTTGCCTCTAAATATACGTTATAAAATAATAACATTATGGCCTAAAATAGCATTATTGGGATTAAAATTTATATGTAATCTTCGATGGAATATAAAAGGAATAGATTTAATTCCAAATCAACCTCTAATTATTGTGTCTAATCATCAATCTATATGGGAAACTTTATTTTTTATTGCCTATTTTCCTCAAAAAATATGTTTTATATATAAGAAAGAACTTAACTATATACCTTTTTTTGGATGGGGATTGATTTTATTAGACATGATAGCAATTAACCGATCTGAAGGCTTAAATTCTTTTAAGAAAATATCAGAAATAGGCACAAAAAAATTGGAAAATAATTATTCAATATTAATATTTCCTGAAGGAACAAGAGCAGCGCCTGGAAAAATAAAAAAATTCAAGATTGGAGCATCATTATTAGCAAATAATACTAGATGTAATATTCTACCAATAGCACACAATGCAGGTAATTTCTGGAAAAAAGATAGCTTTATAATACGACCTGGTATCATAAAGCTATCTATAGGTAATGTAATAAAAGTAGATTCATTAACTCCAAGTGAAATTAACATAATAATTTATGAATCGATCAAAAAAGAATTCACTAAAATAAACCGCGAAGATAATACCTGTCTTGATTAATTTATTTCATTGTATAAAACCATGGCAATGCTTAAATTTTTTTCCACTCCCACAATAACATGGATCATTACGTCGAATTTTCCCAACAGGTTTTGTATCTCTAAACTCATCTTCAGAAGAAATATTGCTATGAAAGTCAACTAATAACAAATTCTTTGCTATATCTTTTTTTATATTTTCTAACATTAAAGAAAAATTCTCAAATGCCTCTTTTTTATATTCTTGTTTAGGGTTCTTTTGAGCATACCCTCGAAGATGAATGCCTTGTCTCAAAGAATCTAAAAAAGATAAATGATCTCTCCAATTTGTATCAATAGACTGTAAAAAAATAAATCTTTCTATTTCTGTCCAATCTAAATTACTAGACATCTTTTTTCTATTTGAATAAAAATTTATTAAATAATCTGCGACTAAATTTAATAAAGTATCGATATCCTCGATATTATCGATATTCTTCTGAAAAAAATCTATTAAATCTAAATTCACATGTAATAGATTTTTTATAGCATATTGTAATTCGAGTAATTGCTCTTTATCAAAAAGATCTACCAATATAGAATGAGAAATATTATTTATGACTGTCTTAAAAACAATACTAATAGCGTCACTAAAAGACTGTCTTGATAAAATATCATTTCTTTGCAAATAAATTATTTGACGCTGTTCATTTGCTACATTATCGTACTCTAACAATTGTTTTCTTATATCAAAATTTCGACTTTCAACTTTACGTTGTGCATTTTCTATAGCCCGGTCAACCAAACTAGATTTAATTGGTTCCCCATCAGGCAATTTCAAACGCTTCATTATATGTTGTAATTTTTCACCAGCAAAAATTCTCATCAATGAGTCATCAAGTGATAAATAGAAACGAGAAGATCCTGGATCTCCTTGTCTACCAGCTCGTCCTCTTAATTGATTGTCAATTCTTCTAGATTCATGCCTTTCTGTACCTATAATATGTAGACCACCAGATTTTTTTACATCTAAATTTAAAGAACTCCATTCTTTTTTCAATTTATCAATAATTATATCTTTAGAACTAGCATCTATCTTATTGCTATACAAAACTTTCTCTATTTGCTTATCGATATTACCGCCTAATAAAATATCAGTACCACGTCCTGCCATATTAGTAGCTATGGTTATAGAATATGGTTTACCAGCTTCAGCAATAATATCAGCCTCGCGTTCATGTTGTTTTGCATTTAGAATGTTGTGTTTTAAACTCTTCTTTTTCAACATACCAGACAAAAGTTCTGAATTTTCAATACTGGTAGTTCCTACAAGTACAGGCTGACCTTTAGTATTACAAGAAACTATGTCTTTTAGTATAGCCTCATACTTTTCTTCCTGCGTCTTATAAATATGATCATTATAATCACATCTTATCAATGGTTTATTAGTTGGTATTACTAAAGTTTCTAAACCATATATTTCTTGAAATTCATAAGCTTCTGTATCAGCTGTTCCTGTCATTCCAGATAACTTATCATACATTCTAAAATAATTCTGAAAGGTTATTGAAGCCATCGTATGATTCTCAGCATTGATAGCAACTCCTTCTTTAGCTTCAATTGCTTGATGTAAACCATCTGACCAACGCCTACCATTCATTAGCCTACCTGTAAATTCATCTACTATAATAATTTCATTATTCTTAACTACATAATGGTGATCTCTTCTAAATAAATTCCACGCTCTTAAAGCTGCCATAACATGATTGATGAGATGAACGTTGTTATAATCATATAAAGATTCATTGTTATGTAATAAACTATGATTCTTTAAAAAGCGCTCTACATTTTCATGACCTGACTCTGATAAATACACCTGCTGATTTTTCTCATCAATCCAGAAATCTCCGTCAGGTTCATTCCCGTCTCTATCTGGCTCTGTAACCATGCGTTTTAATAAAGGAATAATACGATTAATTTTTATATATAAACCGGTACTGTCACTTGATGCTCCAGATATTATTAAAGGAGTACGAGCTTCATCTATCAGTATAGAGTCAACCTCATCAACAATAGCATAATTCAATGTTCTTTGACGTTTATTATCTAAGCTAAATTCCATATTATCTCTTAGATAATCAAAACCAAACTCATTATTTGTTCCATATGTAATATCAGCTTTATATGCAACAATTTTCTCTTCTGGAGTTTGATTAGCAACAACAACTCCTATAGATAAACCTAAGAAATTATATAGCTTACCCATCCATTCAGAATCTCTACGTGCTAAATAATCATTAACTGTAACAACATGAACGCCTTTAGAAGGTATAGCATTTAAGTAAACAGCTAAAGTAGCTGTAAGAGTTTTACCCTCACCTGTTCGCATCTCAGCAATTTTGCCATTATGTAAGGCAATTCCTCCTAATAACTGCACATCAAAATGACGCATATTATATACCCTTTTACTTGCTTCCCTAACAACAGCAAATGCTTCTGGTAATAAATCATCTAAAGAAATGCCTGTTTCAAATTGCTCACGAAATTGTTTAGTTTTAGATTTTAGCTCATCATCAGTTAAAACAATTAGTTGTTCTTCAAAACTATTTATTATATTAACTAAATCATAATATTTTTTTAATAACCGATCATTACGACTACCAAAAATTTTTTTGAATAAAAAGAAAAAGTCCATTGCCAAATTATAAGACTCCATTATAAGACATCTAGAATCAATCACTAGATTCTGATTTTTGCAGAAATTTAAATTTATATGCTTTATTAGTTATTGTAATTTCATTTGTAATAACTAATAATTATTTTATAATCTAAATATTTAAACCTATATAATAATTATTTTACCAGTATAAAACTATACTCTATATTTAAAATGGCTATTCATTATAAAAAAAATAAAGGAAACTATAAAAACATATTGGATATATTAGTTGTTAAATGGTTAACTTTAGATAAAAATACCAATAATATTATCAACATAGCACAAAACATAATAAATATAGAGCATGCTATTTCTATTTTCATACCTAATAACTTAAAAATTTCATATAAACTGATTAAATTTGAAAATAACATTCTATCAATTGCAGTGCCAAACTCAGAAAATGCAACAAGAATACGTTATTTCTCAAAAGAGATTATAAAAAATATGCAATCACAATTTTGTTTAAAAATTGATGCAATCAAAATAAAAATATATAGCAATTGTTTTATAACACATAAAAAAATTGCAAAGAATAATACAAAGTGTTTTCTAAACGAAAATAGTCTAAATAATTTCAAACAATTAGAAAATAAAATACAAGAAGGACCTTTAAAAAAATCTATATCAAATTTGATAAAGAAAAACTCTATGTTATAAAAACGCAAAATTATGTTATCATAAATTCATATTATAATCGTATTAATCAACTGTAATATATTCCCACATATCTTGGTTTTTTAATAAAGCTCTAACTAATTTATTGTTCAAAGAATGACTAGATTTACCAGCTGTATTCCGAGCTATTAAAGAATGTCCTAATAAATATAGATCTCCTATTGCATCTAGAATTTTATGCCTTAAAAAATTCATCTTTATAACGCAGACCTTCATTATTTACAATCTTATTATGATATAAAATAATAACATTGTTTAAACAAGACCGTAATGCTAGACCTTTAGGTCGCAAATAGTTAACATCTTCTATAAATCCAAAAGTTCTTGCCATAGAAATATTTTTTATGTAAGTTTCCTTAGAAATATTAATTTCCATATTATTAGTAGTAGATATAATAACAGGATGTCTATATTCATTGAAAAATTTATAATAAACTTACTACAAGGCTCTAATCTAGCATATTTTTTTATTTTTCATCCTCATCAAAAACCTCTATTGGCTTAAGTATTTTTATAAATTTTTTAGGTGCATCTTGTTCAACAATACCAGACGATAATAAATTAAAAAATGGAATAGAACTACCGTCCATTATTGGAATTTCCTCTGCATTAATATCTATATGCAAATTATCTATCCCCAAAGCAGATAGAGCAGACATTAAATGCTCTACTGTAGATACTCTTACGTCACCACACTGTAAGACTGTTACCAACTGTGTATCAGCTACATAATTCGCATAAGCTGGGATATCAACGACAGGATCTATATCTATTCTATGAAATAGAATGCCACTATTAACATTAGCAGGCCTTAAAATCAAATCAATAGTTGGATCCCAATACCTCTTATACTAACAATTTTCTGTATGCTATATTGTTTTAGCATAAATAAACCTTATTTACAGAATATAATATATATAATCTAATCGACTCGCTTTCTTAAGAAACTAGGAATATCAAAATCATTATTACTTTTGACAGATTTATCGTTGTCAACATTAGATTCTTTGACTCTAGGATTTGTAATTACAGATGGAGAAGAAACTTTATTTTGATATTTATTAGATTCAAAAGATGCTCTTTTCTTATCAATAGAGATACTCTGCAATTTATTATTGTTTATGTTATCTGAAGACTTATTCAAACCTGTCGCTACAACAGTAACTCTAAGTTCATCACCCATAGAATCATCATAAGCATTACCAAAAATCACAGTTGCATCTTCTGAGGCATAGGCACGTATTATCTCCATAATTTCACGAGTTTCCTTCATTTTTAGTGATCTACTAGAAGTAATATTAACTAACAATCCTTTTGCTCCTTCTAAATTAACTCCCTCTAGTAATGGACAAGCAATCGCCTGTTTTGCTGCAATTTTTGCACGTTCCTCACCAGATGCTACTGCAGTACCCATCATGGCTTGTCCATGCTCTCCCATAATTGTACGAACATCTTCAAAGTCAACATTAACATTACCATCTACGTTAATTATTTCTGCAATACCGGCACAAGCATTATGTAAAACACTATCAGCAGCTTTAAAACAATCTTCTTGAGTAGCATCCTCATCCATAAATTCATAAAGATTCTCATTCAAAATCACAATTAAAGAATCCACATGTTTTGATAATTCTTCTATACCCTCTTCTGCTAAACGCAGACGCTTATTACCTTCAAATAAGAATGGTTTTGTTACGATTCCTACTGTCAATATACCTAAATTTTTTGCTATTTCTGCAACAATAGGACTAGCTCCAGTACCTGTACCTCCTCCCATTCCTGCAGTAATAAATACCATATGAGAACCATCTAATACAGAACGGATCTCTTCTCTTGCCGTTTCAGCGTGTGCCCTTCCTTGTTCTGGTTTAGCTCCTGCACCTAAACCAGTCTCTCCAAGACGAATTTGTACAGGAGCATTAGTAGCAACTAAAGCTTGAGAATCTGTATTTGCACATATAAAATCAACACCCTTAATTCCACTATTAATCATATGTGCTACAGCGTTACCTCCTGCACCTCCGACACCTATAACTTTTATAATTGTTCCTTTGGAACTATTATCTAGAATCTCAAACCTCATATGATCCTCTCAAACCTTTTCAGTATTATTACTAATAAAAATAGTATTCAATATGTAAAATAATAACCACTAGAACTAGACTCTACATTATCTAAAATATACCATAATGTTATTTAATTCTTGCATGAAGCCATCGATAATATGTTCAAACATAAATCTTCATAACTAATTCCATTAGCTTTTGCCGCAATTGGCATTAGAGAATTTAAAGTCATACCAGGACAAGTATTAATTTCTAACAACCAAGCTTGATTAAACCTATCTAAAATTAAATCTATTCTAGCCCAACCTTTACAATGAATCACTTCATAAGCTTTTTTTGATATCTTTATAATATTGTTCTTCAGTTCTATAGGTAAATTAGCTGGACATAAATACTTAGTTTCTTTGGAAAAATATTTACTTTCATAATCGTAACATCTATTATCCGGGGTAATTATTTCTATAATTGGTAAAACTTTAATTCCTGAAGAATCTTCAATAATAGAAACTGTCAATTCTCGACCAACAATTAATTTCTCAGCAAAAACTTCATTATTAAAAACTGATGCATTGATATATGCTTTCTCCATATCCTCATAAAATTTTACTACTGTTGTTCCTACGGTGGAACCCTCTCCAACAGGCTTAACAATTAAAGGCAATCCTAAAAAATCGCATGCATTGCTAAAATCTTTTTTCCCTGATAAAGACATAAAACCAGGAGTCAATAATTCTTCATATTGCCATAATTTTTTCGTAATTATTTTATTGATTGCTATACTAGATGATAATTGACCACTTCCAGTATATGGAATACCCAATAGATCTAGAATACCCTGAATAACACCATCTTCTCCAAATCTGCCATGTAACGCAATAAAAACAACAGCAAATTTTTCTTTTATCAAATCATCTAGACTATTAATTCCTGTATCAAATAAATAAACATCTAATCCTTTACTTTTCAACGCATTAAATATATTTTTTCCTGAAATCAAAGATACCTCTCTTTCAGAAGATTGACCTCCATACAATACTCCAACCTTGCCAAAAGATATAGTCATATAAAATCTCCTATTTGACAAGCTACCTTACTAATAGATCCAGCTCCCATAATAATTACAAGATCATTATTTCTAACATAATGAACAATAGCTTGTGGTAAATCTGTGCTTTTTTCTATAAAAATAGGATCCACTTTTCCAGCTAATTTCACAGCTTTAGCTAATGACCTACCATTTGCCGCTATCAAATGATCTTCTCCTGCACTATAAACCTCTGTTAATAATAAACAATCAACTGTACTTAAAACCTTAACAAAATCGTCAAAACAATCTCTAGTTCTAGTATATCTATGAGGTTGAAAAACTAGAATTATACGACTATTAGGCCTAGCACCTCTTGCAGCAGATATTGTAGCTGCAATTTCTACAGGATGATGTCCATAATCATCTATAACCTCGAAAAAACCACCTTTATTATTAGAAACTGGAAACTTACCAATATAAGTAAATCTTCGCCCAACCCCAGTAAAAGAATCCAAAGCATTACATATATCATGATCTGAAATTCCTAGTTCAGTTGCGACTGCTATAGCAGCCAAAGCATTCTGCACATTATGCAACCCAGGCAAATTTAATCTGACTTTTAAAGGAATAAGTAATTTATCAATATATCTTCTAACTGTAAAACACATAGACATATCATTTGCTTGAATATCATAAGCATATATTTGAGCATCTGAATATATTCCATATGTAATAATAGGACGAGAAATATATGCTGCTATATCAGAGACTATTTCATTATCAGAACATAGAATTGCTTTACCATAAAAAGGCAATCTATGGACAAACTCTATAAAAGATTGTTTAAGTCTATCTATATTATGAGAATATGTATCCATATGATCTGTATCAATATTTGTAATAACTGCCATTACTGGTAACAAATTCAAAAAAGATTCATCAGACTCATCTGCTTCCACTACTATATATTCACCCTCACCCAAACCGGCATTAGAACCTATAGAATTTAATTTGCCACCTATAACAAAAGTAGGATCAAAACCACCAGAAGCTAACATACTAGCAATTAAACTAGTTGTAGTAGTCTTCCCATGTGTACCAGCTATGGCTATTCCTTTCTTAAATCTCATAAGTTCGGCTAACATGACAGCTCTAGACACAATAGGTATATGTTGACTTTTAGCTGCTATTAATTCAGAATTTGTATTTAAAATCGCTGATGATATAACAACCACTTCAGATCCACTTATATTTTTAGGATCATGTCCTATATGCACAACAGCTCCCAAGGAACTTAAATGTTTTGTAATCAAGGATTCTTTTATATCTGAACCAGTAATGTAATATCCTAGATTAAGCAGAACTTCAGCTATTCCACTCATTCCAGAACCACCTATCCCTATAAAATGTATATGTCTAATATTTTTTTTCATATATGTTATTTTTCTTAAATATCTCACAAGATTCAGCAATAATATTATTAGTATCAGGTTTATATAGCGAATATGCTTTAACAGCTCTTTCTAAGAGATCATCTCTATTAAGGTTCTTTAACCAACAAGCCAACCATTCTGCTGTAAATTCATCTTGTTTAATCAACCATGCAGCTCCAGCTTTGTATAAAAACTCAGCATTTTTCCATTGATGATTCTTTATAGCTTTAGGAAAAGGAATTAATAAAGAAGCAACTCCAACAGCTGTTATTTCAGCAATAGTCATTGCTCCAGCCCTACAAATTACTAAATCAGCCTTAGATAGCTCCTCAGCTATATTAGCTATAAAACCTACACAATCTACCTTTAAACCAAGTTTTTCATATTTATGAGTTATTTTATTTAAATGTTTATTTCCACATTGGTGAAGAACAATTGGCCTTTCTTCTGGCTGCAATAAGTAGATTGCCTCCGGTAAACAATTATTAATATCTCCAGAGCCAAGACTACCTCCCAATACTAACAATTTCAATGTTTTATTGGAACGAAGAGAATACCTAAAGTAGGGTGAAGAGATGCTTAAAAATTCATTACGAACAGGATTACCAACAAACTTTATATTTTTATACTGACTAATAGGGTAACCACTCAAAACCTGTGAGGCAAATTTATAGAGAAGACTGTTTGCTCGACCCATAATAGCATTTTGTTCATGTAAAATAATAGGTATTCTTCCCAGCGAAGCTACTAAGCATACAGGAATAGTTATATAACTACCCATACCAATTACTAAATCAGGTTTTTCCGAATAAAATATTTTCCAGACATTAATCATCGAAATTAACAATTTAAATGGGAAACTTAGTAGTGTAGTAATTTTTCTATTTGGTAACCCATAAAAATTAATAGAACGAAAATTTAATCCATTTGATCTAACTATATCATGCTCCATTTTATGTTTATTACCTAGCCATAGAACATCCCAATTTCTTTTTTTTAAAATATCAGCTATAACCAACCCTGGCATAATATGACCAGCAGTGCCCCCAGCCACAATAATTACTAAACTTTTTTTCATATGTGACTCTCTCAAAATTTTTAGGTTTTTCGAAGCAAAAAACTAATTTGAAATGAAATATTAGCTATATAAATATATCTAATATTATGCTAACAATAATCAAATAAATAAATTGTCATTATGATTTGGAAAGATTCATTACTACATCAGAAAAAACATTACCTCTATGACTATAGTTATCAAACATATCAAAACTAGCACAAGCAGGAGATAATAAGACGATATCTCCTTTTGTAGCACAACTTGAAGCTTTCAAAACGGCCTCTTCCATAGTAAGTGAGAAGAAACAAGGGATGTTAGTTATTTTAATTGCCTCATAAATCTCTAAACTATCTATACCTATCAAAATAACCATTTTTGTATATTCTGCAATTGTTTCACAAATACGTGAAAAATCTTGATTTTTCCCTACGCCACCCATAATCAAAATGGTTTTTTTATCAAAACTCTTCAAAGCTGTTATAGTTGCACTTATATTAGTACCTTTGCTATCGTCAAAATAACTAATGCCATCTATTTCAGCTACAAATTGTATTCTATGTGGCTCTCCTAAGTAATCATATGTTGTTTGTAACATCGAACTAGTTAATGGCATGATAAAACTAATTAACTGCAGAGAAGCTAATACATTGGTATAATTATGTATTCCTCTAATTTTTAATAAATTGGATTTTAATAAATAATAATTAAATCCTTTCTTTAAATCTTCTTTGTAGCTAAGATCATTACCTATCTTACAAGAACTCTTGGAACCTTTCTCAATAAAAGCTACAAGCCATCTTATATTTTCTCTAATAATCAAACCAAAACAAGAGTCATTCATAGGAATATCTGACCCAAAACTATATGAATCTATCTTAGATTCTAATATTTTTTGTCTTAAGATTCGATCATTACGATTAATTATTGATATTTTTGACATTCTTAAGAGTTTTAGCTTTGTATCCCAATAAGAATCCACTGTTCCATGCCAATCAATATGATCAAAGTCCAAATTAAGAATAACTGAGACATCTGAACATAAAGACTTGATTGTATACAACTGAAAACTCGATATTTCTAAAACCCATACTTCAGGCAAAATATTTTGTTCTAATGCATCCATCAATGCCTTTAAAACTGGAGGTCCTATATTACCAGCTTTACAAACCAATACACCAGATTTTTTCAGTATTTCATAAGTTAAAGAGGTAACTGTAGTTTTACCATTGGTACCAGTAATAGCTATTATTTTAGGATTATAATCATATACTATTTTTAAATCACTTAAAGCCCTAGCAAATAATTCAATATCTCCAATAATTTCAATATTTTCATTACTAGCTGCTGCAAAAATTTTTTTAGCAAAAACTTTATTAGGACTAATTCCTGGACTAATAACTATATAAGCAACTCCGGTTAACCACTCTATACAAAAATTTTCTTCGCATCCTAAATGATATATAATATTTTTACTAGGGAATTTCTTCGTTAACTCTACAATACCTTTAGAATCCTTGGAAGAATCTATCACTATAATATCGAAACCTGAATATAAACACCACAAAGCAGAAAACAATCCAGAATCACCTAGACCTACTATCATCACCAGCGGATTATTTTGAATGTTCATCTTATGATCAAAGAAGATAATGCTATCAATACCAATATAATATTTACAATCCAAAATCTTACTACTACTTGAGTCTCTTTCCAACCTACAATTTCAAAATGATGATGTAGTGGGGTCATTTTGAAAAATCTTCTACCAACTCCATATCTTTTTTTTGAATATTTGAACCAAAAAACCTGAATCATAACAGACATAGCTTCAGCAACAAAAATACCACCCATTATGATAAGTGTTATTTCCTGTCTGACAATAATAGATATAACTCCCAATGCTGCACCTAAAGATAAAGAACCTACATCACCCATAAATACTGTAGCAGGATGTATATTAAACCATAAAAAGGCTAGTTCAGAACCTATTATGGCTGCACAAAAAACTAATAATTCATTAGACGCATTTACATAAGGAAATAATAGAGTATTAGAATATGTTTCATTCCCAATTACATAAGCAAAAATACCTAAAGAACCAGCAACTAAAATTACAGGGAAAGAAACAAGACCATCTAGACCATCAGTTAAATTAACCGCATTACTTGTTCCGACAATAACAAAAATAGTTAAAAAAATAAAAGTTATAAGACCAATTTTGCAACTAAGATATTTAGAAAATGGTAACAGTAAATCATAACTAAAAACAGACCTTTCATCTATGATCATATATGATATGCTAAGAGCAATTATTCCTGCACTAATTATCTGTAATAATATCTTTAATTTTGCAGAAATTCCCTCTGGGTTATTATAAATAACCTTAACAAAATCATCAAAAAAACCTATCATTCCGAATAAAACCATTGTTATAGATACAATCCAAATATACTTATTATTTAAATCAGTCCACAAAAAAGAACTAACAAAAATTGATATTAATATAATTAGCCCTCCCATTGTCGGAATTCCATCCTTCACTAAATGAGATTTAGGACCATATATACGAATTGACTGTTTAATTTTTAATTGTTGTAATTTCCTAATTAGATATGGAGATAATAAAACACCTATTAACATAGATGTAAAACAAGCAAATAAAGCTCTTAAAATAATATTTTCACACACTTGCGAATAAGCAAGGTATTTAAAAAACTCATAAAACATTTATTCCTCTATCATAGATTATCATTTTCAAAATGAGATATAACCTGTTCCATTTTCATAAAACGAGATCCTTTAACTAAAATACTAGCAGGACCTGGAATCTTACTTATTATTTCAATAATTTCTTCTATATCTTTACAAACCAAAGAGTTACTACCAAAAGATTTTGACAAAATACTACTAAATTTCCCTATAGCTATTAATGAATCAATACCATTTTCATATGCATATTTTCCTATTTCATAATGCATACTGCTTCCCTCTGAACCAACTTCGCCCATATCACCAAATACTAAAATTTGAGGTTTCTGTAATTTTTTTAAAACGTCTATTGCAGCTATAGCAGAATCAGGATTGGAATTATAAGTATCATCTATTAGTAAAACTCTATTCTTCAATCTGTGAAAACACATTCTTCCTTTTAAAGATTTAAAACAGGAAATATATTGAATAATCTTAAAAAATGGAATACCGAAAGCCAATGCAACAGTAATTGCAGCTAAAGCATTCTTTAAATTATGTATTCCTGGAATATTTAGCGTTAATGGAGATGATATTTCTCCATTAAAAACAACAATACAACTAGTTTTTTCTTTCGATAGAAAAACATCTTTTGCGTATACGTTACAATTTTCCTTAAGACCAAACCGTAAAACTTTTTTCTCAATAGCTAACTTATCCCAAATTCCTGTACAAACGTCATCTCCTGGATATATAACAAACCCATTATCTGTAATAAAATTTATGACACTACCATTTTCGTAAGCTACGGAGTTGACATCTTTCATAAACTCTTGATGTTCTCGTTGTGCATTAGTTATAACAGCTATATTAGGATTTACTATTTCAGACAATATGTTAATTTCACCAGGATGGTTCATTCCAAGCTCAAAAACACCAACTCTATGATTTTTTTTAAGACCCAATATAGTTAAAGGTACCCCTATATGATTATTAAGATTACCTTTTGTGTAAAGACAAAAATTATTGCCTACAAAACTAGATAGAATAAGCGCAATCATTTCTTTAGTAGTCGTTTTTCCATTGCTGCCAACTACTGCTATAGACGAAATATTGTACCTTCTTCTCCATGAAAAACTTATATCAACTAATGCATCATGAGTATTATTAACCAAAATTTGAGGTATTTTTTCTAAAGAATTATATAAATCATGAGAAACAATCGCAGCACAAGCACCTTTTCTATACGCAGAACCTAAATAATCATGACCATCAAAATTAGGACCTTTTAGAGCAAAAAACAAATTACCTTTCTCTAAAGATCTCGAATCTATTGAAATACCAGAAACATTAGGCAAAATCATAGCTAACTGAGCCCATTGAGCATCATCAAAAAATATTTTTCCATATATACCTTCTTGATATTTTTCATGCCCTTTACCTGCTATTAAAACAATATCTCGATAGTCTGAATTCCATATTGCATACAATATCGCTCTAGAACGTTCAATAATAACGACAACATTGTCAGAATAATTATTTCCTTCCAACATTTGGGCTATAATTACTTTAGGATCTTCAGTACGTGGATTATCACTAGTAATCACTACTTTATCTGAAACTGATAAAGCAATTTTAGTCATATCCTTTCTTTTTCCTGGATCTCTATCTCCTCCACATCCAAAGACACATATTAATTTTCCTTGTCTCAAAGTACTTTCTTCTTTTAAAGACATCAATGTTTTCTCTAGAGCATCAGGAGTATGAGCATAGTCTACAATCACAGTTACAATGTTATTACGTCCAAAATCTAATATAGGTTCAACAATCTCCATTCTTCCGTGAATATTTTTTAGTTTTTCAATAGCGTAGATAATATCTTTATTGGCCATACCAATTACTTTTAAAACACCAGCTACTAATAAAACATTCGATATATTATATTTCCCTATAACGCCAAATTCCACATTAGACAGATAATCAAAAATAGCTATCCTGAAACGATAACCTATATCAGTTTTACTTATATCATAAGCAGTTATATTAGGATTTAAATTATGATCCAAACCAAATGTTATTTGTAAACTACGGGGAATTTGTTTTAAAATTTGCCTACCAAAATGATCATCAATATTTATTAAAATATTACTTAAAGATTCAAAACTAAATAACTTACTCTTTGCTAATTGATAAGCATTTAAATTTTTATGATAATCCAAATGATCTCTAGTTAAATTACTAAAACAAGCAACTTTTAATTTTACTGAATCTAATCGTCCTTGATCTATACCTATAGAAGATGCCTCCATAACTATAAACTCCACCCCGTTCATATACATCTCACTGATTATCCAATGCATCGTTAGAATATCAGGGGTAGTTAATCCTCTATAAATAACTTTACCATCTGGCAAAATAGCACCAATAGTTCCAATAGCCCCACATTTTTTGCCATAATTATTCAAAGACTGTACTATCCAATTTACACAAGTAGTTTTGCCATTAGTTCCTGTAATAGCAATAATGTTAATTTTTGATGAAGGATGGTCATACCATTTATCTGCTAAACGACCTAATATAGCACCTAAATTTCTAACCTTTAAATACTTGATATTTTTATGTCTTCTAATTTCATTAGAAACCTCGAAATGTTCTTCTATTATAATAGAAGAACATTTCTTATTTATAGCTTCTAGTATATAAGATACAAAATCATTTTGATTTGATACACTATTCAGAATAAATACATCACCATGCAATATCTTCCTAGAGTCTGGAATTAGACGAGCGTAATTAGGCGCATTTTTTTTTAGCCATAAAAATACTTCCTCAACCTGATACGGGGAGGTATCTATTAAATTTATCATAAATATACAACCCTTAATTTTTTGTACATATTAAAACAAAAAATTAACTCTAAACCTATTCATTAAAAGATTTTTGAGCAACTCTTAAAACTGCAGAACGAGCTCTTGGATTTCTTAAAATCTCACTTTCATCAGGTAATACTCTTAATATTTGTCTTACTTTGGGAGTAGGCAAGTCCTTTTGTAGCAAAGGAAGTTCTGAATATATAGATTTTTTTGACTCATCAAATGTAATAATATTTTTAACGATTCTATCCTCCAAAGAATGAAAACTTATAGTTACCAATATTCCTCCTGGTTTCAATATTTCTATGGCTGATGCGATACCTTTCGATAAATCAAACAATTCGTTGTTAATATAAATCCGTAAGGCTTGGAAACTCTTAGTTGCTGGATGCTTACCATTCTTTTTTTTGGGGACGACACAGGATATACACTCGGCCAGATCAAGGGTTGTTGTAAACGCCTTCTTCTCTCTACGAGCAACAATTGCTTTTGCAATCTTAAAAGCAAACCGTTCTTCGCCATAATTAAATATCACCTCCCTAATTTCATCAATACTTGCTATAGATAACCATTCAGCTACTGAAATGCCTTTTGTAGGATCCATCCTCATATCTAGAGGACCATCTTTTAAAAAAGAAAATCCTCTATTACCATTATCAAGTTGTGGAGAAGAGACTCCAAGATCTAGAAGAACACCATCAACACAAAAAATATTTCTGCGGAAAAGTTCATCTTTAATATTAGAAAAACTATTATGAATAACTTTTATCCTATTATCTTTTTCTGACATTTTCCTAGCAAACTCAATAGCTTCTGGATCTTTATCAAAAACAAATATTTTAGAACTATTATCTAGAAAACTTAATAATTCCTTACTATGTCCACCTCTACCAAAAGTACCATCTATAAATATACCATTTGTGAGTTCATCCTCTCTTGAGGAAAACATATGCGTCTTTTGTTCCTTTTTTAATAAAGAATTTACTGCCTCTTTTAATAAAACTGGTCTATGTTCAAAATACATACCAAAAAGATATAAGAAAATAAAATTTAAAATATTTATTCAATATTAAGTCAACAAATAATCAATAATAAGAAATTGAGCAATCAAAAAAGAGTAAGTCTATAGGCCGGATTCTGTAGGTTTATTAAAATATAATAAACTGACGATCATTCATCTGCACAAATTTTTGCAAATTTGTTGTAGCCATCTACCCGCATACTAAAGCGGATTACTCTTCATGATATACTATCAAACGTATGCCTATTTGATGTTGCTCCGGATAAAGGTTGCCGCGTTTCACCTTGCAAAAATAATATTTTATCAAAAAATTAATTGCAAACTCGTCTCTGTGGCCCTATTTCTTAGCTTTATGCAAAACTAGACGGCTGTTAGCCGCTATCCCATCCTATGGAGTCCGGACCTTCCTCGAGATATGTAACACCCCGCGATCATCCAACTTACTCTTAAATATATTTTAATGTAATTTGAAATTATATGAAACAATTTTATTTTCTTGAAAACTTATTAATTTAAAACATATGAAATTATTTGACCTAATTATTATCTCTGGAGCTACTTTATCACATGCAAATTATAAGATATTAGATAATATTAGCTTAGTAATAAAAAATACTGATCGCATTGGGTTGATAGGAAAGAATGGATCTGGAAAGTCATCTTTTCTTGATATGATTAATGGGAAACATTTAATCGATAATGGATCTATAAGCAAAAAGAATAACATAAAAATATCATATGTTGAACAAGAGCCCATATTACAAGAAGATATTGATATATTTAGAACTATATATAATGATATATCATCTGATTATCAATATTATGATAATAGCAAAGTAGCAAGAACAAAAAAAATAATCAATGATCTCAATCTTAAAGAGAATATTTTAATAAAGAATATATCAAAAGGAATATACAAAAAAGTTGCCTTAGCAAAAGCAATAGTAGATGAACCTGATTTATTAATATTAGATGAACCAACCAATCATCTAGATATTGAAGGAATAGAATATTTTGAAGATAAATTATCTAAATGGAAAAAATCATTAATTTTGGTAACACATGACCGTTATTTCCTAGATAAAATTTGCAATAAAATTATTGAAATTGATAGAGGCAAATTACTTTATTTTCCTGGTAATTATTCCAAATGGCAATCTCACAAAGATCACATTATTGAATCAGAAGAAACAATAGAAAGAAAACTTGATGAAGTCTTATACCAAGAAGAATTATGGATTAGAAAGGGTGTCCAAGCAAGAAGAAAACGTAATGAAGGAAGAGTTAGACGTTTGGAACAACTCAGACAACAACGAGAAGAAAGAATAAAAAATATAGGGAAGATAAAAATAAAATTTAATGAAAGCAAAACATCTGGAAAAATAGTATATAAGGTTACATCAGTTAGTAAAAGCTATAATAATATAAAAATTATAAATAATTTTTCTACTGATATAATAAGAAAAGATAGAGTTGGCATAATTGGCCCTAACAGTGCTGGAAAAACGACATTATTAAACATAATTTTAAAAAAAGACCACCCAGATTCTGGTAATGTAGAAAGTGGAACCAACATAGATGTCGGCTATTTTGATCAACACAAAAATTCACTATATGAAGACAGAACTATTTTAGAAAACATAAGCATAAACGGAGAATGGATATTTTATGATAATCAAAACATACATGTTATTAAATATCTAGAAAATTTTCTATTTCATCCATCAAAGATTAATAACCTAGTGAAGACTTTATCAGGAGGAGAAAAAACAAGATTAGCACTAGCAATGTTATTATCAAAGCCAACAAATGTACTGATCCTAGATGAGCCCACTAATGATCTAGATATAGAAAGTATAGAAATACTAGAAGAAAAACTACAGAATTACCATGGAACTATCATAATAGTTAGTCATGATCGAGCCTTTCTAAATAATATAGTTACTCAAACAATAGCATTTAAAGGAAATGGTAAATGGCTTAATACATTTGGAACAATAGATGTAAATGAATACTTTTACCATAAAAAACAAGACAAAGTTAATAAAAATATATTGATAAATAAAAACTTAGAGAAAAAAACAGAAAGAAAATTAAGCAAGCTACAACCTTGGGAAGAAAAAGAATTAGAAGAAATTACAAAAACTATAAGTATATTAGAAAATAAACTACATGAACTAACTATAGAACTTAGTAATCCTGAAATATATCAAAAACCTAATTCGTTTTTAGAAGAAATAAATATTAGAGTAAAAACAATACAGCTAGAAATTGAAGAAAAATATACAAGATGGGAAGCTCTTGAAGAAAAAAATAATAAACAGAAATAATAACTAATTAAATACACCAGTTAATCATGCTGCCAGCGCCTAAAGGAATAAGTTGAATTTTACCCATCTCTAACATATCAGGAATAATATTTTCTTGTCTACGCAAAATAAAAGAATCTCTATTTCTAGGTAAACCATAAAAATCAGGCCCATTAAAACTAGCAAAAGCCTCAAGCTTATCTAGGCTATTATTCTCATCAAAAACATTTGCATATAAAGACATAGCATTATATGCATTATAACACCCTGCACATCCACATCTATTTTCTTTTAAAGAACGACTATGGGGAGCACTATCTGTCCCCAAAAAAAAACGTTTACTACCACTAAAAACAGCTTTAAGTATAGCATTCCTATGTTCTTCTGTTTTTAGTATAGGCAGACAATAAAAATGAGGATTTAATCCTCCAACAAAAAGGCTATTTCTGTTATATATCAAATGTTGAGGAGTTACTGTGGCACCAATTGGGCCTATATCCTCTATAACAAAATCAACCCCTTCTTTTGTAGATATATGCTCAAATACTAATTTGATTTCAGGAAAATCTCTTCTTAGAGGAATCATGACTTTATCAATAAAAAATCTCTCCCTATCAAAGATATCAATATTTTTATCTGGTAATTCTGCATGAATTAAAAGAGGCATACCAATATATTGTAATTTTTCAAGCACTCCTCTACAGTTTCTAAACAAATTAGAAACACCTGCACTAGAATTTGTTGTAGATGTAGCAGGATAAAACTTAAAAGCAAAAACAAAACCTGACGAATGAGCATATAAAACTTCTTCAGGTTTAGTATTATCTGTTAAATATATAGTCATTAATGGTGTAAAATTATTTTCTTTGGATATTTGCTTATTTTTTTTCAATCTAGCAAGTGCATCTAAAATTCTAAACCTATAATTCTCTGCCATTTTAGTCGTTGTAATAGGCTCTATTAAATTTGGCATTATTATAGCTCTTGAAAACTGCTTAACCGTATCAAAAATAACAGCATCCAACATTTCACCATCTCTGAGATGAACATGCCAATCATCAGGCTTAGTAATTATAACTCTATCAACTAATTTATCCATATATTAAAAATCAAGCAAAATATAAAATCTATGTATTTGTATTATAAGGAGAAATATCATCATATAAACAACTAAAACCTTTAACCAAACGATACATTACCCAAACAACAGTTAACAAAATACCTAGATAACCAATATAAATAAAAGTTAAAATGAGACATGTTGTTATTAAAAATAAAGATAACCAAAAAGTGTATAATAACCAATCAAAATGCTCTACATATACAGCATTATGAAGATCGCCCCTTTTGTTATATATAATGACTACAGATAAGATAGTTGAGGGCCAAAAAAAACCTGATGTTATAAAGCCTAAGGCAAAAAGAATATATACAGTCTTTACTATTGTTTTAGGATCTGAAAAAAATCCTGAAGATGAAGAATCATAAAAGTTCACTATATTATCTCCTTGAAAAATCAAATATTTACTAGTTCAAGTCTAGTACTAATAAATATTTAGCACAAGAAAAAAATAAATATAGCCATAAATATAGCCACATATAAAATATCATAGAGATTAATTATTAAGAATTAATTTTAGATACAAAAATACCCTACAGACTTTTATCTGTAGGGTTTTAAATAATAGCCTGACGATA